>OX463858.1:19128798-19526693 GCA_949825065.1 Odontocerum albicorne
AAGAACCAAATCAGAATAAGCATCTGTAGATTGGGCTCATCATTAGCTCAACTATAAAAACAATATAGAACAAAACAAAAAAAAACCTCAGATATCCATGGTACAGAACAAAGGGCGATTAACTATACTATGCTTACCATGTCAAACTTCTCACGGTGTGTAAACTATAGAAGCCTCGAAACAAGAAGGCAAGAATCCATTGCGATATTCATACCAAAGATTTTTCAAGGTAGGGTTTAACTGTCCCGCGATTCTAGAATCACTCAATTTATATGTACCTAATAAATATAGATGTGCAAGAAATCACCCTCTGTTCTACGTACCAACTTACAGAACGAATATCGTGGCTAAACACTTATTGGTGGCGTGGTCTAGAGATATTGAACCAACTGAATGACATTCTGGATATATTATCGGCACCGCCTAGCAGTATGAGAATAATCCAGGCTGATATTCTTCTTAACGAATAAGCTAACTCTAGAAGCAGACTCTTTTTTGCGTAATATGATAAATCCGTGCAAAATGGATAAAAAATAAAAGTGTGGTAACAAACTCAAGCCTTGATAATAAAATGAAGTAAAATTGTAAAATAAATACAAAACAAATGTTTATAAAATTAGATTATTTATCAAATTTTATCACTTTTGTGTGTCGTGGTGAGAAATGGTCAGTCACCAAATATTAACATTTATATTAAGTCAAAATGAACGTTGAATATCTGAGCGAAGATGGTCTCAGATCCTCGTTGTTAAATAAATCATTCCGATAGAGTCCCCACAGGAAGGAATGTAAGCCCTCAGCATGAATATATTTCACCAAGTGTGACAGATTTATATTAAGGATCGGCCCGCTCGAGACACACCAGCAAATTGATCGCAGGATGAAACTGGATAATCTTATTAACTGCTGCAAGTCAGTCTTTTGATTTATTTACGTTCTTTTTTTATCTCCTTTTCAAATTATTTCTGTCTCCTAATTAATAGCATGGGGACACTTCGGCGTCCTAAATCAGTATTTCTGTGTCATGTTTCGACTCAACGATGTTGATAAAAAACTATAAAAATTTTTATAAAATTGACAAAAGGAATTTGACTGTTAATTTTTATTTGAATCAACTTTTTTCTTTCCAATGTTAACGATGAAATATACGAAGCTCTTCTCTGCCTAACAAGGCGTATATACTCTATCGCTAGGCCAGCAGTTTATCAAAACAAAACGAAATAAAATTAAGACAAATATAATAAATGAAGCAGTCATTAGTATAAAAAATTTCCCCATAATTACGTTATACCAAAAAAGAGCATTTATATAAGAAACATTCGTTTTACAAAGAATCATTCATTGATATTGACACAAAATAGCTCCTCATAAAGCCACAAAAATAAAAGAAAAGGGACACGAAACACTTCATTGCATGACTTTATTCCTTTTGTTTTCGTCTTGTTTTAAAGTAATATTTTACTAAATCTGATCTGATTTCTAGAAGCTATTATCTAAGTTCAGTTTTATATTAACTGTATATTTTATTATTTCTTATGGCTTTATAGTTAAACATCAGGTTTTATTATGTTTAAAATGTATGTATTAAAATTTAAATACAAACTATTGAAAGCAACTGTTTTGTGAATTTTATAAATAAACGGTTAATTGATGAAAAACGGTTTTAAGTAAAATATTATTAACCCTATTATTAGTACGAGTATATACATTGTTTTTTTGTCACTTGGAAGGTATATTGAAAATCTCATCTTCAAAGAAACTTTATATATAAGTACGAGTATAAAGAAACAAACGTTTTCTCATAAATAATTAACGGAAATTTATACTGTAATATACGAATATATGTGAAAAAATTCTGAAGTTTGACAGTCGTTCAGAGATAGGGTTGAGATTTGAAAATCTGCTGGTTTACAAAACGGCTAACTAATACCTGATTCAGGAGTGGATAGGTTTTTTTCTGCAAATATACGTATTTTTTTTACCGAAATGTTTGGCTTCTTCAGTTACTTAAACCGTCTCAATTTTCTTTCTCTTTTCGGAGGTTGTCGATTAACATGGATATTTTGACCTTTGAGGTCGCAGGTCTGTTATTCGTTCAACAAACTCTCATTTTTTCCTTTTATGGTGGATACTACTTCTTTACCTTTATAAATTTGCTTCACAATATCAGCATTACGAACTCAATTCATGAGACTCCCTGTAATCTTCGATATCACCACTTTTTTAAAGCTTGAAGTTGCTTTGTGGTGGCTAAAAACTCATTGTTTCAACACCATAAAAAAGTACGAAGAATATATATATATTAGCAACGCAAAATTCTCCACTCTGATTTCTCCCTGATAATCTCGAATTCTATAAGTCTTTTTAATCTTATTTTACGGATAATATGAACAATCACTTAAACATCCTTTTTTAATGTAAAAAAAAACAATATTCTTACTAAAATCAGGTTTAAACAAGAACTTTCAGTGTGTCTGCCAAAAATTATTAAAAAAACAATTTATACATAAACCGAGTCAATATTATTTACTCGACATGTGATGAAATCGAGTATAATCATTTTATTTTCGTAGACATTAAAGGTGTTCTAAATTATTTTTAGTAACACTTGAATGTCTACGATAATAATCTCTCGGAGTTACTAGTCTACAAAATGTCTCGGAGGCTATTCCTCCTTAATATCTCGATACTTAGGTAATGGGTTATATATTATAGACAAAGTCGCAATTTATTACCGTAAAAGATTTATTTTACGCTACAAAGATTTGTTTAGATGATTTATATTAATATAATATTATAAGTAATGAAAAATAAAACTCTCGAATATGCATATGTTGTTTTATAATAACTATATTTGTTAATGGATCCGAATTTCATTATGAATTTCCCAAAAAACTTAGAATTCCAGCGAAGAGAGAGGGATTTGTGGGTTCCATTGGGTTCCTCATAACTAACAACAATTTTACGCCATTTGATTACTGCTGCTGTTTGCTCCCAGTTTGTGTTGAGCATTAGTGATTTTAAGCGTCTCATTCAGTACGTCCATACATCTCTTTCACTATCCACAGTACTTTCTTCCACCTTCCGTCCGTAGCTCAATAAGTACTATAAAATACCAAGGCGTCGAGTAATTAGTCACCTGAGTCATAGTCCTATGACATAGAAAATATTTTTTTTCTGGAGTGTAGCGAATATGGATTATCAGTATGGTATTCACGAGAATATTGAAGTTTTACTCTATTTGAGTATGTCAAATTAAAACAGTGGAGTGATCTTTCAGACTATCCTACCTTGACACGAATATTTCGCTTCTTCCACATATATACTACACATTCTCATAAAACTGCGATTTTTCTATGTTCTTACATTTCCTTCTATCAAAACATTCGCTTGATCCAAACATACTTATCTTGGTATTTCTCTACCACGCCTTCCACTCGCATTTACGCTTTATACGAGTTTTGCAAGTCTTTCTTAACTCATTCGTTACTCGTACCCAATACATCAGCTATAAGTTCACGTTCATTCTTAATCACTTCATTCCACATTCATTGTTAATCACTTCATTCCACATTCATTCTTAATAACTCCATACCACATTCATTCTTAATCCCTTCATTCGACATTCATTCTTAATCACTTCATTCCACATTCATTCTTAATAACTCCATTCCACATTCATTCTTAATCACTTCATTCCACATTCATTCTTAATAACTCCATTCCACATTCATTCTTAATCACTTCATTCCATATTTTGTCACCCATTGTCTCATCGTGTTCGAGTATTATTTTCAGTGTACGCACTTCTACAATATTCATTCGGCTTGTTTTAGTATTTTTTCCGTCCACGTTTCAATCGCATACATGAAAGTTTGTATTAAAACACTGTTAAAGACTATCATCTAAGCATATTTTAGAACTGTTGGATTCGAGTATATACGAGTATGTTTTAGTGAATTTAAAATATTATACATAAACATTCATTTGTATGCTTTTTAAAATGTTTAATTTTGTACATATTTTCAGGATCCAATTATGTTTGAAAATCGAGGCCTGCCTGTATATTATAACACAAAATGTAAAAATATTCATACTACTGCTTATCGTGAAATATTATAGCATTACCTATCGCTCTTATAAAGCTAATTTGAATTTCTTAAGGAAAACGTGCCAACATAAAATATCAGGCTATGAAATAAAATATTCTTGATAAAATGGCGTAAAATTGATTCTTTTGTGATAAAAACGTACCTTTCAAGTTACTAAAAGTAACTCAAATATATTACTGAACTGTTTAAAACAAATTTTACGTTAAAAATCGCTTTTAGTAATACTCCCTCATTTTAGTCGTATTTGTATACCCCCTGAACATATCCGAATTGATTATATGAAAATGTTCAAGAGCGTGGCCGAGAGACCACATTGTTTTCGGCCCAGTACTTGAACATCTGGGTTAAGAACCACTAAAATAACAAGCAACATACAGTTCTTCATCATACATGTAAAAGAATAACACAACTTTTGTGATTTTATTGTACAACTGTTTTTTTGAGTAATTTTGTTTTGTTTTTATATTTCTCAGTCGTTAACTCCAAAGCGTGATTTGAAACACGTAAAGAAACGAAAAATTTCCTGAATAAATAATAAATAAAAATAGACACTCGCAGACGTCTTGGGAATGGGAGTATTACGAGACTAATTTTTAACCAGGCTGGGACCTTTTTTTTACTATCTGGAATCGAACCCGAAAACCGTGGCTAGAAGTCAAGTGTCTTTTCAATTAAGTCGCTGAGATTGTATACAAGGCTTGTATTAATTTGTGACATTGTCATCCTGACCATCATATTTATTGATACAATAAATATAACAGATATCTTTTCTATGTTCTGGCATGCATAATTAGCTTATGTCATATATATTGTTATATATACTATCCTATTTGATAGAATTTCATTATCTTCTCAACAATTTATGAGTTATAATTATACCAAGTTTACTAACATTTTTGGAAATATTCTTATTGTATACATAATTATAAATTTACATAAAATAAACTATCCACATCAAGTCTTACAAGCCTCCTTCTCGGTTCTGAGGCAAATGACTTACACCCGCAAAATTTCCACATAAACAATCGAACAAATCCGAGTTGCAGCCGTTCGAGAGATTTAACAACTGTTAGCTTTAAAATATATCATATTGGCACTTTTTCTTTGTAACACTGAAATGCTTGGTATGTATACATCAAACAAACCCTGTCGAAAGAAATATTATAAAAATATCAATATAATCGTCCCTGCGCCACGTCCCAACAAATATAAAGCCAACAAACTCACATGTTACACACATTTTAATTATCAAATTAAATCATTACAAAAAAAAATTTTTTTTGTAGTATTCGAATAGAATTGTTTTCGTTGATTTTGTTTTCTACTTGACCGAATCATATGCGTAAATGCTCCTTTTTTGCCTTTACACTACATACAAATCGAGTTCTTAACTAATGTTATGGTTTCTTGTTTTATAATGAATTATTTGTCACAAATTATCATATCATTTAGTACATACATAACTGTGCAAACCATTTTATGTATATAACATATATGTCTTTGATATATAGAATCACATAATTGGGCAAAACCTGTGACAAAGTGGTTTTATAAAGTCACAAATATTATATATTTTTCATATACTCGCATTTGAAACATTCACACTTTTCGTTCATATATTTAAATCCTAAATTCAATTAGCAATATCAAAATCATGTTGAACGATTCCTCATCATACGTTTAATATTATAAACAGTCATTCACGCACGTGTCAGTGTGAAAACCTCCAAAAGCTCATTGCTCTCCGCTCTGTCAAATATACCCGTGTTACACAATTTTTTACATTTGCAGGTGTAACGACATTACAAAAATTACCAATTTTCATATTTATATTTTATCACAAAAATTACATTTTTTTAAAGAACTGCATGTTCCACCTCCCTAATGATGTACAATATAAAAACGTGGGACTAGAACCACATTCAGTGCGTCGCCTTTTTTCATATGTCTGGTCTCTTAAGTAATGTTATATATTCATCGGAAGATGACAAGTATTTTTGTAATATACAAGCACTTTTTTGTAACAAAACCGTTTTATAACGTTTCAGAAACTTTATAAAGAAAACTCTGAAACCGTGGATGGCACAGGTCAATCGTCTGGTAATATAATATTAGTGATTTAATAAATATCTGAAATAGATTCCGTACCTCAAACTAGCCTGAAAAAGGCTTTTGTTAGGTAATGAACCAATTTTTAGTGTAATTTTTATCATCCCTCATTGAACCCGCTGGAACCCAGATGATTAAAAAAAGGATTCGAGTTTATTTTAACTTAAGGCCTCTTTTACATATTTCTGATTAGTTGGAAGAGAGAACCTCATGTCCATAAGTTCTCCAAGTTGCACTGTATACAACGAAAGTACAATACAACCCTACACAAAGCATCTAGATCAGATAATTTATTAAGCTAATGATGATGATGTTATTTCTTTGGTTTCCAGTACTTCTTTATCTTATTTATTATGTTCAAGTAATAAAAATGAGTTTCGGAAGAATGAATAACTGTAAAAAATTCATAAAGGTTTTACGATATCTTTATCTTGCATGAATATTTAACATTATTTCCATTTCTCGCAGCAAGTGGAGGTGAACGAAGAATAGAATCGTATCACCCAACAATCTTAACGGGCCCGAGTTATTTTCTCCCATAAATTGTAAATATTTGATGGCAAAAGACGGCCGAATGTCAAAGAACAAGGGAAACACTCGCTAAATACAGACGAAAAAAATAGTACATTGAGGTGATTAGTACATGTTAAGAAGATACAATGACAATTTATTTATAAAACCATATTTAAAGAGTACACTCAACGCTCAAATTTGGGATTCGCATCCACTTCGATTGAGAAATAAAAATATTACTAAAAAAAACGGAAGTCTTAAGATATGATGATGCGGACTGCGGTCATTAGATAACGAACCTCCTCGTATCAGTTTTACGTTAAGAAAAACATATTTAATAAGAAAACTGGAGAATTTTTTTCAAGGGTAGACGAACTACAAATAAACTCTAGTACGAGTATATTTTCCGATATGTGATAGTAAAATATTCAGCTTGAGATGGAGTGTAATGTATGTGATTATCTAAGTCTTCCAAAAACAGGTTTCTTCAAGTGCTTCCTAAAGCTTCACACGTCACCCTCATCCCCTCCAACTTTGAGGCAAACAATGATCGATCCAACTGATTCAACCAATATTATTCTAGAAAATGAATGTTAACCAAACATAAAGATCATCAATAAATTAAAAACTATGCAATTATCACATGACTGTTGCGATAACAAAATAAACACGTTAAAATTACGAAAGAATGACTTTAACGAATATTTAATGCAATCATGAGTGGGAGACGTGATAGAAGACGGCCGAGGAAAGTATGGTGGGAACAATTGTATGAAATTTTGAAAGGATTGGAAAATAATAAGAGGATCAAAAGGAACAGTATGTATACAGAAGAAGGAAGTATGACGTCGTAGGAAAATTTAACACTACCCTCTTTGCGGGATGGTAAATGAGTATTTTTTAAATTTCACTCCTTGAACTATTAAAGTGCGAATCTCACCCACATCTCGATTTGTTTTTTATGTTCATTTCAGTGACAAAATCATTTAATCGACACATGTGATAAACTGGTTGGTTGCCTTAAAACAGTTTTTTTAGTAAACAAAGTAATATATGTTACAAATATGTATTTGCCAAGGCTATATCAATATACAAATTTATTATTTTACTCATCTTTTTATATACAATATTATACAATATATATATGAACGTACTTAATCTTATTTTCCAACCTGTCATTTTATTTTTATTTTTTTTATAATCTCAATATATGAGTTGCTGACTAATATTAAAATCCGAAAGGTGTCCTATTTAGTTCATGTACTTAGAGGAGAAAAGTACAAATTACTGCACCTGATCATCCAAGGCAAAGTAGAGGGTCGAAGAGGTGTTGGCAGGAGGCAAATTTCCTGGTTCCGCAATATACGTGATTGGACTGGTATAAGGTGCGTTGGGGGTCTTTTTCGGGCTGCCGGGGACAAAGATGCCTACTCTTAGGTGATAGTCAACGTTGGGGGGGACCTGATATGACACTAAGAAGAAGAAGAAGAATATGATTATACACGAGTACGGGATTATACGTCTTCAAAAAGGTTATACATGGGTATAAGGAGAGTTTAAATGGATCTATCAAGTGCCCATATTGATTCCCCATCTGACATAAATGCCGACTTTTATACAGGTTCGTCCAGCAAATAGGGGCACAATTAATTAAAATGAAAGAAAAACATAAACAAATGAATAAGTTTATAAAACAAAACACTAATTGATTACTTTGCTTTTGTTCGTTTTAAGACAAAAAACTCCCTAATACGACAAGATCACATCATATCAGAAGGAACTAAATTGGTTACTGTGAGAAATATAAATATATATTCTCGATTGCCACGCCACGTCCTCTTAGCGCAGTGATAATTTTCAGCGATTTTCTTAACGCCATCCCTGACTATGTTTGAATTAAGACTGAAACAGGTTACCAACTAATGTTATGTTAGACATACTACGTAATTTATGTGTTTTAAAAATCGAATAAAATAGTTTAAAATTTAAATCAATAACGTTACGTTAGGTTTAATCCTGCAGCCTTTCGTTAGACTGTTTCACTTTACTGTTTCGTGTTACTTAATAGCACTCGTAATCGCTTGCTATTAATAATTTGTCTTCTAAACCGAGTTTTTTTAATTGATTGCTACTGGTAACGTCGTATAATTTTGATTTGCTACAACTGTAAGAGTATATTGTGTAATATCCTTAACTATCTTTCCGGTCTTTCCGATCATGGATTAGCGCTACGCTTAAACAGATATTGTTTATTGGTCTTCCCAGTTCACCACTCTTTTTTTACGTCATCCTTTATTGCCCATGCAGTGAGACTCTGGAACCAGTTACAAACA
Organism: Odontocerum albicorne; assembly: GCA_949825065.1. Classification (NCBI taxonomy): domain Eukaryota; kingdom Metazoa; phylum Arthropoda; class Insecta; order Trichoptera; family Odontoceridae; genus Odontocerum; species Odontocerum albicorne. The sequence goes on from OX463858.1 coordinate 19,137,866, forward strand.
AATGTTAGACACGATCCGTCTTTGACGTGCTTTAAGAAGCGATTGAAAAACTCTTAATTTCAGTCAGTAATATGACTTTGTTTCATTCCTGATTTGACTTTCCTCTCCAACATTCTTTCCTTTCTCGTTTGATTGATGATATCTAACTTTTATTTTTACTATGTAGATTATTGTTGACGTGCATTTTTATTAGGTATATACTCGTATAACAATGGTATCAGGTATTTATAATAATGACTGGAATATTGTTTATGACCATGTAAATTCCTTTATTAACTTTGGGCCGGTTGGATGGAAGAGATTGCCGCCTGGCAATAAGCCCGCCAGATTGTTTTATAATGAAAGGTTAAATAAATAAAAATTATATACGTATACAAAAATATAGAAAAGTAAGACTTAAATTTTATGGGCGTAATTTTCCGTAGGCGGCCGACTTTAAATTCAGGCTGAATAGGGACATATTCAATTTAGGGAACGTATGGAAATTCTGTGGTGAATCAATGAAAGGAAGTTTTCAACAGGTTCATATAACCTGTTTTAGTAGCGAAAATGTTGTTTTTGATTGCAAATATTCGTATTTTACTTTTATCAAAGATTGTGACTTTTCAGTTACTAGGCATCTCAATTATTTTTCCCCTTCAAAGGTGGCGATCATCGTGGTTATTTTGATATTTGAGACAGCAGCTCTTTAGGAAGATATGATAGCACAGTGAAACCACTCATATAACTTATTTAAATGGAAGATGCGTCTTCATCCTGCACTTATTCCACCCTAAATTGTCTCCTGCAATATCAGTTGAAGGACCTGATATTCTTCTCCTCGCACTATATGTCCAACAAAGTCTTACTTTTTCCTTTATTGGTAGATTATATTTCTTTATCTTTTTTAATCCGTTTCAAAAGATTATCATCACGAACTTCAACCATGAGATTCTCAATAACCTTAGATACTTGAAAATTACAATCTTGACTAAATTCAATAGATATCAGAAATTTCTTATTCAAAAACATTATCTGATATCACACAATCTAAGGAGAGTCCACCTCTTACCTGGCAATCTGACAATTTGAACGAAACTAAATTAAACGAACGGTAAATTTAAATGTCTGTCAGACGTGAGGCTCGCGGATCGTGGGGCAGATCGCCCGCTCGGCTCGTACCCGATATAAATCAATCTGGAGTAGGACAGGGCGGACAGGCATTCCCAGGCCCATTCGGGACACTAGATCCAGCCTTAAATCCGGACTAAAGCGATATTTTTAAAGTGCCTGTCGATTTAAAAATGCTATTTCTGATCATTCACTTCTTTTATGTGCCCAGGGCCCTAATATCCGAATACATTTAAGTACCTTAGGTTAAGGTAGATTAGGCACCCTTTTTCATGTATATATTCCTACCATCACGCAATATCGCTGTCGGGTAAATAGAGAGGACAGAGTACTGGACTTTCCTACCTCGAGAGATATTCTTCGCATCTTATATATACATACGCTTTCTCATACAGCTTCTACGATTTCTTTCAAAATATCATTCACTTGATCCAACCACGCTTTCCTTGGTCTTCCTCTACCACGTTTTTTACTCACATTTCCAATATTTGTTTTGTTACTTCTTTATTTTTTCTTTTATTTGTTCTACATGCCAAATCATATCAAAGTGCTTTTTTTAGCTTACTTTCATATTCATCTCTTATCACTTCACTCCGTATTGTGTTGTATATTGTCACTCAATATATTATACTCAGTGCGCGCATAATAAGTGCCTTTTTTATATTGTAATATATAAAAATAAATCACAATTTTTATTATTACATCAAAATACTAATATTAATGTTTTTTGTCGAATTGTTACTCACGAAAATTTTATTTACAATAAATACTTTGTTTAACAATATATATTTTATTGATTTTAAATGTTTTTTGTTCTTTCGATGGTCTTCCAGCCCATATCGAGCTTTGGCCTCCGCCAATCTTCGCCCCTACCTCCTCCTGTCTTTCGCCACGACCCTCAAATCCTGCGCTTGCAGCAGCCGGGTTTCGTTCCTCTCAACTTCGTCCCCCCATCGCAGCCTTGGCCTGCCCACTCTCCTTCCACCCGGGTGTCCCTCCAGGATTCTTTTGGGTGCTCGCAATGACGGCATTGTCTGCACATGTTCGGCCCATCTCAATCTGCTCAGTCTGACATGTACAGATAGCCTGGGAGCTTTGTAGATATTATCCAGCTCGTCGTTGTCGTATTCGCCAGGTTTCGCCGTCATTCACGGGGCCCAGGATCCTACGTAGTACTCTTCTCTCGAAAGCATCCAGCAACTCCGCGGATTTAGCTGTCAGTGTCCATGCTTCGCATCCATATGCCACCACTGCTCTAATAATTGTTTTTTATAGGGTTTTTTTTGTTTGTATTTTGTCGTTTTTTGTTAGCATGTGGTATTTTGCGTTTTGACTTGTTTATTTACATAAGTTGTTATTATATATTTATCATTTAATTTTTATGAATATAATTTACTTGTGAACAATAAATGACTGTATGATAATTTGTAGTGTTAAAATATTTTTTTGATAGTATTACACGTTTTGCTTTTTTTTATTTTATACGGTATGTATTCGTATATTATATTTTTATTCTTAAGCATTGTTATAATTTGTGAATTTAACATTACGACATTTTAGAGTGCGAGTTGTGTTTTCGACTGTATATAACACGTGATATTTTTTTTATTGTACTATGGTTATTTCGTATATACGAGTATACTTTTCACGTAAAACAAAAAATGTCTATAAAATAAACATAAACGAGTATATAACTACTCTTATAAACCAATACAAGTACAAGTTTAAATAAAAAAAATCGATTAATTAATAAAGTAATAAAAATGTACAAAACAATTTCATCTCATCAAAAAATTAGGGCGGCGGTCGGCGCTCCTCCGGTACATGGTACCCTAGATCGGCGTTCCTCCGGTACATGGTACCCTAGGTCGGCGCTCCTCCGGTACATGGTACCCTAGGTCGGCGTTCCTCCGGTATATGGTACCCTAGGGTTGCAACCCTATTAGCCCAACTGTCATATGCAAAAATAAATAGGTTTGAGCTTTCGTCCAATTTGGTGGCTTACTGTGCATATCTTCTAATTGCGACATAACATAAATAAGCTGAGTTGATATTTAATTAAATAAATGTGCCGATAAGATTTAAATGAGTCAAAAAGTGAATGCAATGTGGAAAAAATGGACATTTCTATTTTTTACAGATAACTGTCATTGTTTGTTTATTTATTGTATAAAGTTTGAACAAAATCTTTACGAACTATTTTCACCTAACAAACTATGATTTCACATACAATAATTTAAATTTACATAATTTTTCTTTTAACTATATTTAAATCTAACCGTTTAATAAATAAAACACGAAGACAGCGAAAAATCCGGAACACTTTTGGCATTTGACTAAATTATAAATAAATTTTCTATTTTGGAAATCGAAAGTCATAGTAATTTTTCATGGGGATTATTATGGACGTATTTTTTGTGTGAGTAAATAAATTAAAAACATAAATTTCTATAAAAAATGGGTATATGTGTATATCATCTAAAGATTCAAATTTAACTATGGCTGCCATTGTGTTAACACTTTCTTTTACTTTCTGGTACATCTTGGCGTTTGTGATATTGCTACTATATAATTTCTTCCGCCTAACTAGAAATCTTCTTTCGAATGGTAGAAGTGTGTCTTGGCTGGGAGGATGTTACGAGATGTGCCCAGACCTTTTGATACCATCTCTCTTAAATGTATTTGCCCATGCCTTAATATATGTGTATTATTTCAGGATAAATATTTTTATATATGTCATTGTTATCAATAAACCTATTATTCATTAATTTTTATTTTATATATCAGCTATCTCACAGGATGCATTCCTTGTTCTGAGATATCTGGCTTACACCCACGAAAATCTGGCATACACCCACAAAGACGCATAAATACTCGTAGTTCAACAAATTGGACAATTCTCGGTAAAAATGTCTTTCACTTGTCTAAAAAACTCTCGCGTCACTTCATGCAACTCCATAATTAATATAAAATTAAAACTCCGTCGCTTTGTTTTATTCCAATATATTTTTTGCATATAACAATGCATTTCAACATTTAAGATAAACAACAAATAATATAGACTCCATAATTAACGTAAAATTAAAACACCGTTACGTTGTTTTATTCCACTTTATTTTTTTGAATATCACAATGTATTTCAACTTTTGCTGACATCATCAGGTGAGTGAACAAGAACTAATGTATATATTAATCACATTATTATAGTAAAATTGAGTTAAATTGACTATCATATTTGTTGTTTATGGCACTACGGGGAAAAATAATTAGAAGCGGAGAAGAGAACAACATTAATTAGTTAATAATAATATTTTCGTTTTGTTTATTTGAATTTTGTATTTCAATAGTTTCGAGACTTTTTATCGTGTAATATTTTTGTATTTCTTTTTATCGTGTAATCTTGTGTATTAGGTGTTCAGTGAACTCAGTAAAAAATATTTTTTATTGCTCTATGTTCTTTAATTCGTGTACTGACATTGTTGTTGTTATACCTAAGTACACCGCATTGCAATCGTTACAGCTGATCTGTTAAATCCCCCTCTTATTAAATATGTTATGTATATTATAGTCCGTATTGATATTAGACAGTGAACGATAAATATTATTTCCTGTAAAAAAACCTGATTTAATCACATTAGGTAGAGTTTTTACGTCTTGATTAGATATGTTTTTGATCTTTAAATTTATTTTCCACATAATTTTTCCTTTATTGTGTAATTTTGGGTATAAGACTATTTTTTCTTTAATCTTTACTGTTCAAATTAATAATTAACTCTTTATTTTATTAATTGAAAGCTACAATTTACAGTATAGTGTTAATTTGTATTTTGTAATTCGATTCATTTAGACAGAGTGTGCTAAAGTCGGTAAATCATTGAATTAAAACCTGCTAATTTGTGTGTGAGATTTTATATTTATTTGCCTATTAGTTTATTATCTTTCTTTACGTTAGCCGTGAATCTAAAATTGTGTATTTATATTATTGACAGTTTTCTTACATATTTATTGAGGGTATAATTGTATTAGATGCTTATTTATTATCATAAGGTCAATCTTTCCGCCACGTACCATATACGCCAATGATGATTTATTCTTAGGTACCGTTTAGTAATACAGAGACAAACTAAAGGATCTTCTCGTGTCAAGGAAAGCTTCCAGATAATCGTCAGACCACAAATATATAGGCAGATTATTTCACCGAACAGGTCGAGTAAAATATAGAAGGTCTTATCGTAAAACATTGACCTTGTTTGTCCCATTGATCCCATTCATCACCAAGTTGACAGATTTCAAACTCGACTTCTGAGCAAAGCTCTGAGATGTTGTTAGGTCCATTCTTTTAAGGCACTTGAAGATCGCGAGTTGGAACAATTCTCTTCTTCCATCTTAACGGACCAATAATAAGAATAGATACTTATGAGAACAATGATTCAGAGACATGACAGCTGAGATGCATTCCAGATTAAAGTCCAAGATTACATGATGAAAATAACATACATAATTTTAAACCGCAAATTGAATGGTGGAGGTTGGGCATTGTATGGCTACACAAAAATGCACTGGACTTCTTTGCGAAAAGTATCCGGTTCGAATTTACGCTATACTGCTCCTCTTAATGAACTCGAGTATTTTCCGCTTTGTATTTGGAATTCATAAACTTATAAACATATGAAAAAACCTAGTGAAAATAATTAGTTTTCACCATAACACTATAGAGTGAAGACATGTTCTTTGAGAAAAAAGAGATATGTTAGATGATTTCAAGATGTGTTGGCGAGAAATGCTTTGCTTCATGTTGGTTGTAAGACGCGTCAATTCGTCCATCTTCAAGACAAATCAAAGAAAGGGTGTCAGCGAAGCAGGCAACAGGAACAGAATACTATCATACTTCGGGCATGTAGATATGATAGCAATTTGTAGAAGCAGGTAGTGAAGCAAGTGTTGAATGGCGGTGAGCAAGGGGACGGTCTCCAACAATTTCCTGTTGGATACCGTCCCCTTTCTCACCGCCCATAATATCCCATTCAGTGCATCACCATAATGGCTTTTGACCAGGAGAAGTGAAGGCGAATCATTTTCTTATATCCCGAGCAGAAAACCACTATACTCAGCCATGGGTTACATCACTAAGAAAAATAAATATTTGAGGTTGTAAGAATATATATACATTTGGTAAAAATATACTTTAACAAAAAACTCGTCATTCATACGACTGATTTAAAAAGCATCATTTTATTTCAGTAAGTAGCATAGAAAGGTCAAATTCTTTAAATATCTACGAATCTTAAATATTATTTCTTCACAACGAAAACCTAACTCATAATCCAAAAAGTGATGCTCCCATATCTTAGATCAGCATCCATTTTACATTTTTGCTTTCTTGGATTTTTTAACCGTATCAGCACGGAAGCAGTCTAACGCTGGTAAGATCTCACCCTCAGGGGGTAAAAAACCTCACACCACGGGTTTTGCTCCTGATAGATCTCTGGGGGAGCTACGCCCCCTGAGTTTTTTCCAATTCGAGAAGGAAAAACACAGATTTAGCTACGCCTTCGTGTTTGACATCGGTTGACAAATCTTGGTTGGAGGTTTTTTTTGTTTTTTGAGAGTTTCATTTCCAAGTTTATGCCGGGTCTTGCAGAAGTAAGCGGTTAAATAAAAACAGAATATATTACATTTTATTATTTTCAAAATTCTTTTTGAACAAGTTGTTCAAGTAATTTACTTTTGAATAAGTTGTTCAACACTTGTAATTTACTTTTGAATAAGTTGTTCAACACTTGTAATTTACTTTTGAACAAGTTGTTCAACACTTTTAATTTACTTTTGAATAAGGAAAAAGTCTAAATGATTTTTTAAACATATTTCTCACCATCTGATATAAATTTCCACATAGTAATAAATAAGCCAAGTTGTATTATAAATTTAATAAAATATGCAAGTAATTTATAAGACAACAGTTTAAGATAATTTAAAAGGTTTACTGATATTTTAAACATGACCGAGCAAGTAAGGATTTTCATTTTCAAGAAAGTGCGTTAAATATATTTCGGAACTGATCAACTTTGTCCTTAGCATTCTTCTTCTTCATCGTAATGTGTTCAATGCTGAACATTGTGGTCCTCTGCTATATCTCGAACTCAGCGAACTACCTGTCTTCATCCCTCCTAGTCCTGGGTCATGCTGAACGCAACGCTTGAAGAGGATATTGTTAACTAATTTATTTGATCCGTCCATTTCATATGACAGTTTCATCTTAATCGCCTTTCCTCAACTGTCCCTGTAATCACCAACTTCTCCAAATTTGTATCTAGTAATATGCTCCAAATACGTTAATAATCTTACTCTGCATGTTGTTGAAAGTCTTTCGTTAATCTCAAATTTGTTGGTATGCCTTGCGATTCTTGGGATACGGAGTATACACGTCTTTAACACCACGTCTCGAAGGCATCTATCATGTTTGTTACCTTTCTTTTTATCATCCATATGCCAAGGAGTGTCCACACCTTGCAATATGTGATGAAACACAAACGACTGACCCTATTATGAACGGTTGCCCACCGTTTACACCACCTAAAACATTGGGTCGTCAGATATGGTGGACTATAGTTCGGAAATTCTAGGATGAGTCTTGTGACAGCTCACAAATTTGTTCCAATACAACCTTGTAACGATGTTCAGTAATTTTAATTATTTTATTAACTTTAATATAAGCTTCAATTCTAATAAATAGCAAGTTATTTAGGTAAATACGAGTACATTACATAAGTGTAAGTTTTCAATCAAATACTGTTTGTTATAACAAGATATTAGGACACACGCAATACAAACTAAGTTTATAATCAAATACTTTTTTGTTATAACTAAAGGTGGGATTTTTTACTTATTTCCTGATGGAGGATAAATTCACAGAGATCGTAATGCATCATTCGAGTCGTCATCGTCATTGCTGGACCTCGTAGTCGAGGATCTCCTCGCCATTCCAACGTCAATTCAGTTGGAAACCGAAGCTGTACCGTGAAGATTTTTTAATGTTTCTTTTTCCTTTTAGTGAGTGAGCCGTAGTACACCAGCAAACTTACCGGCCATACCGCTGAACTCGATCCGATGGCACACCGAAGTGAGACGATCGGAGCACATCGACAAGTTTAACTTTTTCTCTATTGTGAAATGATAAATATGATGGAAGTCATAGGTATCCTTATACCCTCGAATACCTGGCGGAAAAAAATGTCTGTGCCGTTCAAGGGGAGTAGCATAGCGCGGGGTTTGAACCGGCAACCTTCCGCATGGAGGTCTAGTGCGTTACCTCGCGACCATGCACCTCGTATTGTTCGAATAAAAAAAATACAAAACGACATCTATTGCGCAAAGAGAAAGATAGTTTCGATATCCAATTGTTGAAATATGATTCAAGCATGTAAACTTGATGAAACATGATATAAATATAGTTTCATAAACAAGAATTTCACGTAAAATAATCATCGAAATAATAAATAACCCATCGAAACACATGTAACCCGATACAATTTTTCACACGACAATATCGCGTACATACTCGTAACGTCAGAATTCTTGAAAAACTCTTGAATATTGATAAACTTTATGAACAACTCAATTTTTCGCTCGAGAAATATTCGTATTTTATGCTTAAACAGATAGAAGCAGACGAAACTTGAGCAACAGTACATGCCGACCTTTGAACTTTGCAAGGTTAGGGGGTATCGAAAATATAAATATGGAAAGAATCGAAAAAAAGTTTTAAAAGTATTCAAAGAATTGGTAAATATATAAAATTGTTATTTTTAATGAAACACGCACAGCAAGTTGAGAAAGTTTTATTTTTTGTATTATTAAATATATTTTAATGTTATATTTTTTTTTATTTAGACGTCAAATTGGAAAATGTCATTGTTTGTATGACGCGCAATTCGTTGTTCTCACGATTAAAAGTCATCTATCAATACATCAATTCACCTTTTAATCCAAAATCTGGTCGACACACTCCATTATTCAATATCCCGCAATTCATGAAACAATTTTAAATCACCAAATAATAATAAAAGGTTAATATGTGTTATTTAGAGAGCAGATTATTTTCAACAGCGCCGTTTAGCGAGCAAATTATTTTCAAGAGCGCCGTTTAGAGAGCAGATTATTTTCAAAGGCGCTGTAACTTGGAATTCGAGCCTACTATAGGTAGTATTGATAGTGTATATGTAGATGCATATGTGTACGTATGTATGCATGTATGTTTGTATGTATAAATACTGTATGTATATATTATATATATGTATGTACGAGTATCAACGAACGTACATACGTATCATATGTATGTATGTATGACAAGTGTATGGCCGCACAGGAACGAAATGGAATTTCGTGTGAGAGGTTGCCTGTTCGAATCCCACGCTGTGCTACTCCCCTGGAATGGCACAGGCATTTTTTCCGCCTCGTATTCGAGGATAAGGATATTTATGACTTCGGTCCTATCTTCTCTTTCAAAAAAGACAAAATGAAAATCTGCTAGTGTTTTCCGATCGTCTCATTCCTGTGTGCCATTGGATTCAGTGCAGTGGTGTGGTTGCTGAGTTTGTTGGTGTGCACAGGCTCACTCACTTAAAGGAATTTATTTAAAAAAAAATCCACAGCTAAGCTTCACTTTACAACTGAATTGACGTCGGAATGGCAAGGGGTTCCTCGACTACGAGGCACAGCAACGACGATGCATGTTTGGTATATATAAGAAACCCGTGGAAAACTTACGAAGGAAAGGCCGTCCACAAACCAACCTTTATAGATCTTCCGATATGTGATAGTAACACATTCAGCTTTAGGTGTACTTTATATGTGTAATGTTCATATATATGTATATACGTACATTTTGATTAGACCTCCTAAAAGGGGTGTCTTCAAGTGATTCCTAAAACGACATCTCTATTACTAAGAGGCAGAAGGATTGGAAATAAGCAATTCATTCAATGAAGACTAAATTGACCTCAAATTTATACTCGTTTTCAAAGAAAAATCTCTCAAACAGATTCAAAAAATACAATAACGAAATCTCATTGAGGCAAAATCTGTTATTACACCGACACGTATAATGGTTTTTCTTGAATCTTGTCAATAGTTATTTCATACATCCCTAAAGATAACAGAAAATGACATATTGTATCGCTGTAAATGTTTTCTTCCTAAGAATTAATGGTTCAGCGGGATGTCTCTTGAGCCGCATAACGTTTTCTTTTTTCTCGGTATCAAGAGATTTTAAACCTCATTTATCGTTGTATCTTGCGAAAGGTTTCGTGGTTACCATATAAGTGGTTACCAAGTGAAACCCAATGAATATAATGGTTTTAAATAAATAGTCAAAACGAATGAAAACAAATAACATCATTCTATGTTATACATATTCGTATATTAATAAGTTATAGCAATAAAATCATCATTATCCTGTTATGTAACTGATGACTGAGCGCCGTGACTCCTATAATAGCTCTCCCTCCATCTATGACATCCGCGATTCGAAGAGCAGTTTTAAAGGGCAGTCCTGTTATATCTCTTATTTGATTAGTCCAACACATTGGGATTCTTTCTCTTGTGCGTCGTTCTTCCATGCTTCCATTGTCCACAAGCCTTTTCAAATTATCATCCTTTGCCACGAGCAATATGTCCAAAGAATCGAAGGACTCGTCACATATGTATTATATATTGTCAGCAATATGTAGGTAATTCTTAGTTCTTCGAGAATGAAGGCATTAATTCGTCTTACCGTCCATAGAATTAGTAACATCATTCTCCAGCACTACATTTCAAAAGAATCTAATCTATATTTCTCGTTTGCTCTCAGAGTCCACGGCAAACATAAATAAGACAGGAGGTTTAACTAGGCACATTTTCGTCGTGATGGTGATGGTTCTGCTCCTTTATATATTTTCCAGCTTTGACATCGCATTTTTTGCCATTCCAGCTCTTTTGATTTCAGCCTCGCATCCTCCACTGTTGGTTATACTGAAGCCTTAATATATACAGTCTCTAACCATTTCTAGGCCACAATTCCCATTATTTGGTGGCAGTTTGTTATTGCGGTATATCATCATCAACTTGGTTTACTGTAGATTTTCAGCAATATCGTCGTCGTTGCTGGACCTCGTAGTCGAGGATCCCCTTGCCACTCAAACGTCAATCATCAGCTGCTCTTCCACGTCAATCGTGTGATCTTCTGTGAGAAAATAGCCCGATATATCAATGTGTTGTTTGGACGACCTCAATGGCGTAGTTTTTCAGCGGTTTTGGTTTCGATTTTCGAGGTATCAAAAATTAAATTAAAACTTTCCAAGTCTGGTACAATAGTTATTTTGATAACAATACTGCTACGGTAGTATTCCCTACATATCAATGACAAACCACGAGTTCCGTGCCTACTCCAGTGGCTATAAACCCAAAGGCTCGAATAAAGACGTACAAAATATGCATACCTACCATCACATTGTTTCTGTCGGGATGGGCAGAGTGGGCAGATTACCATATTTTCTATCTCGATACACATTCTTCATATCTTCTAAATCCATCATACACTTTATCATATAGCTTCTACGATCTCTGTGAATGGCGATACGATACTAGAATATTGTATCAACTCGAAAAGACCAATTGCTATTGATGATGACCAGATTAACTCTTTGATCGAGAACAACTAGCGTTCTACGACACGAGAGATTACTAAGATACCGAAAATATTGAAAACCACCATTTACTAACATTTGATTCGAGCACGTTTGGTTTTGACCTAAAAATACGGAATAACTTTCCAGACAATTATTTATTGTTTAGTCCATTTTATGAGTCCCCTTTTGTAAATTTGAGAACCAAAAATTTAGGTGAAGCGATGACCTCCGTGGTTTTATTGGTAAATAAATATCTTCTCTTCCATGGGTTGCGAACTCGATATCTGTTGTAATGTGCACGGTGAAGTAATCTATACATTTGAGGAGGCTTAGGAGGTCTATTTTAATAGTAATGTGTATGGTAAAGTAATCCATAAATTTGAGGAGGTTTAGGAGGTCTATTTTAATAGTAATGTGTACGATAAAGTAATCTATAAATTTGAGGAGGCTTAGGAAGTATGTTTTAATAGTAATGTGCACGGTAAGGTACCTGTAAATTAGAAAGTTTTAGTCTACATTTTTAAGTAATATTAATATAATAAACATGATGTCAAAGCTTACTCGAAAAGGTATGATACAAAACAATAGGATGCCCTTGATTACTCTCCATAGTTAACTTTTGTATTCTAGAAACTTAAAAGTCAAAATTATTTTAACAAAGTTTTCAAAAAGTTAAACAAAACGCCAAAAAGTATTAAAGAAGCCCTGAACATCCGGGTTCTTCATTTTACTTGTGTTTTATATACAATATAAAATATAGATGTAAGTATAAGTCGTAAGTTCTCTGTTATTTCTAGTTTCTTTGGTTTTGATGAGCGAGTAAGATTTTTTCAACTAAAAATATAAACAAGCAAAGAAAAATAACCACTCTGTAGTCTCTACTAACCCCAATATGGATATTATGTGATGTTATGTTACATATTATGTGATGTTATGTTACATATTATTTATTTATTTATTTAACACTTTTATTGCAATACAATCTGGCGGGCTTATTGCCAGGCGGCAATCTCTTCCAACCCACCAGACAAAAGTAAATGAAGCAAGTTACGTGGTCGCATAAATCATTCAAATGACTATCCATCCCCACGAAATCCATAAACATATACGTGAGAACATGCCCACAAACCCCACAAAGACGGACAATCACCCGAACATTATTTTTCATATAAAGTGAGATATCATCAATCAAAAGGAAAGGAAAGGATGGTGGAGAGGAAAGGAAAAGAAAAATCAGGAATGAAACACGTTATTTTACTGACTAGAAATTAAGAGTTTTTTCAGTCGCTTCTTAAAGCATGCCATACACATTACTATTAAATACAAATTAATTAATTACAAATCACATATTATATGATGTTATGTTACATATGTATGTGATGTTATGTTACATATGTATGTGATGTTATGTTACATATGTACATGCGAGTATACGTGTACGTTTTTTTTTTCTCAAACTTAAATAGGGGTTTCAGTCTAGTTTTCATTTAAGACCTATAAGTTGTATTGCATTACACTTTCGTCGTATACGCTACAACCTGACGTCTTAATTGTCATATGGATGGATATCTACACCCATCCAGAAATATTATATGTTAAAGAAGCTTTAAGTGAAAACCAAAATTAAATGTTTTTTTTTAATTTAGAAATCATCAGGACTCGACCACGTAAACCACAAGTTGGAAGACAGGTGTCTGCCAATTAAGTTGCAGAGATCGCCTTTCTGGTAGGATGGAGGAAATTGCCACATGACAAGAAAAAAGTGTAATGAAGTTCCTTTGGGATCTAGTTTTTTTTTAATTGTACTATTTTATAGTCCAGTTTGACGGCTTGAGGGTGTAGTTATTATCTACACCTATGCCTCAAAATCGAATATCCATGATTTGTACTGCCGGTTCACCATATCGCTTAATTCAATACAGGTTGTTTCTTCGTGAGTTAAGTTAATTAAGAAAGAAATAAATAATAAAAAAAAATAATAATAAGTATGCCTTCCAACCCGATGGTTACGGGTTCGATTGTCGTTGGAATAAAATTTATTTTTAAATATGGTTCCAGTCTGGTTTATCTTAAGGCCTCTTTAACGACATACTGGCTGGTTGAAAAATATTGGCATAGGCAACAAATTCGATAGACTCCATGTAATACAATTTAATTCAATGAGGTCCATGGCCTCGCGGTGATGCATTGGACTTCCGAACGGAAGGTCGCTAGTTCGAAACCCACGCTGTGCTACTCCCGTCGAATGACACAGGCACTTTTTTCCTTCTAGTATTCTGGGGTAAAAGGATACTTTTGACTTCGATCGTATCTATTCTTAAACAAATTTACAATTTTCCTCTCTGAAACAATGTTACTTGTTTACCTTTATTTCAAAATGAACAAGTGAAACGTTTACCAAAGCATTCCTTTGTTTGTTTTATTTGGCTGTCAGCTACCTTCAGGTAATTGGACAAGCAGTGAAATTGTTAGAAAACTCCGACTTCCCACAGTCCATTAGCACTTTAAAATGCAGACATTTATATCTTCACAAGTTGAAACAATTCTTCGAATAATTCAGACAAAACTTTTCGTTCTACTCTTAGATATTTCGTTAGTTACAAAACTGAAGAAAGTTCAGCTGAAAATTCAAAGAGATATTATATTTTTTTCCTTCTACTTTCTCTTTAATAGTATTTTCTTATATAAAATATAATAAAATAGACAATGAAATTATAAAATCCTGTCTCCTAAGATCTTTCACTCTAAAATCACATTAAGAATGTAGGCTGGGCAGCAACAAAGCTATAGTAACTTAGTTATTTATTTTTCTTTATTCAAGTAAATGATCGTGAGACCTTAAATTCAAAATAGCATTTTTACAGAATATAATTTTAAGTAAAACTCACATAAGGAATCCAACGATGAAATCTGAAGAATATTTCTCAACTTACCTGGAAAAAAGAGGTAATCATAATAAGGTAAATTAAATGAAAAAAAAACTTAACTTCACTTATTTCGCATACAATACGGTCATGGGGCCGTCTTGATATTTTCAAGATTTCTCTTAACCGACCAGAAGAACCAAAATTCGTCTATTCAAATTTCTGGTAATCTCAATACTTAATAGAGTGAAAACATGGACAATAAGACAGAAGGAAACATACATGATAGATGTATTCAAAATTTGGTATTGGAAGTAGATGCTCCGTGTCCTAAGGATCGCAAGGCACACCAACGTCTCTTACATATGGTATATGAAATATAGAATCAGGAAAATAATCATAACATAATTTTTGACATGTATGGAAAAATAATGAAAGCTTGGAAAAGTTGCTGATCCCTTGGACGATGGAAGGAAAGCAAACAAACGGAAGGTGCTGATTATAGTGATTTTTCCTAGAAAATTACAGACGGGAAAGAAAGATGTCACAATTGGATAACCATATCCAATACAACATATTGCCCGGTAATTTATTCCCGGCCGGCGTCAGGTGGTCGCAAGGGTTAACAAGCTACCAATTATTGTTTCCGCTGGCGCTCCAAATTTTCACTGAATATGTAATTTGGTCAATCATGTATCACACGAGTAAGATAATTGACCAATTTAAGGGATCAAAATGACAAGATGGGTCCAAAAAAAAAACTTGTTGATAAGGAGTTTATATTTAACTCGTCGTCGTCTTTGCTGGACATCGTAGTCGAAGATCAATCAACACCGATAATGTCATTTTCTGTATGAAAACAGCCCAATCCTAGATGCGCACTCCCTTCCACAAACATCACCGGCATGTGGATCTTGCTAAGTCGCCTGGTAATGCTAACGCATGTTCCCAGCATGCTGGCTGTTTCTCACAAGTCTTTCTGTTGAAACGCTATCATCCCGATGGCTCATCACCTTTCACAGTCTTGAGCCACCTGCTACCAGTCCTCAAGTGGCCCGCACAAAGTCAGCGACTCACGCAGATTGTCCTTATGGCGTTTTCTTTGCCCACTAACCATTCGCTTGCCCATTACTTCCCCGTAAGACGCATTTTGTGAGCCTGTGTATCACATCTCCAGTCTATCTTGACTCCGTCTGTGACTACTGTGGCGTGAAATAGTCTACCTTTAAATTTTAGGAATATGGTTGGCGTGAGCAGCTTTAGAAATCACTTGAAGACAACTCTTCTCGTTTTGGAAGGCCTATTAAAACTACGAGTATATGAACAATTTACACATACTATACACCTCACATTATTTTAGATTGCCAGCTCGTTTTTCAATAGTCCGGAACTAACTCAGTTTGTCATGTTATAAGTTCTTTGTAGACTTGACAAAATGTTTTGTTTCACAGTGACGTGGTTTTAACTAATTATTTTTACAACTCTTGTATAACAAGACTGCACATTTTGGGCACTCAATATGAGCATAGGTAGTATAGATTTTCATATTACTTTGACTGTTTACAGAATTAAATTGAAGAAGTTATTCTTACCGGAATTAATTAATTGAATTGTATAGGTAGGTTTGCTTTGTTGTGTTGTTCTGTTGATTATTTATATTATAACATATAATGCTGTTAACATGTCAATGTTTAAATTTATTTGTAATTGATTTTTAATAATTTATATCAAAAGCTTTGAAATTAAATTAAATAAAAATGTACTACACTCTACCTAAAACCGTGTGTGTTACTATCACATATCGGAAGATCTACAAAGGTTACATCGTATGATATATGGACTACCCTTGTTATGGCTACATTGTAAATGGGCTACCCTTGTTATGGTTACATTGTATATGGACTACCCTTGTTATGGCTACATTGTAGATGGACTATCCTTGTTATGGCTACATTGTAGATGGACTATCCTTGTTATGGCTACATTGTAGATGGACTATCCTTGTTATGGCTACATTGTAGATGGACTATCCTTATTATGGCTACATTGTAGATGGACTACCCTTGTTATGGCTACTTTTAGTATTTTTCTATGTCCAGGTTTCACTTCTATACATTAAAGTTCGTAATAAAATACAGTTTTGGAATATTATCTTTGCAGATTTTGACACTGTCCGGTTCGAGTATTTATGTTTTAATACCCCATCTTAGTTTCAAATCGATTCACTTTGATGGCTACCCCTCGTAACTCTTCCATTATCTGAAAAAAATTAGTACAAATAGCAGAATTCCTCAACTTGCTCAAATATTTCATTATTCACCCATATATCTCGTTTATTATCTCTTTCACACTTTTCTTTTACCACGATATTAAAGTTTGCAAACCTAGTTTGTCCTTTTAATATTATTTAAAAAGAAACCGATTTATCAGATACGCAAAAGAGAAAAAAAGAACAATACCGAGAATTGAAAAAAATGTTTTTGTCATATTATATTGTATAAATACACTTTACGTAATATGACAATTCGATTAACTAAGGGAAAACAACAAGAGTGAAGGAAAAAAATGGGAATAGAAAACCACACAACACAAAGAAAAGGAAAACAAGACGGTTGTGTTGAAAAAGTGGAAATTATTTTATTGCGGTATAAAAATAACAATCTTCTCAAACGTTCGTCGTAAAAATATAAAAATTTATTGTGTCCACTTCACCAGCCCTCATTCAACCAATTTTCACTTTCTTTATCAAACTTGGCACGTACGTTAGGTTTATATCAGTTGAACAGCGACATTAAACTCCTCGATTGAAGTTTTTGCCTCGTGTAGCTGAAAAATATTACATTTTATACATATTTTGTTGGCTTTTAACTTTGCAAATTAAAATACTCGTATACTTCCTTGGGGGCTGACAAAAGTAAATCCGAACAACATTTACGTTATAAACACAGGCTTTCTAAGCATCATCTGTTTGTGGCCTGATTAGTCCACCTACAGCATTAGCAGACGACCAAGGTCTGAGTGAATGTGATGGACTGCAAGTAGTCTGAGCAAAAAGTATGTGTTAAATAATTAGTTGTAAGAATTGTTATCTAGTTATAAGTAGTATGTAGGTGGTAACTATTTCTAATGAATTATGTTATGTTTAAAGATTATCAAAAATAAAATGACAAGTAAGAAATTAAAATAAAGTTAGTTCTTAGTCATAATATATAAATCAGACTAGTTCTTAAGATATGAATTTGTATATAGTCTTTGGCAAATGTTTTTAATCTAGATTACTTTATTAAATAAAAAAAGTTATAGTATATCCTTGAAAGAAGCTGAGAAAATGCGTTCACTGAGAATAATACGAGTATGTATTATTTTTAGTTGATGCATTAGCACTGTGGATGTTTAAAGGCAATAAGTCTTGTTCGTGCTCCCCTGATAAAAAGGTTAACACCTTGAAACCGGTAGGGTTATGCCGTTATATAATGTGGAATAAACATATTTAAACTAAACAAATAACAAAGAACATGTGTTTTGTTAACGCATGACCAAATAATAAATGTAATTTTATGTGAAATATATAAACCATCACACCGTTTCCCTGTTGGGGTTCAAAGAGAGGACTGAGTACCAAACGTTTCTATTTTGAAACACATATTTCGTCTCTTCCATATCCATACAGCTCATAAAATTCCTACATTTTCTCTGACTTTTTAAGTTATTTTATTTCAAAATATCATTCCCTTGACCCAACAATGGTTTTCTTGGTGTTTCTCTATCACGCCTTTTACTCACATTTGCACTGAATATTTGTTTCGTTAGGTTTTCTTAATTCATTCGTTCCATGTGCTCAAACCATCTTAGAGTGCTTTTCTTCATCTTTCTTAATGCATGAGCCTTAAGTTCATCTTTATCCCTAATTACTTCATTATGTAGTGTGAAATACATTGACTCCCCATGTAGTATTATTCTCAATGCACGAATTTCTACAGCATTTAGCTCCTTTCAGTATTTTTTAATTGAGTTAATGCTATTTACAAAGAGGAAACGTTAAAGTCAAAATATCGTAGAAATTGTTTAGATGGTGTACTTGTATGACTGTAGAAGAAGCGAAATAAATAGTCTTGCGCTGTATCCTCTTTGCTTACCTTAACAGCAAAATGGTGATATGTATGTATGAATGTATGGAAATATAATTTTTAAATAGAAATTAAATTAGATATTATATTTCCAATGCGAAAGGTGACTGACGGGAAATGAAATACAAAATATTGTTTATTTTTAGTGTACATTAACTTTTATTCAAAATACACTTCTTGTGAGTCAATACAATACTGGAAGCGGTTGTAAAATTTTCTGAAGCACTACTGAAACACATTCTTTGGAATTGCCTCCGAAATCGCGGTCGAAGTCTTCTGAATGTCTGAAATCGTGTCGAAACGCTTTCCTTTCATCGCCAATTTCAGTTTCAAGAATAGCCACAAGTTGCATGGAGCCAAATCAGGTGAATACGGGGGGTAATCGATACTTTTTTTGACCAATAAATCGAGTACAATCTTGCTTTTGTACGCCGGTGCATTTTAGTGCAACAAAGATCATGCTCCATGTTCCCGGTATTCAGGTCTAACTCGAAGAATCTTGACTAATAAACGATTCAAAACACCCAAATATACATCAACGTTCACTATTTGACCTTCTGACGTGAATTTCTTATGGATAAATCCTTTGAAATCAAAGAAAATGGTGAGCAAAATTCTTCTGCATGCGCATTTTTTTTCGGTTTCGGAGATTGTGGACCCTTTCATTCCGAGCTCTGACGCTTTGTAAGTGGCTCATACAGAAAGCATCATGTTTTATCACCTATTACAATGCTTGACATGAAGTCTGGATTTATATCAGCCACTCTTTTCAAGTCTCTGCAGTACTCAACTTTGCCATTTTTTTAATCGTCAGTCAGCGTATGCTCTTTCGCTTGCCCAAACTTTACGTTAAAATGAGACGAACAGTGAATTTAGGAATTCCAGTGAGCTCCTCGATAAGTCTAGTAGACGCATAATGATAATTTCGAAAAGTTTCAGCCACTTTTTGAACATTTTCTTCAATTCGAACTGTCAATGATGGTCCAGGCCGTGGATCATCTTCAATGATCTCTCTACCATCACAAAATCTTACATACAACTTAAAAACGTTCGATGCTTCACTACCATAAACAGTTTGAATAATTTCAAAGGTTTCTGTGGCACTTTTACCCACTCTAAAATAAAAATTAATGTTGACACTTTGCTCCATTGTTCCTTTTCCGGCCGAAACTCAGAAGGTACTATCAATTGTTATGATACGTCATTACGAATAAACCAGCGATGCCAGCGCTTTGAAACTTTTAGGGAAGATAGTAGAAATGTGCCGTTCCCCCACAAATGGCGCTGGTGGTTACGCGAAAATAAAATCAGTCATTTTTCCCATTGGACAGACCGTGTAGACCTGTTGTAACCCTTTTATTAGAATTTTCCGAACCCCACATAAAATTCAGTTTTTCAGGCTCCATTATCAAGGATGTCACCGCTTTTTTTCAACATAAATTTACTGTAATTTTACTCATTTAGTGTTTTATAGCCGAATCTCATAAAAGTTAATAGTTTCTCATCAAAGGGAACATTTTTTAAACCATCAATATTTTTGAAAGGGTTGTAAAAACATTTTACGAGCTTATTTTAACATCGTAAAAGTACGAGAGAAATGTGGTAAATATTTAACAACTGACTTTTTTTAATAATGGTTTTATTAAGTTTATCAAGAGAGTTTACCAAGTATTAGGTGAACTCTAAAATATTTCTTGCCATTATGTGCGATTATTATATGTAATGTATATATGATTATACTTAAAATAAGATATAATTAAAATATTAAAAAATCTTCCCCTAAAGCGCTGTTAAGTGATTAAAAGCAAATCAACGGCAAAAAAATAACCACGGAAACCTTCTTCATCTTTTTACAAAATAAAACCCCTAGAATGTTTTTGCATAAAATAAAAAAAAAGTGCCACGTGTCCTCTTTCATGTCCCATTAATAAATGCAACCGCCCTGTAAACGTGCATATTAGGGAAAAAATTATATGATTTTCCTCGTAATTAAATATTAATTATGGGTGATTTCCCACCGTGTGAAATACGGGTACAAATATGAAGTGTTACCATTGTAGCGACCTTTGCTCCCTGTGGTCGCGGCGCGAGCCGCTGTTGTTTAGCGAGAACGAGACAGCGACATATCTTCTGCGCCTTCCTACAAATCATATGAATACGGGACGTGTAAAAATAAATATATTGTTCAGCGAAAACGAGACGGCGACATATCTTCTGCGCCGTTCTACGCACATTCCAAATATTATAAATACCGACGTTTAACAATAAAATATCTTTTTCCATATTCCGATTTCAAACGAGTTTTGTTTAAAGCAACGATCATCCTCATCATTTTTCTATTCGGGACAACCGTCCCCAAAGTGGTTAATTAAAACCTGGGCGTGTGACTGATAAAATGTTTAAAATTAAAAAAATGACATCAAACTTATTCAAGCACACTGCCTAATGTATTTTCTGACATAATCATTAAGAGAAAAATTGTATATAAACTTAACAAAGTACATAATAGGTTGCTTTACATGGCACATACTTGTAATAACATCTCACAGCTTATCACATTAGTGAGAATTTATGACAGAGGTGCTTTTTAATTAATAAACAATCGGTCAAAAGAATCCACTTATTTTTTCATCAGTGAGATACAGGCTTAAGCCTAATATATATTGAAATAAAGTGTAGATAGTTAGGAAAATCTTAGAAGTTATATGAGGTGTACAAATGCAGAAGACGCGAAAGATTTGTGTTGCGATAGGAAAGTCTGGCGCTATCTCCTCTCTGTCTATGCTGACAGGAGAACGGCGTCATTGTGCTTATATTCAACGATAATAAATTGTGATT
This sequence comes from Odontocerum albicorne, assembly GCA_949825065.1. Classification (NCBI taxonomy): domain Eukaryota; kingdom Metazoa; phylum Arthropoda; class Insecta; order Trichoptera; family Odontoceridae; genus Odontocerum; species Odontocerum albicorne. Next base: position 19,159,472 of record OX463858.1, read on the forward strand.
TAAATATATAAAATAAACATCTTATTTTTTAAAACTTTCCAAAAACACCCCTTTTAGAATGTTGAAAAAAATCGAATGTTGTTAACTAAATAACGACTTGATATTAACACACAAAAAAAACATAGTTGGATACAAGTATCATTTTGTCTCTCTACAAGTCTCTGCCCCGTGCATCTCGTCTCCAATTTCTCGATTTCTGCCAGTCACCTGTCAGATGTCATCAGACTATCTTGCATGTGATGTGGCCACACTTTTGCCAGTTATGTATCCCCAATAAAAACTCTTTGAGGTCTATGATCTTATCATACTACGAGTACAAGCGAGCTATAAAAGTATTTTCTGATAAAAAAATGTTAAGAGATTTCTTATTTATTTATTGAAACACTTCACTGTACAATAATTCAAAAGATTTATCGTCAAAGGGCAATTTAATCCAGCCAACCCAATAAATTTTTGGTTTCTAGTGTTGAGTGAAATATTTACATTAGAGGTTTACATTCAAATTAATTAAATGTTAAAATACAGAATGAAGACAATATAGCCATTGGACTATTTAAATATAAAAGATAAAACAATTCGAGTGGATATGTACGTGCTAAATAATAAGTTGTAAGAATTGTTATCTAGTTAAAAGAAGTATGGAGGTGTTAACGATTTATAAGAAATTAAATATTAAGATTATTAAAAATATGTAAAATTACATGTAGGATATTAAAATTTAATTAATTCACAATTATAATGTATAAATAAGGTAAGTTTTAAAAATATAAATTTGTATAAAGGCCTTAGACAATTTTTAGTGTAGGTGATAAACAATTTCATCTGCGGCTAGGAGATAGGAGGGTATATTGGTAAGAATGGTAATGAGAGTCCCAGGAAACATGTAAAGTCACTGAATAGAAATATTAATTTAACTCTTAAAGGAATAAATTAAATCAGAAGCAAACAAAAGGTCTGAACTCATCTTATACGATACCCTTGATCAGGCATTATACCAGTGCAATGAGAAAATATCTAACTAAAAGTTAAGGAGAGTTTGCTGTATGAATGGTGTTTTATAAATTTGTTTTTTTTTTATTTGACATCCAAATAAAAAAAAATATAAGAGAAAATAATAGTAACGCTAAAAAAGGGTTTACTGTCTGCTTTAAGGCAAATATAAAAGAGAAAAAATATTAGGTCAAAAAATAACAAACGCACCCAGAAAGAGTAAACCAGAATAGGTGTTTGGCAACTCATTCTCTCTTCAAAATAAATAGGCATTCCACCCAAACTAGGAAGGCTCATGCCTATTAAAACTACTCAAAAAGCAGAATTCCTCAACTTACTCCAATATTTTATTATTAACCAATTATTTATTTTCATTATTTACTTTCGAAATGGCGCTATATAAATTTTCATTGTAATTTATTTTATCAAGCACTATTTATTCCACTTTTTTGTAACGGTATAACCCTACCTGTTTCAAGGCTTTCACATCATCTTCAGGGGAGCACAAACAAGACTAAATTATGTTCGAACTGGTACCGATATACACGCTTCAACGGTCGGGGATATTCGGGTTGGGCTGAGGGAGACATGGGACGATTTCGGCGAGCAGCGGAGATATTTTTGGGTTATATGTGTTTACCAGATGTTCGCCTCGGTGTACTGACTTAGAAATTTCTAGGGCCTCTAATCTGTTCAATTTATTTCCGTTACTACTGATATGTAAGAATTTGGCATCATCGATAGAAAAAATATGGTTTTCACGGTGACAATGATTAGCCATTTCAGAATAAATTAGAGGATTTTATTTATTATTTTAGTAACAATAAAAAATAATGTAATCAATCAAAAAAAGAAAATAAATTATAGATAAGATCACGAACTAATAAAATTAAATGTGATATTTGGCACCGATGGGTATTGGATTGGGATGTAAATGGTGTAAATAAGGGGTCTAGATATAAATCAATCCAAGAATCTTGATCTGTTATGATCTAAATATATTTAAAATTTTCTAAATTGGTTCTGTTCAAATCATTTTTCGAATTATTTGAATAAAAACAAACCGGTTTATGCAAAATAAAAAATATCTTAAAAAACTGAACCTCGTATGAATATCTTGTTAAAAAAATTCAATTTCCATAAAAAGGCGTAGCATTTTTCATCATTATAACGAAATATCACAACAGCTCACTCCACAATATGACAGGATCTTCGGCTAAGGTATATATTCTTGATGGGGCAACTCCGGCCTTCAGCCTCTATATCTGTCAAAATAAATGATACTTTATGTAAAAGCAGATGAAAACATCTCTGGGTAGTTCCTAAGGAACACGTAAATTAATATGGAAGGTAAAAAACTTAAAGAAATTCGCGAGTCAGTGAGATTCAGAGTTCAACGTAATGTCTGCTGTTCTTAAGTACTTGAGTCAATATAAAAATGGAGAGAATATCTGACTAACATTCTTAATAAAGGCGTGCACTTCAGATACTAAGTAAAAAAATTGGAACCGGTTGAGCTCGAATTTGATAATTATAATAAATTCATTCAAAAATATCAAGAAATTCCATTTTTCTGTAGAACACTTGACAAAAACTAAAAGTTTTATAAATAAATATTTGAAGACATACTCGTATTTTTATTTGATGCCAGTTTAACACAATATCCAATTTTGTCCTTACCAAGAGTGTACCCCAACTTGAGAGATGCAACCTCTGTAATGATACTATCCATTATGCAGTTAAAGACACTCCCGGACACGTTTTTTAAAATATCAGAACTACCTATTTGTATTTGTTAAAAGGTACTACGCAAATGAAGCAAAATTTTATATTACACATGAAAAAAGTTTGAAAGTTATTTGCTGTGTGAGGATGTGGAGAAAGCGGCCATATTATATAATGGTCGTTTTATATTAGGTATTTCCACCCATCTGCATTTGTTATGGACGAAAGAAGCGAAGTTCATCTATATTCCCAATAAAATCCACAGTCACCCCAAATTTGTGATCCTTTTTATAAAAAAAATACAGCACACAAAGGAAAAAAATACACACACTTAAAAAGTGTATATGCAGATGTGCAGAATTACTCTTTTCAAGCAACAAATGTATAATCATTGGCAATTTGCGTATCAAACTTATATTTGACTAAGAAAAATATAGTTCATATAATAGAACGGTCGGTTATTAATATAACCTCTCTAAATTGAGATATTCAATGAAAGTTTCAACGATACGCAGAACAAGTAAACACTAAACAATTTACTAAGTTATTTATATAATTAACAATTATTTACCTAGGAATTAAATAAATATGATCAAGTATTCTACTGTTCTGTATTATACGTAAAATATTCTAGCTCTTGAAACTTCTGTGTTTTTTTAGGATATTACCTCTGTTAACATCACAGTTAGATTTAGTTTAATTCACTTATGTTTTCGGTTAAATTATGAAGACTTACAAATTTGAACTTTAGGAAGTTTGCCCGCTTCCAAAATAGCCAAATAGCAAACAATCCAACAAAACTTACAAAGCTCATATAAATATTCACGTAATAAAGACAACAGTCCCGACCCATGAGATAGAGAAAAATAATCTGACATTGTGTAAAATGCAAAAACAAAAGTCTACCAAGAATAGAATTCTATTATATTTCTTAAAGAAATTTAAAAAGAAAACATCAAATTCTTCCCAAAGTGTACAACTTTCATTAAAATTGAGGCAAACTGAACTCGTTCTTTTATTTGTTCTTCGTATGTTGCCCAAAAGTATAATATCCCCCACAGATACTAAATTTCTAGTTACCGCAATGGATATTGCCGAACGTAGAACAAGATAAAAAAGAAATGGAAAAAGACAATTGTAATTGGAAACCATTGTCCTAGAGTGGTGGTTCTCAATTCCGCCATTACATACATTCAAAGGAGTAAAAGTTAAACTTACATTTTAAATAAACTTAAGTTTTCGATTTTATATTTAAAGTGACTTATTGTGCAGTGAACGTTCTTGAATTTTAATCTAATTATTTTGTATTTATATTTTTCGTCAAACGGCTCTTTTTTGCTTTGACGCAGATGCAGGCAGTCTTAATAATAATGCCTTCGAAACGCAAGACTACTCATGCTGCTGACACAGAGACTGCAAACATACCTTGTAAAGTGCTTGCAATAGTGAAAAACTAAATTGTTTTGACTTAGGACGGAGATACAAGAAAACAATTCCTGGTGTATTTTAAATGTATTGAAATAAAGAATACTTTATTCGTAACACGTTAAAAAAGAAGAAAGTTATAATTCGGGCCGGTTTTGCTGAAGCTCCTTAAACAACAAAACTTATAGTATGAAAAACAAATGTAGTGTGAAAAAAGCTTGGTAAATTAGGAGAGGTTTGCTATTATTTACGGATTTCAGTCTGCGGGGGAGCTTGGAACCTACCCTTCGCGGATAACGGGAGACTTGTGTACTGTACTGATTATTCGTGTGTTTTTAAGGTCACTGAGACCATCTTAATGCATAAGACAACGAACATTAATAAATACGAAGCAAACAAAATTGAGCAATATATATGAATGTGTACAAAACATATGCAAGTATTTATTCATGTGTATAATATATGCATATGAATGTGTATTTATGACGTGCATGAATATGTATGAAGGTGTGTGAATATTTATATGCATGTACAAGCCCTGAAGAAGGAAACTGCAAAGTTTTCGAAACGTCGGCATCAAAAGCCAAACCACGCCGTAACACACTACAAAAAAACCTTATCTTATTTAAATGTACGAGGTTTTTGTAAAATTGAAATGAAAGGCCAAATTTAACATTTCATTTTAGTTTGTCATTTATAATTTTTTTGGACTGATTGTTAATTTATAATTTTCATCTTAATTTTTGGCACATCACCTTTCTGAGACGCTTATATTTGGCAATCGATAATATGTTTCATAAAATACGTCCCCGAGTCACTAACACTTAGTGTAAGAAATAGTTTTAACGTATTTAAACAAATTTATTTTCACTGAACATTTGCCAGCTTTTGGCACTACCCTCTAAATAGAAAAAAAATATTGAACCGTTAAGCAAAGTATTAGAGCAGGAATTCTGAGTTTTCTCTTCAGACTCAGGTTATCAACCTGCAAGATATCCTTAATGTCAAGAGAGTTGTATAACATTTTTAAAACATTATTGTTCTCGATATAAAAAAAAACGTTCTCCCATGGCACAGTTTACAAGACGCATGTCTTCCAATACGGGGATGGTTGGTCGATTCTCATTGGTCCCAAAAATTAAAAAAATACTAGTCAAGTCATAGTCTAGTAACAATATTAAAATGCGCTAGACTTGTTCGAATATTTTAAAATAAAGGGTTAAAAAATATTGCTATATATCAACAAACTTTGCTATATTACTATATATCATTGATTGCTATATAAGATATTGCTATATATTAACAAACTTTGTGTTCAACACATTTCTGGTTGGTTAGAAGATATAGCTATATATCAACAAACTTTGCTAAGAAGATATACTATAGCTATATATCAACAAACTTTGCTAAGAAGATATTGCTATATATCAACAAACAAAGTTTGTACTGTATACTATATAACGAAAATTATATAATGAAATATTTATGCTCTTTATTACAAGTTAAGTTATCTTTTATATTTCAGAATCAGAATCTGAAATATTCAAATTATCTGATAATAAATAAAGATATGTGTACATCGCTTTTTGGTTATAAGTATAGTAAATAAACTCCGGTGGAATAATGTCTGAAAGTATGTTTAAAACTGGGATGCTAATAAAATAATCCTTACATTCACGGGGACTCCATTTATGCGAATTCTTTAAAATCTCTTTGAATTTTCAATACATAATAGTGACATTTAATAAGCAATAATTTATTTTCTAAATATAATTTTTTTATTTGATTGCGCTGGTAACATCGTATAATTTTCATTTTTATTAGCTAAAACTGCAAGAACATATTGCATAATATCCTTAACTATCCCGCCGCCCCCTTTTATCTAGCCGATTTTTTTCAGCGTCTTTCCGATCATGGACTAGCGCTACGCTAAGACAGATATAGTTTATTGGCCTTCCCAGTTTACCGCTCTTCTTTTTTACGTCATCATTTATTATCCATGCACCGAGACTCTGAAACCAGTTACAAACCAATGCTAGACTTACTCCATCCTTGACATGATTTAAGAAGCGATTGAAAAAAACTCGTAATTTCAGTCAGTAATATAATGTGTTTCACTCCTGATTTTCTTTCCTCTCCACCATCCCTTCCTTTTCCTTTGATTGATGATATCTCACTGTATATCAAAAGGATTGTCCGTCTTCGTGGGGTTTGTGGGCGTATGCTCACGTATATGTTCATGGATTTCGTGGGGATGGATATTCATTTAAATGTTTTTTGCGACCATGTAACTTCCTTAATTTAATTTTGTCTGGTTGGTTGGAAGAAATTGCCGCCTGGCAATAAATCCGTCAAATTGTTTTGCGATGAAGTGTTCAATAAATAAATAAGAGCGGTACAATAAACGATGGAAGATTCATCTAGGGAGAGTGATTTTCAATAGGCATAGTAAATTCTGTATTTTTTATTCATACGAGTATAAATAACTCGTAAAGCTCTTATTAAAATGGGTGTTTTATTAGTTATCCGTAATCACTTGGATAGACTTATAAAAAATAGCTAAAGCTTTTTTAACTCCGTAAGAGTAACATATCTTAAGAGCGCCTATTTTATGGTATATACCAAACAATAGCGCAATTCACGCGGTTACATTAAATTGCTGTTTTCCTAAAACCAATCGATTACCAACACAAATGGAGAGTTGGTATTTTATTATTTTTTACTTTAATTGTTAACAGTATAACATGTCGGTATTATTGTTGTGTAGAAATTTCTTCCAAACAATTAAGAACTGTAATTATCCATTTACGTATGCAGATGACATGGTAGTATTGGCGGAGAGTGAACTTGAGTTAAAGAGTTTGATTAGTAAATTGTATAAGAGATGCGAAGAAAAAAATGAGTATTAATGGTGATTGAAAAGTGTGAAAGAAAAAGTAAATTTGACATAAGGGTGAAAAATAAAAGATGGCTGCCAGTTGAGGAATTCTGTTTTTTTTGGTAGTACGAGTATAACATATGTTATTCTCAGGTGATGGAAAATATAAGAGGGATCGATCGTTCAGAAACAGAGTCAATGGGACACTAAAATATTATATAGTATATACTCGAACCAGACAGTATTAAAATCTGTTTATATGACTGTCCACAATAGTAATTTGGTGCCAACTTTGATGTATAGAAGTGAAACGTAGACGTAGAGAAAAACTGAGAAGAGCTGAATAAATCCTGTAGAGATGCTTGTATTGAAGTGACAATGTGTGACATAATACGGAATGAACAAATAAGGGATGAATGTGAACTTAAGGCTGATATGTTAAATATGATCAATAAGATTACGTTGGGATGGTTTGGGCAGGCAGAACGAATGCACGAAGAAAGACTAACAAAACATATATCTATAGTGCAGATGTGAGTGTAAGGCGTATAAGAGGAAGACCAAGGAAAGTACGGTTGGATTAAGTGAAATATATTTTTAAAAGAGAAAAAGTAGAAATTAGAGAAATCGTAGGGTTGTACGAGAAGGTGTATGAATGTGGAAGAGGCTAAGGATGTTTGTGTCGAGTTTTGAAAGTATGACGCTCTGTCATTTTTGCCCACCCCGACAGAAAATGGCGTTATGGTATATTTGTAACCACTTGACAACGAGAACTGGTAATGCATCTTCCGATGTTTAGATAGATATCTAGATTATAATGACATTATTGCATAACATCTAGATTATAACGATATAATTGTATAATATTTAAATTATAACGATATAATCGTAATTGCACATTATCTTGATTATAATGATATGATTATATAATATCTAGATTATAGTGATATAATTGTATAATATCAAGATAATAACGATATAATTGTGTAATATCTGGATTATAACGACATAATTGTAAATCATCTAAATTATAACGATATAAATCTAGATTATAGCGATGTAATTGTATAAAATCAAGATTATAACGAAATAATTGTCCAATATATAGATTTTAACGATATTATATAATTGTTTAATATCTAGATTATTTGGAAGATTAACACAGTGGGGCTGGTTGTTAAAAACCCCAAGGAAATTATTTAAAAAATGATTGCATTTAGTTAGCGGCAAACAAGGACATTATAAATAAAAAAATATTAATATTATTTATTTTTTGCGTACATTGTTAAATATGGTATATCTGGCGAATTTCACTAGGATTCGTTAAGTTCTTTTGGTCCATGACAGAATTTGCAAAAAATACATTTATTTAAATCGAGGGGAAAAAATGCTAATCTCTAAACAGTAATAAACTAAAGAAAATGAATTCGTTCAAGGATAAGAGGAAGAGAAACAAAGGAAAATTTGGATCAAAGGATATTTTGACAAGGACGAAAGGATTTAATATAGTTTTTTTCAATTCTCCTTTGAACGTGAATTAGGATTTTAAACATATAATAACTCTCGTAAGTTCGTTTTGCGTTTGTATTTCAAAGCTTTAAGAAATATTTTTACACAAAAATGTGCTACAACGGCACTGTTTCAAGTTTTCACAAACGCAGTAATTTGCGAAGTTGGCAAATGTCATCCATCAAACTTCACGGCGCGTTGGCAGGCACAAATGACTGGTTTCTGATAATACAGATTAATGCCAGGAATAGACTATATTCTGTTGTGTTCGGCTCTGTTATTTGCAACGTCAAAGATGAGACGAGATAAGGAGCGAACACCCGAACAAATCTCAATAGCAAATCTTTTGATCTGCTTCATTATCATGAGAAAGACGTGTGGATTCTGGAATAATGATATAATTCAGAGAAACTTAACGCCTTTTGATTTTCTTCTCCTTCAATTTGGTTTGTATATCTTAATAAACTTCATTTGTACATTCAAGTAGAAGACTCCTATATCTTCTTTTTATTTGATTTGTTATAAATTGAGCTGATAATTAAAGCTTGTTTTTGTATTCATAAAAGGATTTTGTATTAATAGTCACTATAAAATTTTATACAAAAATGATTGTTGGAGATAACTTGATAAAATACACGTACGATATATAAGGTTTATTGATTTTTATATATGTTTAAGGCGTCAAAATTTACAAATTGTTCAATATTATTTTAAATCCAAAGAATTATTTGGTTTGAGCCAATAGTTAAGTCTTCTTAAAACTTACCAAGGAAATTTACCTATTTCAGATAGTCATTTTTGATCCTCTATAAGAGGTAGTTATTTGCAATTAGGACTCTAGGATGTGAATCCTTCTGGTTTCCACTCATCTTCGGGGTGGAAACTTGAGTTAATCAACAACGCTCTTCAAATAAAATATTAAAACTGCCATAGATATATGATACATAGCCTCGGAACTGGTTCGACGACGGCTTCGAAAAATATGAAGTGCCGGGCTGTGGAGCGAACTTGATGGAGGTGTTTAATGACATCCACATATTCCTGATCTACGTATAGGGTGATAATGAATAAATTAGTTAATTCATTACTGCTCAAAACATGAGTGAACTTGATTATGGAAATAACAACCTTTATGATAAATTTCGCAGTCAAAATGGTCCAAAACTACAAGAAATTAAGACAAATAATACGAGTCCATCTAATTTCAAGATTATAGAAATATATAATAGTCAATAACTAAGGTGACAATTTATGAAAGAATAATAAGAATAAATAAGGTGACATTATGAAAGAATACGGAATGAAAAGATACTCGTAAGTGTTGAATGAGATGAAGAAAAACATTCTGAAATGATTTGGGCATATAGAAAGAATGAATGAAGAAAGACTAACAAAACTTACATACAATGAAAATGTGAGTGGAAGGTTGAGTAAAGGAAGACCAAGGAAACTGTGGTTGCATCAAGTGAATGATATTTCGAAAGAAGGAAATGTCTAAGAAATCAAAGGAGATGTTTGACAATGTGTATGGATGTGAAGGCGTAGATTAGAAAAATCAAGCGTTCTGCTTTCTGTGCCTACCCTGACAGCAAATCGGCGGGATGGTACGAGTATGTATATACGATAAATATTAATCGAATAGCCATAGAATTCACTGATAAAGAAAGTACTGACGAATCCCGCTTTAAAAATTCAGGAGTACAAGAAATTGAGATAAATAATTAGATTCCACTCAAGTGAAAGATTGTAGAAAACTATGATTATATGAACAGAACACCCACAGACTATATAAAAACATAACATAATCTGATATTCCAACAAGATATGATCTGTTTGGTGCAGCATGTAGTGTAAAACCTGTTGGAATTAAATTTGGCAGCCATGCCCATGAATATACTCGTATGTTACTGTTATTGATTCATCAGATTATTATTTATCTCGGAAATTATGCATTCTCAACAACACAGCATGATACAGGCCGAGAACTAGTTTGTTGGGGTAACATTGCGAGCACGTCTCGTTAGATGACAGGTCTAAATGATAACTACAATCACGTTGATGTTAATTGGCTATTATGTTAAAACCTGTTATTATTATGCTAATTCACGTGTGCTAAAAAAGTTGCGGATGTTTTTATATCTGTTAATATAAAAAAAACATATGTTGGAATATGTATTTGATATACGTCATTATTTATTTATGTCAACACTTTCATGCCAATACGAGTATATCTGGCGGATTTAATGCTTTAAAGAATTTCTTTTGGATTGTTCAACACTCCAAAGAGAGTTGACCGAAAATGATTTCGCTACTGTTTTGTTTTTAATCCATTGGAGTCTAGTATGATATTTGGATATATAATCATATTTTTTTAGTTTAAAAATAAACTTTTATTTTGGAGTATTTCCAGTCTATACAGCAAATCCTCCTTAATATCGAGATAACAAATACCCCCATAGTCAGTTAACAGCAAAATGAGATTTGGGTTAGCAAGATTCTGCTTTAGATAAGGAGGAAAATGCGCAAGCTGATGAGAAAATTACACGTATATTCATCAACAACTTTATCTCGCCGCTATCCAATTATTTCTTAATTTTACCCCTAAACTTCTAGTCTGTGTTTTGTCTTGGGGCAATTGATTTTATTTGAATTACGTTTTCCATAGATACGATATTATCTTGTCGTTTTCCTGTCAGGGTATGCAGATAACATTATTAATAATAAGACTATTTACTTAGCGCAGTAGAGACAGCAAACTCTCGAATCACCATACTAACATATTGCGATATATTATATATAACATACATATATTTCTTCTTCTCTAGATTAATGCACATTCTCATAACATTCTTATGATTTCTCTAATTTTAACTTTTTTTTCTTTCAAAATATGATTCACTTGATTTAACCATACCTTCAATTGTCTTCTTCTTCCACGCCTTTGACTCATGTTTGCGCTGTATATTTGTTTGTTAGTCTTTCTTCATTCATTCGTTTTAGATGTCCAAGCAATATAAGAATACTTTTCTTTATTTTACTTAATAATTCAGTCTTAAGTTTATATTAATCGCTAAACATTTATGACGTATTCCGTCATATATTGGGCGTTAACATAAGTTGTGTCCGTTCTTTTTTTTTCAATTTAAAAATGAGCACCAAAAGTAAAACAAAATGGTTAAGGTTATACTTCATTCGAAAGAAAATTTTCTGCTCTACAAGATCTTGTCTTTGCTTTCACGTTACATATATTATTTTATTTTATTACAAGCCTTCAAAATGGAATATCAAGTAGACGAAAGTGAGCATTTTCGACACCTTCTATTCGCGTTCAATCCAGGGAATAAAGATGCCAAAGCTGCTCGCGATATTTGCGAAGTATACGGTGAAGATACTATAAATAAAAGGACAGCTCGTCGATGGTTGTTGCGTTTCAAAGACGGTAATTTCGACCTGAAACACATGGAGCGTTCCCGACGACCAGCGGACTGCGATGAGGACCGCTTAAACCATATTATTCATGAAGATCCCCTTCAAACCACCGTCGAATTGGCTGAGCAGATGAATTGTAGTCACATGATTGTATACCGCCATCTTAAATGAATGGGAAAAGTCCAGAAATTCGGCGCTTGGGTTCCACATGTTTTGAGTGAAAACAACAAAAATCAACGTTCGACAATTTCTGCTGGTTTGCTCGCGCGTCATCGAGCTACGCATGGCCGCAAGCAAAGGTTCCTTTACCGCATCATTACTGAATGACGTATAACCTTTACCATTTTGTTTTACTTTTGGTGCTTATTTTTTAATTTGGAAAAAAACGGACACAACTTATGTTAACACCTAATATTTTCCCCCCTGTATGCATCTCAGTGAAAACATTTCTAGAGGATTTATAAGGCACTTTTCACTCTTTTTCAGCGTCAACGGTTAACTCCTATAAATCTAACATTATTATTAAAAACTGTTTGTTTCGATTATACATATGTTAGTGTTTGATTCACTTCCAGACTGGTTTTACTCTTACACCGTTTTACATATGAATTTTATACTTTTCTGTAGCATATGTGCTGCTTATTACAAATTCTAATTGCACTATTCAGCAACGCAAACATCTGACTAATGTAAAGCTATCACAGATAAGAGGGGAGGGTATCACAGATGTTATACAGATGACACCTCATTTTGCTATAAAGAAAAATACATGCATATATATTTATAAAATTTATTTTGCATGTATATTTACAATGTATAATTTGCCGGGTTTCTTGCCAAAAGGTATTCTCTTCTATGGGTGGTGCAAAAAGATAACCTGATGCAGAGGCACGGCCTGGGGGACGTAGTCTGGGACAGAAGAGCATACAACCTGAGGACGAGGAGAGCTGACCCCAACAGTCTTCGCAGACAATGAGTTGGGATGGAGCCAGGGAGAAGATAAAATTATAAGTTTAAAAGAAGACAGAAATCTTTTATTGATTGAAATGTTTGTTTATTTATTATTGTAATATAATGAACGACACTTGAGAAACTTTCACAAAATACAGTAAAACTTAAAATTTAAATAGATAACGTATCATAAACTCCAAAAATAAACTTACAATCTGTAGTATTGCACATATAGTGTTTTCAAAATTCAAATGCATAACAAAATATCATATGACGCTGAAACATACTCGTGCCAATGCATAACAAAATATTGTAATTTATCTTTATCAAACACTGTTTATTCCACTTTTTTGTAACGGTATAACCCTACCGGTTTCAAGGCTTTCACCTCATCTTCAGGGGAGCACAAACAAGTATTGTTTATGCTCCCCTGAAGATGAGGGGAAAGCCTTGAAACCGGTAGGGTTATACCGTTACAAAAAAGTGGAATAAACAGTGTTTGATAAAAATAAATTACAATGTCTTTAAACCTCCACAACGTTAATGCCTTAACTATAAACAACATAACAAAATACTATTAATTACAGCTAAAGAATTAAAAAAAATAGTAACTCTCCCAAGGGAATATTATATGAAATCTAAAATAAAACATATTCTTATATTATAATAATGTAACAAATTCAACTGTACTTTAAAGAGAAATAATAGAAAAAAAACACAATCATTTTGTACAATTCAAAAGGACGGCTAATAACGCTCGGATGCATGTGTTGCTAACAATACATCCGCGATGTGGTGGTTACTGGTTACACAGTATAGGTACACTCAACAAGGATGTTGTTCGCTTTTGGGAATTGTTTGAGTCGGTTAAATACGGACTGCAGATGTTCAAACAGAACATACAGGTTTTTCTCGTTTTGCGTACGTCGTCGTTTGTCTTCAAAACATGGGAATGATACAACTCAACGTATGATTCAACGACGCATTAAGATTTAAATCATAATATCACATTAAATGCAAGACTGTCACAAGTTAAAATTAGATAGTTTCGATAGAAGGAAAAAAGTATCTTAATTTTGGGCATGTTGCTAGAAAGAATGATTAAAGTCAAATACCCTTATCCCCCATATTGTGTTGTGCCTTCTATTATACTCGTCACGTGTAATGTGCATTCAACATTTATACACCACAAGATCTCATTTCTGATGTTTTAAGGCGTGACTTCGTTTGTGTGGTATCAGCTCTAGTTTCAATAGCATATGGCATTACAGGTCTAACACATATTATGGATTGTGAATTTATTATAGTACCATATGTTTATGAAATATAAAGTGGAAACATGAAAGATAAGAAGGAAGGAAACAAACATGATATATGTTATATCTTCGAGACGTGTTGATGGAGGTGAATGCTCCGTAGCCCATGGACCGCAAGGCGCACCAGCATATTTATCATCCCAGAATTCGTTGTCGTTGCCGGGCTTCGTAGTCGAGGATCCCCTCGCCACTCCAACGTCAATCTTGAACCGTTCTTCCACGTCGATCATGTGATCTTCTGTGAGAAAAAAACCCGATTCTAGATGCGCACTCCCTCCCGTAAATGTCACATACATGTGGACCCTGCTGAGCCGCCTGGCCATGCTAACGCATGTTCGCAGCGCGCTGACTGTTTCTCACACATCTAGCTGCTGAGACGCCATCAGCCCGAGAGCATCCAAGAATTAGAGATTACCGAAAAACTTTCGACAACGTACAGAACGAACTTTGGATGTTGCTAGAAAGAATGATTAAAGTTTGGACAAGTTGGTGATCACGGGGATAGTTAATGAAAGGCGAGCAATCGAAAATTATCTTATGAGACGGACGGATCAAATAAAGGAGTGAACAAGATTACCTTTAAGCGCTGCATTCAATATGACCCAGAACCGGGAGGAATGGAGACAAGACAAGTGCGCTGATTTCGAGATATAGCAGAGAACCACGACGCTCAACATAGAGCAAGCGACGGAGAAGTCTTGAGGTAATTGAATTTTAAGTTTCTAAGTGGGAAAATATATTTTCAGTATCGAATATCATAAACGAAATTTCAATGAGCCCTATTTTGGAGACAACTATTAATTGAGTTGTCAGGAAAGTCATTTCATGTCTATAGATATGAAATGACTTTCAAACACTTAATTCAAACACGAAATTCCACCAAATTATAGTGGACGGTGGTTTTCGATACGTCAAGTCTTTCAGCAATCCCTCGTGTCGTAGATCGCTAATTATTCTTTGTTTTGGTATTAATAAGTGATAATCCACCTACCAGAATGCACACCATTCTAGAGTGGCGTAGCACCATCACATATTTTTTTAACTACTTTTGTAAAACACAATCTCCAACTGCATTGTCACCATACACTGCACATATTTTTTAGTTTGTGTCACATTGTTTCCTTTGCGGAGGTTAAAAAAGAATTAATCGCCGAAAAAACAACATACTCGTATACGTTTTTTGGTCCATCTCCAAAATGCTAAAACAAATTTGGGCAAACAATGTTGAAAAATGGTTTATAATAGTACACCTTCAGCAAGTTTGAAATGTTAGCGAACAAAATGTTATCCAAATAAGATACAATATATTCGATAAATACGAATGGACTTTTCGAACAATAAGGTATTGTTATGTATACCATATCATATATCATAACAAATTAAAAACCAAATCAATTATTAACTTCGAATACAGCTGATAAGATGTATGGTATTACGCTATCGTTATATATGAGTACAGTAAAACCTGGCGGTACATGTGGCAATAGCTTCCAAATCAATTATAAACTTCGAATATAGCTAATAAGATGTATTGTATTATGCTGTCGTTATATATGAGTACAGTACAACCTTGCGGTCCATGTGGCAATAGCTTCCAAATTAATTATAAACTTCGAATACTGTTGATAAGATGTATTGTATTACGCTATCGTTATATATGAGTACAGTACAACCTGACGGTCCATGTGGCAATAACTTCCAAATCAAACTTCGAATACAGCTGATAAGATGTATTGTATTACGCTATCGTTATATATGAGTACAGTACAACCTGGCGGTCCATGTGGCAATACCTTCCAAATCAATTATAAACTTCGAATACAGCTGATAAGATGTATTGTATTACGCTATCGTTATATATGAGTACAATACAACCTGGCGGTCCATATGGCAATAACTTCCAAATCAATTATAAACTTCGAATACAGCTGATAAGATGTATTGTATTACGCTATCGTTATATATGAGTACAGTACAACCTGGCGGTCCATGTGGCAATACCTTCCAAATCAATTATAAACTTCGAATACAGCTGATAAGATGTATTGTATTACGCTATCGTTATATATGAGTACAGTACAACCTGGCGGTCCATGTGGCAATACCTTCCAAATCAATTATAAACTTCGAATACAGCTGATAAGATGTATTGTATTATGCTATCGTTATATATGAGTACAGTACAACCTGGCGGTCCATATGGCAATAACTTCCAAATCAATTATAAGCTTCGAATACAGCTGATAAGATGTATTGTATTATGCTATCGTTATATATGAGTACAGTACAACCTGGCGGTCCATATGGCAATAACTTCCAAATCAATTATAAACTTCGAATACAGCTGATAAGATGTATTGTATTACGCTATCGTTATATATGAGTACAGTACAACCTGGCGGCCATCCTTTTGACACCTACCTATTTGCCTCCCCTTATTAGCCACTTCTCCCCTCCTCTCTCCTGTATCCATTATAATTAGTAAAAATGTAATTTGGACATAATTTAGTTCAACTTCACCTGACGAGGAAGACGGATGTCTTTGAAACCGGTAATGAACTCAAATAAAACAGTGAAGAATACACAATGAAAAATAATTGTTTTATTTATTTTATACATAAAATATAATCAGAAAGGTCTAGCCTATAGTTAAAATTAGATTGCAACCCTTTCGAAAAAAATGCGTACCAATAGAAATCGAGCCCACAACACTCGAACTAGAAGACTTTATTAACTTAAGTTACAAAAATCATCGAATAAAGAACATAAATTTTGTTTTATGACATTGTGTATATGCGTCAATCTGTAAGAAAAGAGTTTTATTTGTCTGAAGTAATTTAATATCAATGTCTTTATACACGTTACATGACAATTTTAGTTAATCTAAATATGGATTGCATATGCAGAGGTTGAAGTGTAGTTGTCATTACGTATTCACTTTGGACTGCCTCTCTGGAGAATCGTTAATTCATTTCGTCACATTGCCACCTGAATTTAAACATATTGTTACTCTTAATGGACCAATATATTCATATCTGCGTCTGACACATTTGTGACAAACAAATACAGATTTCCTGAAGCAGTATACAAGCTCGTCCGATCGATCAACAAAATTTAACATATTTCACTATCTACTCGTACACAAATAATATTTATTTATACACACATAAAGTGCTGGAGTGACGATCAAAGACTGAGAAAAGTATGGAATGACCCCTAACGAGACGGCCGGACGACAACTGAAAAGTGGCAAGGAGTAACTAGAAGCAATGTGCGCACTACAGGAATGAGTGAAGGAGATGGAAACCCTATACCCAACCTAGAGTCAACCAGGCTGATGATGTTTGGATAAAAACTCCAATGAAATTGATCAATATTCAACCAAAGCAATGTTTTATACCGCTGCCTCTGATATTCAGTAAAAAGCATCCACAAGTCAAAACTATGTATTTATTTAAAATAATACACTAGCACGACAAAGGAATCAATAAAATTTAGATTATCTTTAGCCGTTATCGTCTCTCCTTATGAATTATAGAATGGCAGTCTATAAATAAGTAATACGTATTTAAATAAAAAAAATGAACACGAATGTATTCTTGCGCCAGCACCAACTCGAGATGCCATCTCTGAAGGCAGACACATCTGAAGGATGCCGATGTTACAAGTGATAAATGTGACACAAAGACATGCCACCGACTTGGATTTGATGGCATGTCTCTGTGTCAAATTTATCATGCGTGAATAATTTGCAATTCAGAGACTCTTAAATTTTCAATGCGCATTTAAAGTACGTGTATTGTTTGTAACTGTTGAAGTCCCCAATAATTATTTGAATGACGTGTTTGTGACAGTTCAAATCGCTTATAATTATTAGAATGTTGTATCTGTAACAGTTCAAGTTCCCAATAATTATTTGAATGGTGTATTTGTGACAGTTGAAATCGCTAATAATTATTAGAATGTTGTACCTATGACAGTTTAAGTTCCCAATAATTATTAAAATTAGTTTTTTGGGTCTGCGATCTTGAAATTATGTTAAGTAGTTTATTTTTATGAAGAGATGTAATGTTGCAATTGCAGAATCTCATCACTATTACGCTATCTACATATTGGGATAAACAAAAGAAACAGGTGTCTACTTCATTCTATCATTCATTGTCTACTTCATTCTATCAAATTTTTCGCTTCTGTCACGTCCATGCGCCTCGTTATGCATAATTTCCTATTGTAAATAAATTACACACCGATTTCAGAATTCAATTTATTTGGTCTTGTCTCGTTTTCCTAAGACTTTTCAAACGTCTTATACCTTCTATACTACTTGCATATATTATTTTTGTACACCATTCACCACTCATTCTTTCTACGTGGTCAAACTATGTCTTCATCTTCAGCACTGCATCTTTTTTCAACTTGAGTTCTTTGCTAATGTCTTTAATCCTTATTATATCGTTATTGTTTTTGCAACGCTTTCATTCCTAACACATTTATCTTAATTTCATACAATATATTTGGCCACGTTCAAGTTAAGTTTACGTATCTTAACGTAGAGTACAAAATTACATTGTGTGAAACCAACTTTGCTTCTTTTGAAGTGCTCAAGTTGGGTAACACATTGTTTAACCGACTATTCAATCTATTGACTGTTGCTACTCTTCATTCAATATTGCAATTACATAATATTTGGTTTATAATTTTGATGTATTTTTACATAACTGCGGATATTTAAACTTTAATTCTTAGTTGTATAAAGTTTTCACTCTTAAATTTGCCACGCGATCACTTGAATCACATCCCTAGGTTTGTGGCTATAATTTAAAGTTTATGTTTAGTCAAGTTTTTAGACATTTTTTTGCAAGAACAGTTTGTCACGGTCAAGTTCGTAACATAAAGGAGACAAACTTTCCTTTTTCTTCTCTTAAAATGCCTTAAAATATATTGAGGTCATTGCAGTTAGTCTTACAAAGATTTTTACATTGACGAAAACCGTCTGATAAAAAAGACGACATCCATGGCCTAAATGGTAAGACTCTGACTTCCCACCCGGAGATTTCAGGCTCGATTCCCGTCGGTAGTATAGTATGAGTAGTAGAAGTACAAGGTGTGTGTGGAAGAGATAGACCGATGTAAACATGCCTGGATCAAATATACCAGATTTCAAAAGAAGATCAATTGAGAAGTATTAATGAAAGACAATTGTGGATGAGACATGCATGAATGTAGGAGGAGGTGAAAGTCGTTTGTTTGGATAGAAAAGTTTAGAGATTTGTCGCCTCCCAAAAGCTCCCGGACTGGTAAAAAAGTTCATCAAAAGTCTTATTTGTAAGACAAGTATTGCCAATACGTATCATGATACATTCGAGTTCAGTGTCTACCCCAATGATATATACGATATATATCCGAAGGCGTAATTAATGGGGTTGAAGATAACGTCGTCTCCCGATCACGCCCTTCAATATATCCGCCACGCTACATTTGATGTATTGAAGGGTACCATGCGCGTACAAATGCGCGTTATATAAAGATTTTATTATACATTTTTTTCATATTTCACTATTTTTACATTGAAATAATAAACTCAACTCAAATACCAATATTATTATTATAATTTAACAATAATATCCATTATTAAAATATTGTCTAATTAGCATATTGTTTTCGTTTAATTAAATCCTTGAAATGATAAATAATTAATTCCTCAACGAGGTACCCAAAAAAATAACTTTGAGTATAGCTGCCCGAGGGTACTTAATTAAACGTGAGAGTTAATTTACATTCAGTCATTTGCATAGAACCGAATCCCAAGTATGATGCGAAATGTGAGGTATTTTTGGCTCTAACATTTGAGAACGATTGTTTCCTTGAAAATTAAAATTACTGTAATTTCTTTGCGTTTTTTAAAAGTAGTTAAAAATCGTTGCACATAGTTATTTTCATTTTGGGGTAGGCAGAGAGGATAAATATTTAACTAACCAGGAAATGAACAGTCTCCTAAAGATCCTACTATTTGCAGACGATATCGTATTAATAAGTGAAACACATGAAGATCTGCCAAATAGTCTGGAAAAGGTGGAGAAGAATCTTGGAGGACAATGGATTGAGACTGAGCAGAAAGAAAACAGAGTATCTGTACCTACCATTCGAGAACACAAATGCTGTCACTCCCGTAATGCAAATGGATGGAAAAACATTACCAAATTGTGACTCCTTTAAGTATCTTGGGTCACTCATCAATATCGATGGAGGATGTGCAGCAGATGTAACACATATAATTAGTGTGGGATGGATGAAGTTTAGATCAATGACGGGAGTTCTATGTGATCCGAAAATGCCAGTAAAGTTAAAAGGAAAAGTATACCAAACGATTGTCAGACCCGCACTCATCTATGGCTCCGAATGCTGGACGATGTATAACTCTTACTCTAGGCAACTAGAAACTGCTGAAATGCGCATGCTAAGATGGTCAGCTGGTGTGTCCTTAAGAAACAAAATAAAAAGCTCACGCATTCGTGGAAGCCTGGGTGTTACAGACATCAACAGCAAGATAGAGGAGAGGCGATTGAGATGGTATGGGCACGTTGGACGCAGATCACCCGATCACATTGTGAACCAGGCAATCTCCATGGATCTTCCTCGAATAACAACCAGAGGAAGACCAAAAAATTCATGGGTGGTGCAAAAAGATAACCTGATGCAGAGGCACGGCCTGGGGGACGTAGTCCGGGACAGAAGAGCATACAAGCTGAGGACGAGGAAGCTGACCCCAACAGTCTTCGCAGACAATGAGTTCGGATGGAGCCAGGGAGAAGAAGAAGAGAGGATAAATCTCAAAACCTTTATTTTCCCGTTTACAATATTTGCCTCTTCAGCATACATAAATGCTCTTCTGTTTCTTATACCTTTTACATTTCCCTCAGTTAAAATTTCTACAATTATCTCCTATTATTTCCTTAGTTTACATCTTACTCTTTTTCAATTCGTTTGAGACTTACATTTATTTTGTAAGACTTTCGCAACTCATAAGTCATTGTATGTACCAAAAATTTATATGATTTGTACAATATTTTTATAGCAAGATATGGTGTTAATAATAATTATAAAAGGACAGTTCTTATAACACCGTTTAGAGAGCAAACCCTCCTCAAGGATACTCCAACTCGGGACTCGAACCCGAGGCGTTGGTGTAAAATACTTCGCATCTCATAAACCACAAATATACCAATGTGTCTATCTTCCAGAATCTAAAGATTAAAGAAATTTAACTTTTTTATTGATTTATAATAACAAATCGTATTCAAGTTTTTTTATAAAAAATTTGCCAAACTTAACACATTATTTATTGAAAAAACTTGTATAAAATTAGTTATAAAACTTTAAGTAAAAGTTGAAAGAATTGTTTTCTTGTTGTAAGAAGTACGTAAAGGTTAACTATTTCTAAGAAATTTAAACATTTTGCGAATATGGCTCTTGCTACTTTAAAGGAAATAAAATATTTTTTATACACCAATTGAAATACGAAATAAATTGACAAAAATTCAAATACAAAAGAAAATCGATATGCAAAGTCCTAAATCCACTTAATATTAAAATTCAATGATAATCACGCAGCATTGAACAAATTTATTTTTTGTCTTAACTAAACACTTATTTTCACACATAAAAGAGAATCAAATGTTACTATTCAATCCATCAAATGTTCTACAAACTGTGACTCGCAGAGTTCTGTCCTACACATTGTTTATTATAGGAACGCTTATGATATAATTCGTCCTGCCTTTCTAGTCTTTAACTACTCGATTAGATCATCAGGAGAAATGAAGATAGTTTTGAAAGCTGATAGTTATTTGAGGTTCATGTATACTTCGGTCTGGTCAGGAAAACTTAAGCAATTAACATTTCACAATGGTAATGCATAAGGTTGCATGTCGATTAGAATTATTATATAACAATATTATGAAGGATGAAGACGGCAAAGAACAACGTGTAGCTGTAAAATTTATTTTGTCTTTTTTTTTCATTTATACTTAAAAAACAACCTTCATTATACAATGTATATATACATAAGTGTTTATGTATACGTATACATTTATATGATTGAACATGTAAATGTGCGCATCAATATGTATGCAGGCGTGTGGATGTTTATATGCATGTGTATCATATTTATGTATTCAAATATACAAGGTTTTATCTACGTATTTTTTTCTAATGTCTGCATTTCGCCTTTTTTCAGATACTTTTTTTCTCTTAGTGCACATATTGCCACAGCATTAATCTTACTTCTATCCTTCTGCCAAGTTCAAGTTTATCTTCCATACGTCAAGGTGGACAGCAACACACTCTCATATATATGTATTATCATTTTTGCCTCTTTTGATATAGCGGGGAAATTGTTCCTTGTCGCTAACCTTCTTCCAAAGTCTCTTTCAACTTATTGTTCGGAAATTCTAGGATGAGTCCTATGACAGCTCACAAATTTGCCCAAATACAACCTTATGTAATGTACGAGGCATATCCAGAAAGTAAGTGTACTGAATTTTTGTAGGTTACAATTTTTTTTATTTAAACAAATAAATTACGTGGTTACCGTAGTACATATGTAAGCTATTTTTCGACATAGTCGCCATTCCTCTCAATGCAGATGGTGAAGCGGGGTATCAACTTTTTGATGCCTTCCTCGAAGTAGTTTCCCGCCAATTCCTCCGTCCACTTCTTCACCTCCTCCTTTACCTCCTCGTCAGTTGAAAACCTTTTTCCACCAATGTGCAGCTTCAGGGAGGTAAATAGATAGTAATCTGAAGGTGCTAGGTCAGGGGAATGCGCGGGATGGTTCAGGACATCTCATTTAAACGAGGCGAGCAGTTACTTCGTGGCGTTGGCCGTGTGTGATCTGGCATTGTCGTGCAGCAGTCAGACTCCCTTTGTCAGCATGCCTCTCCTTTTGTTCTGAATCGCCCTCCGCAATTTTTTTAGGGTCTCACAGTATCTTGCAGAGTTGATGGTCTCCCCTTGAGGCATATATTCAATTAAAATTATGCCTTGACAGTCCCAAAACACGGATGCCATGATTTTCCTGAAATTGTGGTTTTGAACTTTTTGGCTGAGGGTGAAGAGGTGTGACGCCACTGTTGAGACTGCCTTTTGGTTTCAGGCGTGTAGTGTGCAACCCAAGTTTCATCTCCAGTAACGATGGATCGGAGAAATTCATCTCCATGGAGTTTGCAGCGCCTCAAAAACTCTTGCCCGGCATTATTTATTTCGCACTTGGCGGGAGATTGGATTGACATTTTTCACGAAACGTGTTGTCGCGTCGACACTTCTCAACGTACTGACCTAAAACCGGTCTCGTTGCGGAGGGGAAGGGTCAGGCTACACGGAAGTGTAGCCAACATGTCGAAAATAAAATCCATCCGGTCGTGAGAGCCTCAGTACACTTACTTTCTGGATACGCCTAGTATTTAACTAAATAACTTCCTATTTATTAGAATTGAGGCTTATATTAAAGTTGATAAAATAATTAAAATTACTGAACATCCTTACAAGGTTGTGTTGGGGCAAATTTGTGAGCTGTCACAGGACTTATCCTAGAATTTCCGAACTATAGTAAACGTAAACAAACAAAACTTTAAATATTTGGACCAGGAGTACGAATATTTACCACAAACAACTAATCAATAGAAAGATCCGTTCTAGATTTTCCGCTTGATTAAATTCAATTTGGTTCAAGAAGTGTATTTTTCTTTGAGAATTCTTTGAAGAAAAACACCTTGTTTTTATTACTTGCGATAAAAATGAAAAAAAAAAAGCTTTACTGCGGGTAGGTCGTAGAAAAGGTTACTACTTGAGGTTTTTCCATATTTGGTTCCGAACGAAATATAATATTACTTTTTTCGGCCTTATATTTTTTCTATCTTTATCCTGAGTTATCTGATTCGTAGATCCATATCGTTTTTGAACATTTTGTCATGTCTCTTTTGGCCACCACAGTTCCCAACTCCAGTTTCTTGCTCCCTCGTTTCTAGCATTCAACTATAGAATCCTTGTGTAAGATGCAGTTTTTTCGGATAACATTTAATATTATTATACTATTTTTATATTTAAGCGATCTACCCAAACTAGAATAATTTGTGGCATTAATTCGAGGCATACAGAGAATTTATTTATTTATATACTTCTTAATTGTTTTTTTAAAGATGCAGCTTTTACAAAAAAAAAAACAAATTAAAATTATTAAAATTATACAAAAAATAAAACTTAATTCAAATGAGCATAGCAATCAATCACACCACAAAACCTCATCATATAACAAAAATAAAAAGCATCAAAACTTGGTTGAGTACATAATCAAAACGGAAAATCATTTATATTATATATACAAGACAGAAAAAAAAATGCAACAATAAAAATAACAATTGCACTTTTTAGTTAAACAATTGTGTTAAATTCTCCACGATAAAATAAAAATTAACATTACAAATAGGACACCAATATTCACTTACCCTTTACATCAATATTATTCAAGAAAAACCCAGGGCTGGATCAACGAGAGAATTGTTAGAATTGCCTAAGGCACTCGATTTATGAAGGCGCAAATAGTATTTCAATAGCGGTTCATTGGTCAAGAAAATTTTACGAATACATTTCCCGTTAAAGTCAAACAATGGTTTATGTAAATAGTCTAACCCGACCTTATAGAAAATTGTTTTTGTGGTTAACATCAATATTTCATTTTATTCTGAAAATGATCCGAATACAAGGAACAAACCCAATTTTTGAATAACCATAACTACCCAGTAAATACATTGAAGAACAATATTATAGGGGTATGAACATTATTTTCCACTTTTTATGGGAGCTCCGGTAAATTTGCTGGTCATATTTTATCATACGTAAAAATAATTAGTTTCTATTTAGTAACTTTATTTTTATTATATTTATTTTTGTATGGCTGTAAAATCCGTTCTTGTATGGCTGTAAAATCTGCTCCATCCTTGGCATGTTTTAAGAAACGACTGAAAAAAACTCTTAATTTCTAGTCAGTAATATAACGTGTTTCATTCCTGATTTTTCTTTCCTCTTCCTCATCCCTTCCTTTTTGATTGATGATATTCACCTTATAAGAAGAGGAATGTTCGGGTGATCGTTAGTCTTTGTGAGGTTTATGGGCGTTTGCTCACGTGTGTTTTCATGGATTTTTTGGGGATGGGTAGTCATTTGAATATATTTTGCGACGATGTAACTTGCTTCATTTACTTTTGTCTGGTTGGTTGTAAGAGATTTACGCCTGGCAATAAGTTCGCTAGATTATCGTCCTTTACTATCCATGCAGTGATACTTTGGAACTAGTTACAAACGAATATTTTTTGCCACCATGTCATTTGCATTGTTAACTTTTGTTTGGTTGGTTGGAAGAGATTGCCGTCTGATAATGAAACCACTAGAATGTGCTTACAAGGAAGTGTTAAATAAATTAATAAAATGCCTACGAAGTCTCTTGATGGGTGAACATAAAAAATTAAGAAAGAAGGAAAAATAAGTACTGCGATGAGAGTAGATTGAAAATTTTAAGAAGGAGCTTCCTGAAAGACTACTCAGACTTTGTGCCGTCCACAGATGGCTTTTTTTCATCCACAAATATTATTTTAGGCGACAAACAGTCAAGGCCTAACGTCGTATAAGCTAATAAGTTTCATAAACTAAGCTTAGATTTAAAGACACCGGCAGAAGACTCTTCTCGACGTAATATCTTGTATTGGAGGGAATTAGCCAAAAAAGCGAAACCTATGAAGAACGACAGTTTGTTCACGACCAAGCTGTATCAGCTAACCTACACAGGAAGGTTTCGGAGGTTTCATTTTACGTCTACAATGGACGTGGAACGAGACGCGGGTCTAGAATTGGATTCAACGCAGCCACAGTCAGAGAGAGATGTGTCGGAGTTGCTGAGACATTATATCGCCTCTTCGTAACAGAAGGAGGTCATCATTATGAAATTTCATAAACTTACATATCGATCGAATTTTTTTGGAGAACGATGGCAAAAAAAAGCCCAGGACATAAACGAGTGATCACTATTACTCTGATACAAAAATACATTTGAATAAGAAAATCGCAAAGATAGCCCAGACCGTGACCTCCGTGGACTAGTTGGAATCATGGTCTAGTCACTTGAAATTATCACAATTGAAATAAACATTCACTATAAAGCCCATTTTAAGAGCTCATATTAAAACTTTTAAAGATAGTTTTCAAGTGTTATGTTATTTGATAGGAGTTGAGCCCTACATGATTCCTCTATTATTTAAAGTTCAGGAAATATCGGCAATTATATAGTTCCTAATCTCGCGAATTTTACATGACTTTTGCGTTTACGTTAACTTTAGCTACTTGTTAAAAATGTGTTAAAAATATTTTTTCGTCTACTCCACAGATACAAAATGTTAACCAAAAATAAAGAAAATCTAATGGAGTAAGAATGAAAGTGTTGTTGAGATGAAATAAAATAACTCATTAACAGAATTGAATTGGATTATATAAGCAATTAACAAGTGTGCCGTTGAAGAATGTTGCGCGAGAATGGCATGAATATTTTACACAATCAGCGCGATAACTGGTGAATGTCTCACCAGAACTAATTAGTACAGAATGAGGGAAAGAGAGCATGTGTTACTTGTAAAGGAAATCAAGATTAATTTATGAATTATATTCTGATATTTTTGTTACGACTCATCTTTGCAGACGGTGAATTTTTTTAAACCCAATATTGGATTTAGAATACAATGGATATATTAAAGTGTTTTTTGTCTCAATTTAACCGCTGAAAATGTATGTATATTTTATTTTAAATATTTAACACTTTATTGCAAAAATAATCTGGCAGACTTATTGTCAGGTGGCAACCTCTTACAACTAATCAGACAAAAGTAAATTAAGCAAATAACGGGGCGCTAAAAACATTCAAATGGCTACCCATCCCCACGAAATCCATGAACATATTATATATACTCGTACGTGAGCATACGCCCATAAACCCCACGAAAAAGGAACAATCATCCGAATATTCTTTTTCATATAAAGTGAGATATCACCAATCAAAAGAAAAGGAAAGGATGGTGGATAGGATTGAAAAATCAGGAATGAAACACGTTATATTACTGACAAGAAATTAAGAGTTTTTTCAGTCGCTTCTTAAAGCATACCACGGACGGAGCCAGTCTAACATTGGTTTGTAATTGGTTCCGGAGTCTCACTGCATAGACAGTAAAGTATGTAATAAAGATAATAAATTAAAAAATCATAAATTATGTTGTATTGATTTTTTTTATTTAATACTAAAGAATTTAACATTTGTATAGAATAAACTTTAAAAAAACTCACACTTGTAATCCGAGATGAAAACTGAAGCAGAAAACGTGAAGGAAATTTCAACTTACCTGAAAAAAAGATAAATTCTTCATTAAAAACACATAAATAAGTTGAAATGATAAAAAAAAACATTTGCAGTTCTAAAATCTAATACTTGATCCTATTCAATACGATCTGGGGGATTTATCGATATTTTGACGATTTTTTACAAAAATGAAGTCACAGGACCTGAATGTGAAAAAAACATTTATAATTGCATCCGATCACAAGCAAATCTTAAACTTAAACCCTTGAGGTGCATGGCTGCGTATGTCTGACTTAGGTGTGCCATCAGATTTAGTGCAACTTCGTGGTCGATGAGTTTATTGGTGTGCAACGGCTCATTCAATTAAAAAAAATCCGCGGCACAGTTTCGTTTTCTAACTGGATTGACGTTGGAATGACGAGAGGATCCTCGACTACGAGGCCCAGCAATGATGACGACGAAACCATTTGGGTTGACATAAAAAAATCTAAGACCCAGCGACTGCGTCAAATATTCTTGGTATAAATTAATCACTATTAAAGAGTGAAATAAAAAAATAATATTCATTCTTCATATATTATAACATCTGGCGGATTTCTGGAACTAACTGAAGTAATTTGTACCGTTTTGTTTGTATAAAATATTAAACAATATAAAACAGAAACACATATTGCGGGTTGATCCCGAAAATTGATTATAAAAATAATTAGTAAACTTTCTGCCCGGTATCCCGCAGCGGAGCTTTTCAGGGAGTATTGGGTCCTAAACGTAGACAACTTACACTGTCTATTCTCTAGCACTATCATCATGAAAATAAATAAGAAACTCAGCAGAGACACGTGACACGCATGGCCACTGATCAAATGTTCATCATTATTAAAGTAAACCATCTTTATCCCAATGGCAATATGCCTATTAGGGTGCCAAATTCAATAAAGGACGAAGGGGGAAAAACATTTAGGCAGTCAATCGGAGCGTGGTTGTTATTGCGGCAGGAATTTGAATATTTGGGCTTGCAGGAGGAATGACTTGTAGCAAAGGTTTGTGTAAACTCTTGAGTGTGGTGTGTTTTTAATGATTATGGGCGCACATTCTGGGATGAACTTTTTAGTATGTCTGAAGTGCGAGGGGTTTAATTCACGTGATATATACATATGTAACTGAGTGTCACTGTTTATCGAGTTGACGAGAGTAAGCAACGGGGTATTGTATTATCAAAAATCGGGGAAAAAAAATACCAATCTATTTTTTCATATTATATGTCCTCTGTAAGATACAGGCAAAAACCTAGTTTATTGGGGACACGACAAATTAAAGGCAACAAACCCAAATCTATTAAAATTGTGTTCACATTAAATTACCTGTTGTTTTTCACAAATTATGTATCTATAAAATACTTGTCATACATAAAAAAATATAAATATGAGTTTATTTTACCAAATAAAAATATAAATAAAAATTTCATAACACAAGACAAAGATATAAAAACATTTCTAAATGTTATTATATTTTAAAAATAATAATCTCTGTCGGGTGACATCATCGCCCCACTTAGAGCCGTCAACAGTCCACCAGTTATAGCGGAAGACCGATAGCGAAACCTTTTCCTGACCCCAAGCTGCCAGATGGAATCGAATCGCGCCCGGCCGCCACTCGCCATCCAATAACCACTGAGCTTAGTCCAATAACAATATTTGTCTAGAGTTTTTTTTAATAGGCAATCCACCCAAACTACAAGGATTTAGGCCATTCAATTCAAGTCATACTGCAATTATGTGAGTCAATATAATAAAACATTTTTTTTAAATACAATTCTAGACCATTTAAAGTTTTAGCTGATTAAGCTTCAAAAATTGAACCATCGATCCATCAGTGGAAAAGATCCACGAAGAAAGAAGAAACGCAACGTTCATTGGACGCGGCAAAGATACGGCCTTTATCACGGCGTAAATCAAATCGGCCTCGCAAAGGACAACCGAAAAATACATGGTCTATAGTTTCATCATCAGACCACAATCGCAGCCGAGATTCTCCACAATACCCATTCTGTAAAGGTGACTAGCCATCACGCAGTGGCCCGTCCGCAAACGACAAATGACAGAAACTTCCATCTTTCTCATTCTTATTATATTAAACTTGGTTTCAAAGTGATAGTTTGTTGGATTGATTTATATCTAGAGCCAATCAATCTCTTCCAACCAACTATAAAGGTGTCAAAAGAGGCTAAAATGAAAATCAGACAGGAACTTTTATGAAAAAGCCGGGTACCAACAGGAGTCGAACCCGTATCGGAAGATAGGTGTCTTACCAACTAGACCATGAAAGTCTACGAAGACACGAGAAAATCAAGGATCATGACAGAACCCCTAAGATGAAATACAATAAATGAAAGAAAATCGGTTATATTTCTGTGACGTTTCAAAAATACATATCCGTATTCAGACACATTCGCCAGTGTCGCTAAATGTGTACTGACCTGAGTCTGCTAAAGGGCACATACAATACAGACAAAGCATTATCTTCTTGCGAGGAGAGTTCATCTCATACACATGTGTAGTCTTGAAATGTAGAAGTTGGGGCATAGACTCGTTCTGTAATGAGTTGTGCATCCTCAAATTATTATGTCATAGTTTTTAAATTTAAAAGAACACTTCGTTCTCTAGTGAGTTATCCATTCTCAAATTATTGTGTAATATTTTTTTTCATTTAAAATAACAATTCCAGAAAATTATTCAATGAACACATACAAAACAGTATAGATTTGAAATGAAGAAGTTGGGGCAAAGGCTCGTTCTCTAATGAGTTGTTCATTTTTCAAAAAATATGTTACTTTTTTTTAAATTTAACACTTTCAGCAAATTAATCAATGAATACATACAAAATAGTGATGTGACGTATTCCATTTTCAATTTTCCTTTCCTCTCTATTATCCACCTTTCCTTCTTCCTTTGATTAATGATATCTCATTTTTATTTTCATTGCGTATATTGTTCATGACTTAATGATTTTGATACTGTTTGCGACCATGTAATTTGCTTTATTTTCTTTTCTCTAGTTGGTTGAAAGAGATTCCTACCTGTCAAAAAGCCCGCCAAATTAATATACAATAAAATGTTAAATAAATAAATAAAACATACCAATTCTCAAAATAATAATAACAAAGATTAAATTCCCAATTACCAGTATTCATATCATGCAGAGCAGTCATGTCAACAGGTCAATGAAGATACTATAAATTATTATATATAGATGAAGATACAAAAACAGGTCAAAACAATATTATTTATTTATCAACGCTCCTGCACAGTAATCAGGCAGAATTATTACCAGGTGGCAATCTTTTCAACCAGTCAGACAAAAGTAAATAAAGGAATAAAAATTATTCTAATTATAAAAAATAAGAGGAATATCTCACGGTATGAAGCGATAGGCCGCAAAGTCAATGGGGCACAAATATATATATATATATATATATATATATATATATATATATATATATATATATATATATATATATATATATATATATATATATATATATATATATATATATATATATATATATATATATATATATATATATATATATATATATATATATATATATATATATATATATATATATATATATATATATATATATATATATATATATATATATATATATATATATATATATATATATATATATATATATATATATATATATATATATATATATATATATATATATATATATATATATATATATATATATATATATCATCACCATCACCATCACCATCAGCCTGTATCTATCCACTGCAGGATGTAGGCCTCTCCAAGTTGTCTCCACAAAATCCTGTCCTTTGCACATTGCTGCCACATAATACCTGCATGCTTACGTATTTCGTCCACCCAGCGCGCCTTAGGTCTTCTTACAGGCCTTTTTATACCTATTGGGTACCACTGGATTACTTCATACGTCCAACGATGGTCTGTTGCTCGGGCGATATGTCCAGCCCACTTCCACTTGAGTCTTTTTGCAACCTCTATAACATCTTCAAACTTTGTTTGGGCTCGTATCCACTCATTACGTTTTCGGTCTCTTCTGGTATAACCTAGCATGCACCTCTCCATGCTGCGTTGTGTTGTTTGGAGCTTTTGTAACATTCGTACCGATAAAGTCCAAGTCTCGCATCCATATGTTAGTACTGGCAAGATGCATTGGTTAAATACCTTCCGTTTGAGGCAGATTGGGAGATTGCTCTTGAAGATGTAGTTTAGTCGTCCAAAGGAACTCCAAGCTAGTTTTGATCTTCTATTTATTTCATTTAAAGTACAGTCTTCAAATGTAATACTTTGTCCTAAGTAGATATATTGTTGGACTTGTTCTAGCTGTGTACCGTCCACCTGGATAGTTGTGGCATCAGCAAAGCGGTTTAACATATATTTTGTTTTATCAATATTCATTTTTAAACCTGCTAATTTGCTTGCCTCCGCTAATTCCAGTATTTGGCTCTGCAGTTCCTCAGGACGTGTAGCGAAGGTAATAATATCGTCTGCAAATCTAAGGTGGCTCAGATATGAACCATTAACGCAGATTCCTTTATTTTCCCATTCAAGCTTTTTGAACACATCCTCCAGGGTAGCGTTGAATAATTTTGGCGAGATGGTATCGCCCTGGCGGACACCTTTACTTATTGGAAATTTATCGGTACTTTGGTGGAGATTTACTGTTGCTGTCGCGTTATTGTATATATTACTGAAGAGATTGACGTAGCGTTTTTGAACTCCCTGATTAAGAAGGGCCCTGATAATAGCGGATTTCTTGACCGAATCAAAAGCCTTTTCATAATCTACGAACGCCAAATATAATGGAAGTTGGTATTCTTGACAACGCTCTATTATTTCCTTAACTACCTGAATGTGGTCCATTGTGCTATAACGTCCTCTAAATCCGGCTTGTTCTCTGGGTTGATTTTCATCAAAGGTTGTTTTTAACCTATTGGAGATAATCTTAGTAAAGATTTTATAGAGAACTGGTAGTAAGCTAATGGGTCGGTAATTCTTAAGATCTTCTTTATCTCCCTTTTTATGGAGTAGGATGATGGTGGCATTTTTCCATTCTTCGGGAATATCTTCCTTCTGCAGATACGATGAAAAGATTTTCGCCAGCATCTTATCTACTTCTTCTCCCGTTTCCTTAAGTATGTCAATGGAAAGGCCGTCAGAACCTGGTGCTTTTCCCGGTTTCATACCGCGTATAGCGTTTCGTACTTCTTCGGGTAGAATGTCAGGTACTGCTTCCTCATCATCTTCCTGAGTTTGGGTAGAGAAGTCTTGTGATGTATCTGTGGATTCATTTAAGAGGTTGCGGAAGAATTCTTCTCCTCTCTTCAGCAACATGTCGCGATTTCTGGTAACCGTGTTGTCCGAGAGTTTGAGCGCGGTGATGTTTTCTTTATTTGTTGTTAATTTTTGTTTCGTTTTCTTGAGGCTCCTTCCAGTCTCGATTGTTTTTTGTACGAGGTTCATATTGAATTCACGGATATCCTTCTGAATCTTTTTGCGAATCACTTTACAATCACTTTTATATATATATATATATATATATATATATATATATATATATATATATATATATATATATATATATATATATATATATATATATATATATATATATATATATATATATATATATATATATATATATATATATATATATATATATATATATACAATATATACTCGAACCGGACAGCATCAAAATCTTCTAAGATGATGGTACACAGTAGTTTTGTAGTACCAACTTTAAGAATGGGAGTGTAACGTGGACATGTAAAAGACTAGAAAGAGCTAAATAAACGCCGTAGAAATGCGTGCACTGAGAGGAATGTGGTGAAATTTTGTGATAGAATACAAAATGAAATAAGAAGGCATAAATATGAACTTATCAGTCTATGTAGAACATGAGCATGTAGACCATGAGCATATAGAATATAAGCATATATAACATGAGCATGTAGAACATGAGCATGTAGAACATGATCATGTAGAATATGACCATGTAGAACATGAGCATGTAGAACATGAGAATGTAGAACATGATCATGTAGAATATGACCATGTAGAACATGAGCATGTAGAACGTGAGCATGTATAACATGAGCATGTAGAACATGAGCATGTACAAAAGAATATGAGCATGTATAACATGAGCATGTAGAACATGAGCATGGTGAACATGAGCATGTAAAACATGAGCATGTAGAATATTACCATGTAGAAAATGAGCATATAGAACATGAGCATATAGAACGAATGAATGTACTAAGACTGATAAAACAAATGTATAGTGCGAACGTGAGAAGAATGTGTTGTGAAGGAAAACCAAGGAAAGTATGATTAAATCAAATGAATGATATTTTGAAAAAAGGAAACGTAGAAAGTCAGAGAAATCGTAGGAGATTTATTCGGTATATAGATGTACAAAAGGTGAAGGATATGTGTCGAAATAGGATTCGGGAGCTCTGTGTTATCTGCCTTTCCGCAGAGGGAATAGGCGTGATGGTATATATTAATGTAATTATTTAGTTTAATTAGATACTTAAACTGTTAATTTCTAGTCAGTAATAACATATACGGTAACGTGTTTCATTCCTCATTTTTCTTTCTTCTGCGGCATCCCATTCTTTTCCTTTGATTGATGATATTTCACTTTATATGAAAAGGAATGTTCGGGTGCTTGTTTGTCTTTGTAGGGATTATAGACGTATGCTAACGTATATGTATACTCGTATATTCGTGGATTTTGTGGGAATGGATAGTCATTCGAATGATTTTTTGACCGTGTAACTTGCTATATTTTGTCTGGTTGAAAGGAAAAGATTGGCGCCTGGCAATAAGCCCATCTGTTAAATAAATAAAAATGTTAAATAAGAAACACACAAATAGCAATCGTGAACGATTATAAAGTTATTATCAAAAAGGATAAAAAAAACGTTTAAATGTGATTAAAGCTTTAAAAAAACAAATGGAAAAATTACATTAAAATCAAATATTTGTCAATGTCAACCAATACTTGGAAAGTGAAGGCAATAAATAGGATCGATGGAGGAATATATTTCGTCATTGAAGAGTAAATAAAAAATGTACGTTCCTAATAACTGATCCAACAGGTAATCCCTCATTATCAAATATGACGACGTCCGTAGCTTAGTTGGTAAGAAGCTTGTTTCCCAGCCCGGAGGTTGCGGGTTCAAATCCCGCTGGAAACCAGATCTTTTTAAAAAAGAATCCAATCTGGTTTTCACTTAAGGCCTCTTTAACATCTTCCTGGTTGGTTGAAAGAGTTTGCCACATGGCAACAAGCCCGCCAAGTTGCACTGTATACAATGAAAGTGTAATGCAATACAACTTTAATTGTCAGCCACCTTGGCGTGTATTAGTTTATTGTTTGACTTAACTTAAGCAAGCACATAGTCTTGACACATGAAACTCAAAATAACGATGGCAAAAAAAACAAAGCACCTAGATGATTGGTAAAGCATTTCTTTAAGAAGAGTTTTTTACATAGCTCTTTTCATGCGTTGCTTTACTGCTGAATGTAAATTTATAATAAGCAGCATATAAACAACAGAAACACAAATTCATATGCAAGATAGTTTTAGAGTAAATCCAGTCTAGAAGAGAATCCGCCAAGAATCGAACCAGGAGCGCCATCTTGCTTAACGGGAAGCTGCTGTAAGATCACATAATGAAAATAATAAACTGATCATTCATCGGATTATTAAATAAATCAAAATTTAGATCAAGTATAGCTAATAAACCACATGGATAATTGAAAAAATGGCTTTGATTAACAGTCAAAACGTTACAGAACATATTCTTTCCGCCTACCTCAAAAAGCGTAAGGCGTCACTGGTTGTTTTTCTATTGATTTAAAAAAATATGATTTATTTGATAGACATATCACGTTTTCTAGAAGCAAAGCATGTGATAGATAGTAAACAAAATCTATACACTTGGATACATAGAGAAAATTATTATTTATTAACAGTGTTATGAGAAGTGAGAAAACATGGATAGCGAATTAGCGATTCAATGTTTATCATGAAAACAATAATTCACACATCCGCCGAGATAATAAAATTAAGAAATAAGTCATAAATAGATACGCATAAGTCAATATAAGACGTATATAAATACATATATGTCGCAAGAGTAGACTGGAAATTTATTTTCTTAAGTATAGACGGCAAAAAAAACTAAAATATAATAGTAAAAAGGTAACGACAAAAAGTAATTCGTAGTCCGAATTTTGTCTATATTTTTTATAAATTATTTAGACAATTTATAATCAGATTTCGATTCGATAGGCTATTTCTCGTTATCGAGTATGATTGTCAGATATTCTAAGAATGGAAGACGCTTGTGCATGTTTTGGTTTATTGTGTGCAAACTGTTGCATTTCAGCAACCACGCAGTCTTGACAGATCAAACGAAAATATCAGATGGCAACGTGATAACATTTCCATGACCATCGGTAGATTTAATCTGATGCAGACTTTCGTTTAATCTGAGTTTAACACAGTGTAATTTAAGTGTTGCTCAAAGAATTTATGATAAGTAGCATACAAACAGAAAAAAACATAAATTATATAAAATAGTATAAGAGTAAAACCAGTCCAGAAATTAATCCACAAGAATTGAACCTGAGACACTTACCTCGAATGAACACTAGCCGTTTAACTACGGCTGCCTACAAAGTATATAAAGGACGAGTTTATTGTAATACGCAATCACTGCCGAACAAACAGACGAGAGTTACGCAGATTTGTGCCGGAGAACGATTACAACGTTATTTAAAAAAAAGGTAAAATTATAGAGCAACGCCTTTAAACTATTTAAAAAACAAAGGAAAATAAAAACAGTTAAAAATTAACTCCGTGACCTAGTAGGTAAGACACATGTCGTGTGAGCTGGAGGTTAGAGGTTCCCGATGAAACGTAATTTAAAAAATATATGTATATCAAGTTGATTTTATTTCGGGTTAATTATAAGAGATTGCCACATGTTAATAAGCCCCGGTTGGTGTTACTATTATATATCTGACGAAAGTATGGTATAATCCAGTACAACAAAATACAATAGCAAAAAACAAAATATTATACCAAAGATTAGGAAAGGAGAGAAAAATAAGAGAGGTCAAGAAAATAAAAGTTGAGATGAAATACATTTTGTCGTTGAAGAGATGTGTATTATTAACACTCCGAGTGAAAGAAAAAAAACTTTTTTCGTGTTTTTTAAGAAAGTTTTAGTGTTAGACAATTCTGAGTACTGTCTTGATTTAATTTCCACGTAATGTCTTGATTTAATTTCTACGCCCCATAAGTGTGAAAATATTCAGAAGATTTCCGGCACAAGTTTCGTAATAAATGAACTAACTTTTACTTTGAAACGAAAAGAGTGATGATCGATTAAATATAGATGATATATATGCAAACTATTTGCCACTCACTTATTACATCAAGTTTTGATTATTATAAGATAAATTTTGCTTATATGTATTTACGATTTTCTGACAGGCGAGAGAATTTTAAAATGATAAAATTCATGATGGGAGAAGGGTGGAACGCTTCAGACTTCCACAAAATGAATGATCCATCAATTATATATTTATAATTATTTTTCGTTATATATAATAATTATTTTTCTTTAAATTAGTTCAGTGAAAGATACGTAAAGGTAATTTTCATAGAAAAATAGAACTACATATATATTCAGAAAAAAATCGGGATTTATGTGAACTTAAGGCTGATATGTTGAATAAAATGAAGTAAAGCGCTCTTAGATGGTTTGAGCATGTAGAACGAATTAATGAAGAAAGACTAACGAAACAAATACACAGCACAAATGTGAATGGAAAGCGTTGAAGAGAGAGCCCAAGGAAATAATATTTGGATCTAGTGATTGATATTTTGAAAAAAAAGAAACGTAGAAAGTTAAAGAAATCGTACAAGTTATATGAGAAGGTGCATATTATGGAAGAGGCAATGGATGTGTGTTGAGATAGAAAAATTAGGCGCTCTATTAACAGGAAAATAGCGTGATGGTATGTATATATGTTATTTGAAAAAGGCAATTTAAATAAAACATCTTGCACTTGCAAATAAAAAGGCGCAGAATTGTATTTTTATAATAACACAACGCCACTACAATGCTAACCCAACATAAAAGGCGTAAATACGATTGGGAGAACATTATTTTTCCACCGTATTGCCTAAAATTGACACTAAGAATTTTAACGTTTTTGAAAAGTTCAAACATAACTTGGGGACAAATTTTCAGAATGGAAAGTGATAACACATAATCTTGGATTTAAAAAAAATATATATTATTTACTTTTATGAAAAAGGTAGAAATGCGTTGGAAGAACATTGTTGAACAAAATGCTTAGTATACAAATGATTTAAACAAAGATGAAAAATTAAAGAAAAAAAAGCTTGTTTTATTAAAAAATTGAAGAAGAAAAAAGGTTGTTTTATTAAAACAAACCGACCACAATTTCTCGGATGACCTCATATTTCAAGCAGTTACAAAGGACAAGTACGTATGTCAAAAGGTTATGCTAAATGGGTGACTGAAACCAGTTCAAACTCGAACTCAAGGATCAAACTCGGGATGGCAAAATTTATATTAAGCGCTTTTATCGTTAGAATTATTCTTCTTCATTCATCATCCCAGTTGGTAGAGAAGTCTGAACGTATACATCCACATATTAATCTCAGTGAAAAATTGCCACAGTTAACGCGAAAGGAAATTAAGCAGAGATAATGTGAACTATCTGAAAAGTTGCTTGAACTCAGAAGGGGCACTGCTGTCAGATACAAATAGCCTCGTAGAATTATTCAGATCCCTTTCACCGTTTCAGCGTGGGTAGTTAGGTACCTACTGGAGTGAACTCTACATGTTCTGCTGATAATTTGCCTAACAACTAAACAACAATATTACTTTGATTTTTATTTTTCCTACTTAACAATGTTCCGCAGATTTGCAATATACTATTTTACGTCTTAAAACACATTCATAGAGTATATATAGATCATTCAGCCAGAAGAGTCATTTTGCAATAGTGTGAGTAACACTCTCTGTATTACAAAACTTATGTTATGTAGGGGTATTGGTTTTAGAATGCCACACGATTGGTTCGCGCAGAGCGCACGTTTGTATTGTTGTTAAAATACTCGGTGATTAGGAAAACACTACCATGCCGAAACTAGGAGTGAAATTTTTGTCTAATGTAATGTATAATGAAAAAACAATCGAAATCTTAGAATATACGTTGTTATAACTTAAAGTTTCCTAGAATTTAGTATCACTCCATCCACTATTATTTTAAAAGTTTATTATTTGGCATTGTAATTATGACACATGTATATGTTAAATAATCTTACATTCATTTTATTTTTATGTGCAATCTAATTAAATGTGACGAACCTTTTTACTTTAGAATACTTAATCTTGAAAATTTTCATTCTTTTTATTTAATGTTTTCTAGAATATGCCATACCTAAACAGTTAATATGTGAAATAAACTTACTTTCATCTTATTTTTATGATTATTACAATTTAAGCTGACAGCATTTTTAATTTACAAAACGTGTGTGTTCATTTCAACGTTTGAATATAAATATTATTTTTTTTTTTTTGCTTTTTCACTTCATTAAAAAAGTAAAGTGACAAGTTTTTGTAAATGCACTGTTACTCACACTATTGCAAAATGACTTCTGAGTGAATGATCTATACACACTAAATCAAATTTTTACTTATCATTTAGGTGCATTTCCATTTGCGCCTAATACGTGAATAAATGTTGTTCATTGTATTAACATACGTTACGGCAGTGTTACTAATACGTGTAATGATTAACCGCAAGTTCCGCACCTACTCAAATGGTTTTTGACTCGAAGACGACTCATTACTGAGGCTAAAGACAAAAGTGCCTCCCAGCAACGCTCTTCACAATGTGTGTATACATTCAATCATCGATATGATGATTTGTGCCATACGACAGTAAATATTTATTTTTCATTTTTACTATTTTTACTACCCAAATTAAAACGCAATAAACGGTAGCACAAGTAATTTATTTTATTTTTTGTGTTTTTTATATTGAATATTTTTCTAACGTGTTACACAAACTTACTATCACATAATTTCCTTGTTGGGGTAGGTAAAAACGACAGCGTGTCAGACTTTCCTATCTCGACAAATATTCTTTGTCTCTTACACATCCATACACCTTTTCATCCATACAACTCCCACGATTTCTCTTATTTTTTAAAGTTTCCTTATAATAAAATGACAACTTATATAGCGCCGTTTAGAGAGCAGACTCTCTTCAAATGCGATCTAACTAGGCATTCCAACCCACTATATTATTGAATGATTGAAGATATAACAAAAATAAAAAAGTTGAGTGTAAGGCGGTGGATAACAAGGCGGTGGCTGCGGCTATTATATAGGAACTTCCTCGCGTCTGCATATGTTTTGAAAATCATATTTGGTAAGAAAATAAGCCGAATCACCAAGAGAACACGAACTACCAAGAAACTTTTATTGGTCTTTCGATAAGTGATAGTAACACATTCGGCTTTAGGTGGAGTGGAGTGTAGTGTTTATATTCAACCATAAATTTTGGTAAGACTTCTTAAAAAGGGTTGTTTCAAAGTGCATCCTAAAGCTGCACACGCCACCCAGTTCTCACTTAGAGACATACAAAATGTTAACTAACATATAACGGCATGGTGAATTCTAATATTTTATTTATAATTAATTCAACTATCTGGTTTCGGTTCTCCATTACATTTTACAACAGTAAAAAAAATATTTAATGAAAATGTTACTCAAGAAAACAAACATTGACCTAAAATAAAGAGTATTAATTCATTGAATATAACGCAACTGTTGCAATAGCAAAATAAACACATTAAAATGACAAAAATAAACACATTAAAAAATATAATATAAATATTATAAAACATTGTGCACAGCTTCAGGAACACTAAAATAGCCAAGAATTCAGCAAATCAGAATTTGTTTCAACTAAAATTCTAGCAGAGAAGAACAAATCACGCCTGGCAGCTATAGCAGCGCCTGAGCGTGCTTTCCTTTTTTCATAATATCATTCACTTGATTCAACCAAACTTTCCTTATTCTTTTTCGACCACGCCTTTCACTCACATTCGCATTGCATATTTGTTTAGTTAATATTTCTTCATTCGTTCGTTCTAAATGCCCAATGCCCATGCTTCCTTCATCTTACTCAACACATCTTTCTTAAGGTCACATAATTTCTAATCACTTCATTCCGTATCCTGTATTGAAATGTGTCAATGATTTTTTTCTTTCTTACACGGTGTATGCCAATTGCCTTCTAAGTCCTAATCTTTTTGACTTCAAGATGACTATCTCCGTACCCTAGTTGGAAAAGCGTATGTCTCTCAGCCCGTAGTTTGCGGGTGCAAATCCCGCTGGAATCCAGATTTTTTTAAAAGGATTCCAGTCTGGTTTTCTCTTAAGACCTCTTTAACATTATATCATTTTATTAATAGTTAAGGCATTAACACTGTGGAAGTTTAAAAACATTGTAATTTATTTATTGTATAAACCTTACCGGTTACAATGTTTGGTCTCATCATCAGGGAGCACAAACAAGATACTTTTTTGGCAACCTCTTTAACATCTTTCTGGTTGGCTGGAAGAGATTACTAGATGACAATAACCCCGCTAGGTTATACTGTATACAACGATAGTGCAAAAACAAAACAATACAAGTGATATTATATGAATCATGTTTGTGATTTGATATTTATATTTTTATTGTAACATCTTATATTTCTGTACTCATTCGCTTTCTGAATTTTGACTGTATTTTGTAAAATTGTTAATGATTTGAATCAACTGATGATAAATAAATAAATTAGAAGATTGATTTTAATGACAATTTTGAAAGCGGCAAAAACATTCATACAAATTATATGGTTCATTCATCAATTCTTGAATAATTAATCAAATATTTAATGGTTTCACTTTGTTTAATATAGATACAAACAAATATTAAAAACATGAGTAGATTTTGTAACATTAGGAATAATTCAATTTATAATAATAACAATTCATAATAATAACAGTAGATTTTGTAACATTAGGAATAATTCAATTTATAATAATAACAATGATAATACATTGAAGTAGTTCACGCGGTTAATAACTTCAAACTTAACGAAGTCATCAAGAGAAATGCTCCACTGAACTACATATCTATTCTGGCGCACAGAAGCTGGCGTACAGAAGTTTCTATGGTAAAACTTGCAATTTAATGTTGATATACTAACATTATTAGCGCTATAATGAATTCAACGGATATAGAAGTGATAATGAAGGTATCGTGTTTGGTGAAATCTCTTAAATTTGCAAAGAAATAATCATTAATGAAGGTTTGTAGATATTTTGATGAATCTACAAAACAAAGTTCATACATACGTAAATTCAATCACGCCGTTTCCCTGCTGGAGTAGGCGGATACAGATTTTCCTATTTCGACACACATATTTCGCCTCTTCCACAACTATAGACCTCTTTCAACTACTATATTTTTTCTTACTTCTTACATTTCCTTCTTTTAAAATATCACATACTTGATCCAATCATTATTTCCTTAGTATTTCTCTTCCACGCCTTCCCTTCATACTTGCACTGTATATTCTTCTTATGTGTGCACTGTATAAAAGTAAATGTAAACAATTATTGAATAGCACTACAAGGAAAAAATATTTTTATGTTACGACAAAGACGACCTATATGATCTAGTACCGGTCGATATCGAATTAAAAAAAGCTTTTTCAGAATCTAGAATCAGAGAGAAATCATGTGTATGGTAGGAAATGATGTTTCCCGTTTTATGGCCCCCTGTAGGTACTCCACCAATTCTCTCAAATAAATTGCATCATACTGTTGGAAATATTTCATTATACACCGGTAGTAAATAAATATATAGATAAACATTTTAACGGTGGTAGTTAAAATCAGTACGGTTTACACTCAAACCTTTTTGAACGTCATTTTAGTTAGTTGGAAAAGGTTTTAAATCGCAATTAACTCTCTAGGTTGAACTGTTAACGAAAGTAATTTTTTATAAAGTATTTTATTTATTTATTTGACACTTTTGCAAAAAAATACAGTCGGCAATTTTCCTAACCAATCAGATATCAACGATACATATTTAGGTCACTTTTGTGAGAGGTTCCAAGACAGAATTATAAACAAATAAAAAGAAACAGTCTTGTTTAAGTAACATCAAGCAACCAAGATGGTTGGGGCATGTAGAATGAATGAATGAAGGAATTCTATCAATATAAATATACAGCCATAATGTAAGTGGAAGGCGTGGTGGATGGATCAAGGAGAATATGGTTGGATCAAATGGATGATATTTTGAAAGAAGGAAAATAAATAATTCAAAGAAATCATACGAATTGAATGAGAAGGTGTATGGATGTTGAAGAGGTGAAATATTTGAATTCCTAAGAAAGTCTTATCCTCTCTCTTGTCTCTATATCCCGATGGGAAACGGCTTGATGGTATGTGTTTATACAAAAAGGAAACTTAATAAAATATATAAATAAAATACCTATATACTCGTA
Organism: Odontocerum albicorne; assembly: GCA_949825065.1. Lineage (NCBI taxonomy): Eukaryota > Metazoa > Arthropoda > Insecta > Trichoptera > Odontoceridae > Odontocerum > Odontocerum albicorne. The sequence continues at coordinate 19,202,780 of OX463858.1, forward strand.
AAAAAATTAACTAAGTCAACATTTCAAAATTATTTTAATGCTTGGAAACTGGATTGGATATAAGAAATGAGAGAAGAAAACGTCGAATGCCGCATTAATTTTTTTAATTTTGTAAATAAAGTGATGCACGATGGAATAATTAATTTGTAAAATTATATTCCTTTCTTTTTTCCACGTCCTAGTGGAGTGTTGAATAAATAATAGTCACGAGTCAATATTTTTAAATTCTAGCATTCAGCTATCAGTTGATGTGTTAGGGCGGTATTGTGTTTAATGCGATCTTTTATTTGGGGAATTGATATAAAACGTGTTTAAAAGAGTAGGAAGTAGGTTATCTAGTGAATATTTTATAAATCCGTAATGTTTAATAACAAAACAGTTTTATAATAAAAGTCTAAAACCGTTGACGGCACGGATCAATCGTCTAGTAAACACTAAAACCGTAATATAATGCGACACAATATAATCGTACTTTTTTCGGACTTTTCCTAACACGATTCCTATTCACTTTCATATTTAAATTTTTTTAGTCAGTTTTTCGTCATTCATTCGTTTAACATGTCCGAATCATCTAAGCGTGTTCTATTTCCCCCAATCAAAAACATCGGTCTTAAGTTCACAATTATATTTTTTTATAAAAAGGCTGAGAAATTCATATAAAACCAGAATACATTTTTGGTTTCATAAATTTACTAAATATGTAGCTATCCGACTGCTGTCTCGTCTATTTCAACGATGACCATATTTTAATCACAAATACCTTGCATTTTTTCAGAATTTCCGCCTGCGCATATTTGCAAAACCCACTGTAGTATTGCATAATATCGTCAAGATGCAATATTCCCTTGTTCTAGTTTTCCACATCAACTGAAATGGCAATATTATTCGAAAATTTTATGAAATGAAAAATCCACGTCTCTTTTATTTTATTTGCGATGAATATTTTTGCTGGAAAACTGCTGGTATTTTAAAGAGCTTTCAAGCATTAACCGTAAAGTGAACACAATAAAACTTTCAAGCATTAACCGTAAAGTGAACACAATAAAACTTTCAAGCATTAACCGTAAAGTGAACACAATAAAACTTTCAAGCATTAACCGTAAAGTGAACACAATAAAACTTTCAAGCATTAACCGTAAAGTGAACACAATAAAACTTTCAAGCATTAACCGTAAAGTGAACACAATAAAACTTTCAAGCATTAACCGTAAAGTGAACACAATAAAACTTTCAAGCATTAACCGTAAAGTGAACACAATAAAAAAAATTCTATGGCATCGTATCAAAAGACATATTTCTATAATAAAGTAAGAAATGATCCAATACGAGATAGCTATTTGTTTGGGGTGGTTTTCATGAATTAAATTACGAAAATAATTTCACAATGATTTAGTGAACTGAAAGACTGTACTTTCTTATACACATATAAATAAAAAAAGTAAGGAATCAAAATGAACGTGTAGTATTTTAAGGACAAAAAAGAGTGTTTCAGGCACAATTATTCAATTGGTTAGGCCAGCGGGCCTCAACCTATATGTACTGAAATGCCACTTTTTTTTTAAGTATTAGATACTCCGCATGCCACTGATGTATTCCAGAATTTTTCGTGGTGGTGGGATTTAAATAAAAATCTATCTTTAATATTTATTTAATAACTATTATAATTCAAATTACTTACATGACATATGCGCAATATAAATTGGAGACCCTGTTAAAAATTAAAGTGAGATTTTGCGCAGCAAACATTTTTGGATTTCCCCCTTCAAAAACTGTTAATTTCGTTGAAGAAAATGAGCCGCGCATCGACAATTTTTTTTATGTTTCTCCAAAAACTAATAATTTCGAGTAAGAAAACGAGCCGTTACCTTTAAAAAATTATGCATGTATTGTAATTTATTAATGTACTGAAGAATTTCCTTATTTGTCATTCTTTATGCCGTGTCAGCAAAAACCTTCCGCGTGCTACCAAGTGGCACGCGTGCCACTGGTTGCCGACAGCTGGGTTAGGCTATTATTTAGAGAGAATCGGTTCTAGATAAGGAATACGTGAGAATTTACTGATATTACGATAATTATTTTTAATTAAGATTATCTCAATCGTAAAGTTAGAAATTTTGTCATTTAATCGAAAGTATTTCCAATTGTAAAAAAACTAAAAATATCCACTAGTTTTTTGTCTAAAAGTCTACACCTTTTAAATCCCTACCGCTGGTTAGTAGATATTACCAATCTTATGTTATGTTCACCAGTATGTATTTAATACAATGCCCGAACTCTTTTCTCGAGGTGTCGTTTTCTTTCGGAGATTGGCAAAGATCATAGCAATTTGTATCTTGTTTATTGCAAACCTATATCAATAGAGCACAAAGCCACTATTTTACATCTAAATCTCCGAACTCTTTTCTCGATGTGTCGTTTTCTTTCGGAGATTGGCAAAGATCATAGCAATTTTTATCTTGTTTATTACAGACCTATATCAATAGAGCACAAAGCCAACTATTTTACATCTAAATCACGAATTGCAGCGGTTTCTTCTGAATATGTTGTCATTAGTATTTTCCGCGGGATGATCAGTTGTGTTATAATGTATCTGATGCTTCTCATTGTGTGACTGAGATACTGCAACGTACAAACCTTTGAAGTTTTAAGCAGTTCTCAGTCATGATACGATCAACCATGGAAATCTTAAGGATACATCTATAGTTTAACATCTCAAAATCCTCGATCTTACATTGTGTACAAACTATGCTATATATGTCGTGTATATGAAAATACATGATTTATTTTTTTGAGAAATATGCAACATGAATTTAAAGTCTTCTACGTTGTTTTAAAGACATTCATAATTATGAACGAACAATTAGAATGCAGAAAAAAATTCCTACACTATTTTAAAGACATTCAAAATTATGAACAATTAGAATGCAGAAAAAATAAATTTAAAAGTTTTTTACTTAAATTTCAAAGCTTTTATTTGTGTATCATGACTAAACAGATTAATATATATGAGCTGATGCATATGAGCTAATGCATATGAGCTGATACTTTAAGGAAAATGTTGTTTAGCAAGAAGCCTACCAGATGTGTTATGTGTAATCATATATCATACACAAAAGAATAAAAATAAATAAAGAAAATACCGGTCCGCAGACACTAATAAAATAAAAATTCATCCAACAAAACAGTGAATAAAAAAAGCATAATAAGACCTTTTGATTTCAAGATTTACTTAAATAAATTCAGATAAAATTTACAACTTGTGGACAACTTTCTAAATAGGTATTTTTTTGTTCATTTAATTTTGAACCAACTCCTTTGGATAATATATAGAATGTCTGATTATTCTACAAAAAATGTAAAACGAACAAAAGTTAAAGATTTGATGACAGAAAAACGGTTAATTGTACTATGCTTAGTTGTGAAACTATAGAATGAGAAACGAATTATGTATAAGAAAAAGTCTGACTTTTGGTCGACAGGGCTGGTTTTGGTAGATAAAGGACTAACGATTCGAAACCACAAAAATTCACGTTGAAACGAATTGGGTCAAAAGGAATTTAATTACAAAAAACCAACTTCTTTTTCTAAACACAAATATGTTATAAATTCAAATTGTAAAAAAATCAATAATAGTTAATACATGACATAAAAAAACTCATTGCAGGCAAAAAAAGTTCACTCTATTTTTAGCTTTTGTACGGATCTTACAAAATGGTGACATGTGATCGTGTCAGCTTTTGAACCCCTTTACACACGAACTTTACGTGTTCAACACAAATACCCTCCCGCACACAACATAAATGATGTCCCGCAAGCTGGCACTGTGTACCCATTTCAACAGAATGCTTTTATATGAAAAATCTCTAAAACTTTCTACAAAACCTAGCGTGATAAGTCGAGTATTAAGAGGTTTAACAATCTTTGGCTATTTGAAAGAGTGCTTAAGAGTGGTTGTTGTTGCTTTTAACGACAAAGTTATGGTAATCATTCCACGTCCGAAATTTTATTATGCACGATTCGGTTCGCGTTGTGTTAGAAAAATTGTGATTCATTCTAGGAATTCTGCACTTATGTATGTATATTTGAAAGGTTGTAATATCATTTTGGAGCACTTTAAAGAAACTTGAAGATTATTTACCATAGCGGATACATTTGTGCTGTACTATGAGATAAAAAAACTTAAAGTTGTCATAGAAACATTCATATAAAACTGCACTCTTACTAGCAACACTAAATTACGTAAGATGTTTGATACTTGGCATACTCATATTTTACGTACATTGAATGCCATTGAAATCCTCTTTTTTATGTCATGTATAAAAAGTAGGACTTCATTTGTCTTTTGTTTGACTGTGATTTTTATACGGGTGACTCATCTCTATCATACATACATACCATTACGCTATTTTCCAGATACGCAAAGTGGATAAAGCGTCAGATTTTCCTACACATATCCTTCGCCTCTCCTACATCCATACATTTTCTCTTACAAAGCTTACTATTTCTCAGACTTTTCAAGTTTACTTCATTCAAAATATAATTTACTATATCCAACCATACTTTCCTTGGCCTTACGACGCCTTCCATTTGTACTATATATAAGACGCCTTACATTAGCACTATATGTTTGTTTTGTTAGTATTTTGTTAATTTATTCGTTCTACATGCCAAAACCATCTCAGAGTATCTTACTTAATACATCAGCTTTAAGTTCACATTCATCCCTAATCGCTTCATTCCGTATTTTGGCATACATTGTCACCTCATATCTTTTTCTAAGAGCATACATTTTTACATAATTTATTAAGCTTCTTTCAGTCTTTTACAAACTCCACGTTTCCCTACCATACATACAATATGGTGCTAAAAGATGGCTGTAGGCTATATAGTATGTGATCCTAAGACTGCCTGTCTGGGTAATATATTGAAAGGAGAAAAATATCGCTAATCGGGTCAATGCGGAATCGGGATAAAGCACTTATTGTGGTGGAAAGGTATCGAAATAGTTGAGGAGATACTGAGTCCGTTAATAAAAATACGTGGAGATATCTCATTTCTGCTAACCCCAAAAGAGGCATAGCATGATGATATATAAAAAAGAAATATGATTAAACTTTTACATGAGAGCAAAGTGACTAAATTAAATATTTTTTTTAGTTAAATGTCTAAATATTATTGTCCTTTTCATTATATCTTGGTGTAGTTATAATAATAATAATAATAAAAGGGCAATTTATACAGCCCCAATCAGAGCCTTAGCTTTACCTCGAGATTCGAACGTATTAATGACAAATTAAAATTATTACAAAATTTTTATTTGTCAATAATACGTTCGAATGTCGAGGTAAAGAATTTTAATTTGCCAATAACACGTTCGAATGTCGAGGTAAAGAATTTTTATTTGTCAATAATATGTTAGAATCTCGAAAATAACATATAAATAAATAAATAAATACAGGTTTATTGATAGCAACATAGTATGTACATAATACATTTAGACACATTTCAAGAACACATTAAAAAGAGAATACATTAAAAAACAGAAGCTATCATATAAGTTGTCTGTTAGAATAGAAATGTAGTGGCTACGGCCATTAGACTAGGTACTTCCCCGAATTTGCACGTATTTAGAAAAATATATTTGGTAAAAAAACACAGAAAACTGTAAAGGGAAAACGAACTACAAATAAAACTTAATATTGAATTAAATAAATGTGATTTCCGCAAATTATAAAAAATATTTTTCTAAAAATCTTATTAGTTTGCCATCCTGCAACTGTTTTTGGAATGTTATGATGGTAGAACTGAGATATATCTATTAAAAAATAAACATTCCAAATCGATCCAATAGGCCGGGGTATTATGACAGAGCCTTTACCGTTGCTGTCCTGTGGCATATAACGATGACCTCTTAATGTCAAAGATATGGGTGGCGTGTACAGCTTTAGAAATCTCTTAAACACAACCCTTTTTGGGAGGTCTTATCAAAATATATGATTTCATATAAACACTACATTTAATCTAAATGTGTTCATATCCGAAGATAAGGTTTCTTTGTAGTTCGTCTTCTTTTGGCAAGTTTTCCGTGTTTTGTTTAAGAAAAATGTTTTTTTTTTAATATGCGAATTCAGAGAACTACCTTATTAAATTATTGCAGCCAATTTCTTCCTATCTGTACTTATTTTACCGTATTTATTTCATAATATTTTAATATGTCAATAACAGTGAGTTCGATACCTGAGTAAGAGCGCCCGTGTGGAGAGTTTTCCCTCTAAACGGCGCTATATAAATTATACATTTATGATTATTATTATTATTACAACGTTAAACTGTTTAAAATGTGAACCATTAATGTATGTCTTCTTATTATTGAAACTGTTTAAAACGTGAACCGTTAATGTAAAGAACCAACAGTAATGTCTTCCAACAAGCAGCAATATTTCATATCCCACAATTGATTGAATTATAACATTTTCAATTTGCCAATAAACCCTATTTTGTAAGAAAAGTGGTGGGTCTGTATTTAAATATGATTATTATGTATAAATGCTTATTGACGATTTAGAAGATTTCACGATTGGACGATCAACTCTTCAGTCTGCTAAGAGTAACAATTAATACATGTCTTAAACACCCGAGCTCTAGACAGTTCACGATCGTGTGTCTCCCTTAGGTAGTTTGAGGAAAATGGAGTCGTCGACTGTTCTTTAACCTTCAACAAAACCAATATGCTTTTGATTTATCAGTTGACAGAGCAAGACACATATTTTGCTAGAGCCCAAATAGATGTTATGAATTGCTTTGTGTCATTTTAATCAAAGTCGAGCATGTATTCATTGTCAACTTGAGAACTACAGATTCAATAAATGAAGAATAATATTTCAATGGTCTGGTAACATTCAAATATTAACTAAACTAAATTGGAAATAAGACCTAGAAATATAAACACAAATCTCAATTCATGGAACAAGTTAACTAAAGGAGAGTTGGAAGGGATAAGTGAAAAAAATCCAACGTGCAGTCATGTCCCGATATGAAATATTGATGAAGATGATAATGCTATGAAACTTGACCTAATTTTCTCACAATTTAAATACATACATACAACTCAACGACCTCTATTTCGACAGCTGTCTTCTAGTCCGGGAGCTGCTGGTTTGACTCTCGGTGAAACAATTTTTTTTAAATGGTTGTCATCTAGTTTTCAGATAAGGACTCTAGAACACCGTTTGTTAGAAAAGATTACCTCATGGCAATAAGTCCACCAGATTGTACTGCATGCAACATAAGTGTAATATAATATAATACTTATAATTTTCCGTCTAGTATTCAGAGGTATAAAATACTTTTGACTTCGGTCATATATATTTTTTCAAAATAAAAAAAGACATGTCGGTGTGCTCCAACTGTCTCACTACAGATGTGACATCAGATCCAGTACAGTGGTGTGGCCGGTGAGTTTACTGGAGTGCTAGTGCTAGCTCACACATTTAAAGAAAACAAACTCCACGGCACAGTTTCGCTTTTCAACTGAATTAACATTGGAATGGCGAGATGATCCTGGAAAACGAGGCCCAGCAACGATGAATACAATGCAATGGCGAGGTGATCCTGGAAAACGAGGCCCAGCAACGATGAATACAATGCAATGGCGAGGTGATCCTGGAAAACGAGGCCCAGCAACGATGAATACAATGCAAATCATCACGCCGTTTTCTTGTCAGAAAAAGTATAGAGGACAGGTTGTTACAATTTCCTATCACAACATCAATATATATTTCGCCTCCGCTACATCCATATACCTTTCAAACAGCTCCTATGATTTCTCTGATATTTCCTGTTTTCAAAATATCCTTTACTTGATTTAACCATACTTCCTTTAGTCTGTCTCAATCCCGCCTTCCACTCTTAAATTTGTTTTGTTTTTTCGTTTGATTCCTGACAGATTCCCTTTCCCAGGGTTGGTTTCACTCATAGAATATCCGAATTTATGTTTTTGTGTAGCTTGTATGCTCTTTATCATAAATTCTTTGAGCAACACAAAAATTGTGCTGTATAAATTTTGCCTAACAAAAGACTGCAACAGATAAGACCTACTGGTCGTCATGGAACTTAAATCTTCTTGCCATCGAAACTTTGGATTTGCTCTGTTAAGACTGTGAATTTAGTGAAGTGTAACAGCTTACACACAATAAAGCAATACAAGCAGAGACGTCTTTAATTCACAAGAAAGAACAACTGAACATTCACACTTGTAATCAATGGCCTTTTAGAATTTGTTTTTTTTTGCTTGTTTTTTTCATTTTGTTTTTGTTGTTGCATCACAATTTTTTTTTCTCTAAATCAATAATATAAATTCACCATCTTTAATTCAAAACTTCGTAAACGATAGTATGGTTAGTTAGAAGAGATTGCCAGTTTGCAATCAATCCATCATATTGAACACTGTACAATGAAGTTGTAAATAAATAAATAGCTAATATTCATACTCAATCACGAAAAATGATATTTTGGATCGTATGGACCACGCATTTTTACAGCATTTTTACAGCTACTTTTAGTATGTTTTCCATTCCACAAATCAAAGCATGTTCTTAAATACCTAACATAATAATACGGTTGAATCACCAGAGTTTTGAATTTAACCACAATCAGAAGTAAATTCTTCCGTTGAAAAGTTCATTTTGTGTTTCCTTCCGAAAAGTTTAAACAAGAGGTTCTCCAATTCACTTTGGATGAAAGGAAATTATATGGAGAAATTTCTCTGAGGACCTCTTAGCCATAATGAGACCGTTTTATGTTTAGTCTCGACTTAATTCACAGCCATTCTCTCATGTCAGTACCTACTCGCACTACAGACAGTGAGGAAATAAAGTGAAACTTGACAAAGGAAATATATTCAAAATAATGGTTCTTAATCTTGAAAGCTACTTAGAAATGTTTAAAAAAAATATGAACAGTATTTTTCAAATATAATTTATATGTTACAGCATTGCCTCCGTGTTTTTCAGGAAAACAGCGATTTAATGAAACAAAACTTTTTTTCTCAATAAATCTTTGTTTATTTATTTTTAACAGCCGCAGACGCAGAAAAAATATTTTTTATAACAAAAATTATACAAAAAAAAAACAAAGTTCAAATGAAAACAGCAATCAAACAAAATTCAAAACACATGCAAGCGAAACTTGAATGCGGCTAAAAGTGTTCAAAATAAGATAAATGCAGTATAAATACGAGCGTTACGTAGAACGTGTAGAGAAATAATATATGTTAAATGAGGTATCAGGACATTACGAAATAATACGGTTTGATAGAATATGCAGTGGTTAAGACGAATTCACAGAAAGAATTAATGGAGAAATATTTACAAAATAAAATATACAAGTAGTCAAAAAACAGAGTTTGTGATAGTACGTATGTACTTTATTTTGATATTATTTGTGAGTTATGTTAATGTTTATACTTTTGCAACATCTTATAATTTTGAACATTATTTTCTGGTCCAACATCACATAATTTTTATAAGATCACACATTCTGTCTCTGCATATGTATTCTCTAAACAATGATAACACTTTTTTCGTACTCTCAACACACGGATAACACTTTTCGTCAAGAATCATAACAGGTGATGTCCAGATCCCAAAAATCAGTGAAAATGTTGCAAGCCACTTCAACATAAATTAGTCCCAGCATCTACATTAAAAATATCCATCAAACCAGATATGGAATTATCCAATTCTCGCAATTGATGAATCACAACATGAAACTATCGTATTCACCATTGAAAATATTCAATACTTTTTTGCCAAAAGATTATTGAAATATTCTTGTTTCTGATTCATGTTTTTTATGGCAGTAAATGGAATTTAACTTTTGATTTGAAATTGAAAAATAAATAAATCTGGCGTTACAACATACCTTCAACAAATTAATTAAAAGTATGATGACTGCTCATGAAATAAACATGTTTTTAGCGAAAATTAATCTCAAACAAAATTGTGAGTTCAATGAATGTTTTTGTTTATAAATAATAATGGATTCTAAAACTTTTAACGAATTTCAATGAATTATGTTAATGGCCTGTCATCATATTAGCGATATTTTTTGTAACTTTCTCATGACGAAATTTACTCAGCTTGTCATGTTACACGTTCCTTCTAGGCCTACCCGGTAAAATGTTTTATTCCAAAGTGAAGTTGTTGCAACAAATAATTTGTATTTACAACTCTCGAAAAACAACAATACATAGATTGAGCAATCAATATGAGCATTGTATGAACTTAACCAATAACAAAAGTAAAATGAAGAATTTATTTTGTTGGGTTTGTATTGTGCTTGTTGTTTCTATTATGTAACACGGCTTAAATTACTATTTTGATTTTATTTCGTAATCTTTACAAATTATCAAAAACTTTAATACGTTATCGGACGTCGTCGTTCCTGGGCCTTGTAGTCGAGGATCCCCTCGGCATTCCAACGGCAATTCAGTTAGAAAGCGAAGCTGTTCCGTGGAGTTTGTTTTTCTTTTAAGTTAGTAAGTCATCGCACACCAGAAAACTCACCACGAAAACACCGTTGTACTGGATCTAATGGCACATCGAAGTGAGACGATCGGAACACACCAGCATGTTTTATTTTTTCTCTTTTTGAAATAATAGATAGGTATCCTAATACTCCCGAATACTAGGCGGAAAAAAATACTGTGTCATTCGAGGAGAGTAGTATAGCGCGGGGTTCGAACTGACGACCTTTCGCACGGAATTCCAGTGCGTTACCGCTGGACCATGCACGCGACCATACACGCGACCATGCACGTTACTGGTAACTTAAGTACATATAATGGCCTGAACTTAGTTTATTCTGCGGCGCATATAACTCCCCTCATCCCTCTCAAACTTTTGTTCATCGTACACTCACGGTTTTTTTCAATTTAATGTATGCGCTTACTTTTCATCTCAAGAGCGCTTGCTAATTAGCTTAATATATTTTAGAAATAAGGGAGGTTGAATAAATCCAATGTGTCTAGCAAAAACGCCAACTGGATTGTTAAATTCAGATATAAAATGGTATAAAAGTGAAAGGAGTCTAGAAGTTAATGCACCAAAAATCATACCTGAGGCGCCCGCTATAGTTCGGAAATTCTAGGATAAGTCCTGTGACAGCTCACAAATTTGCCCCAATACAACCTTGTAACGATGTTCAGTAATTTTAATTATTTTATAAACTTTAATATAAGCCTAAATTCTAATAAATAGCAAGTTATTTAGGTAAATACATTACATAAGGTTGTATTGGGGCAAATTTGTGAGCTGTCATAGGACTCATCCTAGAATTTCCGAACTATAGCTTAACATGAATGCTAACCGTTAAACAACGACTCCGAATTAAGATTCTTGATCTTTTGAAGTAAGTGGCACTATAGCATAGAATATACGAGTACTTCATCTGGAGCACACACTGAGTGATGGTTTGCAGGTTGTTACATTAAAACGAAGGCGTCCTTAGAGATAATTTTGGTAAATAGTGATAACAAAATACATAAATATGACGACCTCCGCGGCCTAGTTGGTAAGACGCTTGTCTCCCGATCTAGAGGATGCAGGTTCGATCCCCATTGGAACACGGATTTTTTACAACGATTCCAGTCTTGTTTTCACTTAATGCCTCTATAAAAAAATTTGGTTGGATGGAAGAAATTGCCACATAGCAATAATCCCACCAGGTTGTACTGTGTACAACGAAAGTGTAATACAATACAATATAATATTTATATTAACTGGATATTTATTCATGCGGTACCCTTCAACAGGTCCAAATTGGCGATTCGAAAATATAGAACAGCGTGACCAGGTAACAACATTGTCTTAACCCCATTCATCGAGCCTTCAAACTAAGAACTAGTTAAGAAGGCAAGGAACCCACTGTTCGTCATTTTATATGTTAGCAATATTACCCTGTATGTAAAGAGGTTACAACAATAACATACGTATAGTGCTCGTGAGTATTGTTACTAGAAAACTATTTTACAAGACTGGGAAGTTTTTTTTATTTTTTCCAGATACCATTTGGAATTAAACCCGAATCCCCCGAGTGGAAGGTAAGCGTCTTACCAACTACTCAGAGGTTATCGACGATAACTGGTGCAAATATGTTTTAAAATACGTTTCTCTCTGCCTACTGCAATAGGCACATAGCGTAATGCCGATAGTGATGATTTGTCATTAAGTTAGAAAGTATATAAACATTTGTATTTTAAGAACATAAAATATTAATTTCTATTATTTGTTCTAGAAATAATATTTAACAATTAATTGGTATAGAAATAAAAAATTACTAGAAAAAATTCAAGGTTCCTCAGCAGAAAAAAATATTGCATCGCGTGTATCAAAACATCGATTAATGTATGGTTTTAATTTCCTTAATAGATTATATTCTTTACATTACTTGGATATTGTAAAATAAAAACGGAAGTCATCACAAATGTGGCATAAAGGAATCTTGGCATTGTTATATTGTTTCAACAAAAAAATATTGTTGGTCTAGTTTTAAAATTTTTGATTTATTTCTAATTTATTCAGCAATTTTATACAATAGTTTTAAAACTTATTCATATTGAGTTTTAATATTGAGAAAAGTTAAAACTCAATATGAATAAGTAAAATTATGGAAGTGAATGGTGGCTTGACTAAATTATTTAATATTACAAAAGGGATGTAGCAGGGATATGTAATGTGACCGTGGTTATTCAATATTTAAAAACACTCACATATTAAAGGTCTTCAAAGCTAATGGGTGGCATAAAAACATCATACAGAAATATTTTAACGACCTCTGTGGCCTTGTTAGTAAGACGCCTGTTTTTTGATCCGGAGGTTGCGGGTTCGATTCCTGCTGGAATCCAGTTTTTTTTTTAAATAAAAAAGTTTTCAGTCTGGCTTGCGCTTAATGCCTCATAAATATTGTTCTGGTTGATTGATAGGAATTGCCAAAAGGCTTTAATCCCACAAAGATGTATTACATAAAACGAAAGTGTTATACGTGATTCGCTCAGGCGCTGCTCTACCTGTCAGACGTGATTTGTTTAGTAATAATGGGTTCAAGTCCCGAGTTAGAGCGCCCTTGACGAGAATTTGATATTTAAATGGCGCTATATTATATTGTCAATTAAATTCCAAAATGTGGTATCTTTATTGTAAGCTGGTGATATGACAGTGGTAAATAAAAATAAACAGCGTATTATAAGCGAATTGTACGTGGAATGTGAAGAAAAATAACTATGAATGAATATTGCGAATTTCAAAACAATGGTAATTGAAAAGGATGAAAGAAAAAGTAAAGACGAAATTTAGATTAACAATGAAAGCTTAAAACTATTTGGGAAGCATGTTCTCAAAAAATGGAGTCGATAAGAGATATTAAATGCCGATATGCTATACAAAACAAAGTCAATGGAACACTTAAAGATTAAAAGACTCGAATCAAAATATATCAAGATTTAAACCAAGAAAAACAAGATTATTATCATTGAGTAAACAAGGGGAGAGAACAGGTTCCATAAGTCTTAAGCTAACTATAGGGGGAATTGAAAAACGGGATAATTGCTTACCTCGCCTGGTAATTCACGGATCGCAAGTGATAAATGCGTATTGCAAAAACGAAATTAGGTTTCAATTGTGATGGTTTTCAACAAACCATGAGAGATATCATTTATTAATACTGAATGGTTTATTTTGAAGGCAGTATCAAAATACTAAACAAATAAAAAAGGCTGAAGCTGGAGGTTCTTCATACAACTATAAGAGAAAAAGAGGAGTATTTTGGGTATAAGTAAGTTATAAATTAAAAATCCTCGTTGATATTCATAGAATTACATGACGTCGAAGAGTCGAAGAAACAGGAATTGGAAAAACATATAACTTCTTCAATGATCAATCCTTTGAAATCCCAAAGGTTTGAGGCCAAAACGTTTACTCATGTCCAATTTTTAAACATAAAACAATAAATATAACTGAAAAAACTATACTCACTATTTTTTCATAAGCGGTGATATCCGTGATTTTGAAGAATATATTTTTTTTGTCGATCGCCGATAGTGCTCTGTCCATCATCACGAAAATATTTTTCTTGTGATTATTGGGACCCCCGGGTGGATTACACCACCGTTTCAAAAGGTTGAAAACAATGCTGAATAAAAAAATTTATTTTATGCAATTTATTACTTTCTAAATTATGGGTAAAATATTTTTTTACAGGTCGCTTATAGATTTTAATGTTCAAATAAAATAATATTTTCAAAAAAAACACAACCGGCAAGCACGACGTCACACACGAACCGAAAACATCCTTGGCCTATGCGAACGAAGGTGTCGTTGAAAATGTGCCAACGCGTTCTGGGCTCTTGATAGGTTCATGTCGTGGTGCTAACTTGGTGCTTCATTTGTATCCATCTTTCTCGGTCCTGTGTTTTAAGTAAAAAAAAAAACAACATGATAGATACACCCGAGATGATGTGATGTTGGAGATGAATGTTCCGTATTTCATGGATTGAAAGTTACACCAATGTCTTTCTCGATCATATAAGAATTGGCGATTACCAAAAAAACTTCCGACAATACGGAGGAAAAGAATCCATACATATTTAAGGCTTGTTTCCAGAACGAACAACGGAATACTTGAGAAACCGGTGATCACGAGGACAGTTGAGAAAAACGAGCAAGAGGAAACTCTCCTACTAGATGAACGACCCAAATAAAGGAGTTAAGAAGATCATCTTTAAAACCTGCCATAAACACAGCCCAAGATCGGTAAGAATGGAAACAAACGGTGTACCAAGTTCAAAACAAGCGAAATACGAGTATCATGACACGCAGATTGAGCATGCAACAAAAAGGAAATATAAGACATGAGGAGAAAGACAATTTTTTAAAATGATGTATTTAAAAATCTAGTTGATGAATCTAAAATGATATTTAAGTTTGTCAATTATAATGATATAAGAAGAAAATATCAAGTATCATTTCGAAATTGACATATGAAAGAGGCTTTTATTATGATATCCCAAGGCAGTCTTATAGCATGAGTCGTCTCAATTCGCTTAGCATCAGTTCAAAGACTTCTTTTGTTCAATAAACACCGTGTTGCTTAACCTCCTCATTCTGCGTAAGGTGACCGTGGAGTTTTGAATGTCAAACCGAATATAACCATTCAACTTGTATTAATATCCAAAACAATTAACATATTCCAATGGTTTTCTTTCGAATAAAAAGTCTCATGAAAAATCAAATGGGTTATTTCACGAAAACTGTATTACCTTGTAATATCGTATGAAAGGAACGGCCAAAGGTTTGTTAACGCTCATAATAAGACATTCATTGCTGTATTCATCAGGGTTTGTCAAATTTATATTTATTTTTTTACATGACAAGTAATTGTATGCGTATATAGTATGAAAAACAAGGCAAACAAGATAAAAAGTGAACACTTAATTTATATCGATCTGGGTTTGTTGCCTTTCGTGTATATGTCCCCAGTAAGATACAGGCTTATGGATGTACCTTATTGAGGGCATACAAACACGCAATAATACTTTGACGTTTTTTATCGATTGTTAATTAATTATTTAATCGAAAGAGACAGAGAGAGAGAGAGAGAGAGAATTTAGAAAATATAATAATAAATAAAAGTATACCGTTCTAGCATTAGCGTTTTCTCGTTCGTTCGTTCGTTGCTGGGCCATGTAGTTGAGGATCTCCTCGCCATTACAACGTCAAATCAGTTGGAAAGCAAAGTTGTCCCTTGGATTTTTATTTATTTCTTCTTTTCTCTTCTTTAAGTGAGTGAGCCGTTGTACACCAACAAACTCACCGACCACACCGCTGTACTGGATCCGATGGCACATTGAAGTAAGATGGTCGGAGCACACTAAAAAATAAATTTGACAGAAGTCATGGGTATCTTTATACCCCTGAATACTAGGCGGAAAAATGTCTGTGTCATTCAAGGGGAGTAGCATAGCGTGGGACTCGAACCAATTACCTTCCGCATGGTGGTCCAGTGTGTTATTCAACCTCTCTTTATTATTTAATAGGTTGGTCTAATTAGGAAGCTTTCTTGACGTCATACCAATAATCATAAAAAGAACGCTATACCAAATTATCTAAAAAAAAAAAAGCAATTTAATTCACAAGAAACTATAAACATTCCGAAAACTTCACAAACGGAGGGAGGCATGTTTTTAATAAGCGTTGGATTGGCTTTGAGTTATTCACCAAAAGTACATCTTCATAAAAACTCACACATCATTTAGTGGATAATCCAAAAAAAATCAAAGTTTGCCCTCTTGGAGTGAATTTAGATCACTTAATATGCCCAAAAACTCGAGAAATAATAATGCTTCAAGTGTTATTTCGTAATTTTTCTGGCCTTATTAAAATATGTTTAAAATCAATTTAATTTTTTTAAACAAATCAAGTGGTCTAATAAAATGTTCAAAGATACATAATATACTATTTGTGTTGAATTCTAGAAAAAAAATTAAGCTACTCGGGTACCTTAATTTACGATGTCAGATCTAGGTCCGATCCAGTGTTTATGTAAATACTAATTACTGTTGCTTGTTACGAAACTGCTCGAGTATGTAAATGCTTCTTGGTAATGACCTATTGGATCTCTAAAGTCTAATAAAAACATCTGTAATTCGGACTCGTTGATACTGAACAAAGATCAGAGTGTACATTATCTTTGCATGCTCTCTCCCGATAATTATTATAATTTATTATTTTAAAGATGATTATCTTATTATTGTAAATATTAAGTTGTTTTGCAGCTCGTAACTAGTTTGGATATATTAAGAAATGTGTGTATTATAAATTATATAGTGAAACGCCATCATTATAATTATTTAAAGGTTTGTTTATTTTCGTCGTATAATAATTTGCGTCAACCCATTTTACTCCCACGGCCAAGTGAGGGCTTACTTAACACATTCACTGCGTATAAAATGTCATACAGAGATGCTGAAAATTCGCGAATTTTTGAAAACCCATAATTTTGTTTAAAATCAAATTCTACTTTCTATTGAAATATCATATACAAGTGTATTCCTTCGTGTCTTCAAAACACATGAAACCGGGGACGAATCCTTATCGGGAGACGTTTATGAGTGCACTCAACATTCAAGGCTATTTTGTATGGACACATGAGCCGTATTCGACGCAGTGAACGTGTTAAGTGATTACCCAGTCAGTTTATCTTATCAAATGTCGCTATAAACGAAACCGGAAAGGTAATAACATGATGCTGAAAAGCAACAGCAGTGGTGAGAATATATCAATTTATCGGTTTTACTCCTCCGGAGATCCGTATAAGTTTATCAGCTGACATAGAAAGAACAAAATAAATCCAGGACCCAAGACATTCCTTAAATGGGACCCAACCAGCAAATTGAAATTAACATCCTGGAATAGTTTCTTATAGAGAGAGCGCAGGAATTGACGATTCCTCCGGATAAAACGCGTTTTCTCAAATGGAATAAAACAATGCCTGACGACTGAATGGAGCTCTCGTGTTATGTGATGGACACTTATCCTATTTTAGTCCATAAAGTGAACCCTAGGGTCACCTGTCTTATACACCAGGATGCATGTATATAAGACAAGTGATCGTAAGAGATTTCTAAAACGAAATATGTTATCGTTGTCTTAATTTGTTCTTGGACAGCTTCCTATCCCCTACTGATAAGTGAAGCGCTAGTCAAGTAGTTTCAGTGTATTTATTTAAAACGAAATATTTGTTATCTGACCACATTTACCCTTTGCTCCTACGCTATCAATTGAAAAGTGATAAAGATATCTCTTTCTCCAAAATTAGTATAATAAGGGTCCATAAGGCCCAAATTCTTTATGTGTATTTGCACTAGGGACGGACGAGGTCACTTGGACGTTCCGTCCCGTAAATAATATATATCTCCGTGATAAACTGAAATGTAATCATTGCAATCGTAATCTTAATAATTGTTGAAGAAAGTGCGTTTTTTCCATATTCACCCATAACTCCCGAAATAACACTCGAAAAAGATGGCAACTGGAGACCGACTATCTTAGCCTACTGGAGATAACTGAATATACTCCGAGTAAGGCTGACTAGATGCAAGGTTAACTTTCAAAGATTGGGTTTCTTGAACAAAAGTAGCACTGCATGTAATTGTGGGGATATACGGTACCCAACCAGATGCTTGTTTGTAACAACATTGGGACTAAATGCTCTGGGTAGAGCCTAATTGATGCGAATGATCTTTGTTGCTTCCTACTGGAAACACGTGGCATAATTGATGGTCCGGACATGGAAATAAATTAATGATCTTATCTAATGTTGGCTTACTGTTATTATGTTACCTTCCCGCGCTGTTAGCTATGATAGTTTGGAGGTCACCTAGGGATTTGGTCTCACCATTAAATGCTGTGATTCCAATCCTAAAGATACATTTCAATCTCCATGGCTAAGTTGGTAAAACGCTTTTTTTCCGATCCGGGAGCTGTCGACTCGAATACCAATGCTAGAATACCAATTCTTGAAGTTTTCACTTAAGCCCTCTGTAATATCTTCATGGTTAATTGGAAGAAATTTTCTACATACATACATACCATCACGCCATTTCTCTGTCCGAGTACACAGATGATAGATCGCCAAACTTTCCTATCTCGACATACGTACTTAGCCTCCTCGACATCCATAGACCTTATCATGCAACTTCAACGATTACTCACTTGATCCAACAACGTTTTCCTTAATCTTTCTCTCACACCCCTTCTACTTACATTTGCACTGTATACCTATTTTGTTAGTCTTTCTTCATTCATTAGTTCCACATGTCCAAACCATCTCAGCGCGCTCTTCTTCATCTTACTCAACACATCAGCCTTAAGTTCACATAGATACCTACTCACTTCATTCCTTATTCTGTCATACATTGTCGCCCCATGTATTCTTCTCTATGCACACGTGGCAAGAAATCGGCCAGTTGTACTGCATGTAACGAAAGAGTAATACAGCACATTTTGTGACGTGTTAAGAAAAGTTTCGATGATAATTTATCTTACATTGACACACCACAAATTTTTATCAGAAAACGCAAAAAATTTAAAAACAATTTTACATGACATAAGAAAGAAACATTTTTTATCCAAAATGTTTAAAAAAATACTTTTATAAATAGGGGAAAATATGGGATATTAGGTTAAGAGTGAAATGCAAATTCGATCAATTCTTTCGCCAGCGCCACTCTACCGGGATATAATTCAATCTCGAGAATAGCACCAAGGTCCGGCTGGGAAGGTCAGGGACATTGCCGGGGTCACCAGACCGTTTCGTTATATCAGTCCAGCATACCTATGAGTATGTATTAAACATGACAGTGATCTTCAAATTTTCGCAAGTGTTATTTATTATAACAGCTCCATTTAAATTTCAAATTTACTCTTATTATTTGTTCCTCTCACTTATTTTACCAAGACAATGATTTTCTATAGGTAAATAAGATTAAAAAAACAAAATTACTTGCCTGTAGTATTTTCTATACGCGCGATAACGAACCGCAAGTTCTAAGGTAACTTAAATGGTTATAAGGTAAGTTAGATTCAATGGCTAAATGGACAATTACGATATTGTCTTATAGCTTTGCTCTTCAATATGCCTGAACTAGCAATTCGGACATGTTGAACAGTACAATACAAAAACGTTACACAACATGTATTTCTTTTAAAGCCTTGTATTATATTATACTTTTGTTGAATACAGTAAAACCTGTCAGATTTATTGTCATGTGCAACCAACCCGAATGATGTTAAAGAACCCTTTATAAAACTTTATTAAGTTCCGACGAGAATCGAAACCATGATTACTGTGTCGAAAGATCGGCGTTTTACCAACTAGACCCCGGAGATCGTCTTCTATTCTTCACTTGTTAACATAACTGTATATCCAAAGTATTTTTTGTTGACATACTCTTAAAATAAGCAGTGTCTACAAAAAAAGTTATTTTAAAATATTTGACACTTATAAATTGCGATGACAGCGTTTTTATTTTGCAAATTATGTAAATATTATAACTTTTAATAAAACAATGCTAACGCAGACAAATTTTAACAATATATTTTTTTAATATTGATGGATTGGCGACATGAATCACGTATTTTTTGTTGAATTGGTGACGTGAATAAAGTAGTGATGGACTGGTGACATGAATCATGAATTGTTGGATGGGTGCCATGAAAAATCTATTGATGGATTGGTGACATGAATCATGAGTACATACAAAAACTTATTTAAGAAACAAAAATAAATATTAAAATTTTGGCTGACTTTTGAAAACCTTGTTTGGTTATATATCATTTTACCTGTTAGCTAGAGGAAACGGCAACTTAAAAAGCCATAGGACTAATCATATAAACTGAACATCTCATGCGATTGTAGCAGCATAACGTATGTTATACGAGGATTGCTACTTAAGTTTTGAGACAAACAAGTCAAAACAAATATTTATCATCGAAAATGGCTTTATTGTTTTTCAAAATACTCTCCATGAAGATTAATACACTTTTGCATGCGTTTGAACCAATTTTCGAAGAACTTTTTCCACTCCGAATGAGGTAACTTCAAAACATGCGTTTTGAACGCATCAACCGCTTCTTCAGGCGTCGAAAAACGTTGACCTCGCAATTTATTTTTGATGTTCGGGAATAAAAATAAGTCATTTGGTGACAAATCAGGGCTGTACGGTGGATGACCCATAAATTCGATGTTTTGAGTGCTCAAAAAGTCACTTGTTTCAGCCGATGTGTGAGAGCTCGCATTGTCGTGGTGGAGAATGATCCGGCTTCGGCGGTTGGTTTTCTTCATTTCTCCGAACACTTCTGGCAAACAAATGGTGGTGTGCCATTCAGAATTGACCATACAACGTTCCAATAAAGACACTGTTGCGACATGACCATTTATACCGAAGAAACAAGCCACCATTTGCTTCGAATTGCTTCGTGCGCGAAAAACTTTTGTTGGATTTGGCTCGTCTTGAAAGACCCATACAGTCGACTGCTGTTTAGTTTCTGGCTCATATGCATAATATAGATCCATGATTCTTTGCCTGTCACGATCTTACAGACGTCTTTTGAAGCACCGCGATCGATTTTTTTCAACATTTCTTTGGACCAATCGACACGAGCCTTTTTTGAGCGATTGTCAAATTATGCGGTATCCAACGCGAACAAATCTTTTTGACGGCCAAATGTTCATGCAATATACGAGTGAAACTAATACCCAGACATGCCTCAATCTCACGATAAGTCACATGACGATCTTGCAATATAAGTTTACGCACAGCATCGATGTTTTCTGGCACAACAACCAATTTTAGACGACCTTCACGAAATTCGTCCTGGAACTACGACAACGATTGAATTCGGAAAAGCAGCGAAACACAGTGCCTGGGATGGTGATTCATCACCAAAAGTCGAAGCGAGTTGATCGGCACACTGTTGTTGAGTTGTCTACGTCGAAAATCATAAAAAATCATCGCACGAAAATGTTCACGATTTAATTCCATTTTTCCAACTCAAAACTTAAGTAGCAACCCTCGTAGTAAAGAAAAAGAAAAAACGAGCAATGAGATGGTTCGGTTACATTAAAAAATAATTACGAAAGCTTTTAAAAAATAACCTATACAAGTAGTGTAAAATGTACAAAAGTTTGGGAAGACTTAGAAAAATGTAACATGACCAACAGTATCAAATTCTGGAGGAGAGAAGAGAAAAAAGCATTTAAAATAAGAGAGTATGCATAAAAGGTATACACCTTGGAAGTGGTAAAGTGAAATATGAGGGATAGTAAAGCGAAATATGAGGGATAAGAGATATATTCTCCGTAACTACTCTAATAGGGGCATGACGTGATGATGACAATAATGGTTCCCACAAATGGTTTTTATAAATTCACATACACAGTACCCCTATTATTTATTTTAAACAGTTTTAAGCATCTACATCTTGCGGATTTATTGTTAGAAAGCAATATGTTCCAATTAACCAGTTTTACAATAGTTTTATAATGAATATTGGTATCCATTACCGTGTCTTTGTCGTGGTGTATGACTAACAAATAAAAATTAAAATAAATAGTAAATTTCAATGAAAATGTGGAATTAGTCCAGTGATAAAAAATGCACGTTCCATATACGTGTAAGGGTGTTGTTTCCTCTTCATTATGCGGTTGTAAAAAATAAATGTAATTTGTTTAGTCAAACACCGTTTATTCCACTTCATTTTTTTTTAATCCACTTTGCACGAATTTCTCCTGTTACACAAAGAGGGTCTGCTTCTAGCGTTAGCTTATTCGTTAGGAATAATATCAGCCAGGATTCTTCTCATACTGCTAGTCGGTACCGAGAATATATCAACCGTGTCATTCAGTTGGTTCAATATCTCTATACCACGCGTGACTAAGTGTTTAGCCATGATATTCGTCCTGTAAGTTGGTATGTAGATCAGAGGGTGATTCCTTGCACGGCTATATTTATTGGGTACATATAAACGTATTGCTTCTAGAATCGCGGGACAGATAAAGGAACCTTGGAAAACCTTTATCAGGAATATCACAATGGATTCTTGCCTTAACGGTATAACCTTACCGGTTTGTGTATGTCAGTATCAGTTCGAACGAAATTCACTTGTTAGTGATCCCCTATTAATCTCCTTGAAACCGGTAAGGTTATATCGTTATACAAAGTCATATAAACAGTGTTTGACTAAACAAATTACAATGTTTCTTGAATCTTCGAAAATACTATAGTTGCACTTTGTAATGCCATTTTTTAAATAAAAGGAAAAATAAGTAAAATAAAAAACTTATTTTATATTTTTGTGTTTATCACAGGTTTATTTTAGGTTCACAACTAGTTTCGAAGACCACCGTCTTCATCGTCAGGTGAAGATAAACTAAGTTGTTAAAATATATTCTGTACAAGTGTAAATAATATAATAGTACAAGTGTAAATAATTTTATTTTACTTATTTTTTCTTTTATGTAAATTACAATGTCTTTAAACCTCCGCAGTGTTCATACCTTAATTATAAATAATATAAAAAATAAATATTTGAAAAACTTTTGATTAGGTGAATAAGGTTATCTTTAAAATATATTAAACAATATCAATGTCTTATAAATTACCTTTGGTCTTCGGCGATAATTCTAGAGCGGATATATGATAACTTGATAGTATTATATTTCATGTGAAAAATGGAAATCTGCATTCGGTAAATGAATATTACGCAACAAGTAATGATTCGTTGTGTACTCATAAATCCGGTTTCAAGAGTGTAATGGAAAATTTCCAATCAATTATTCTCAATGTAATAAACAAATTGACGTTACTCAACATCACATAGGGTTTTTGATTATAGCGATCATTTGACGATAGTAAAATGTAATCGTATTTCATTATTTTTTCAAAATATAAAATACATACATATCATCACACCGTGTCCCTTGCGGGGTAGGCAGAGATAACAGATCTCCATTTTTTTCTATTTCTTCACCTCCTCACTCATATATCTCGTCATGTACAATCTTCTATTAGTCATACTTTTCACCTTACCTTCTTTCAAAATTTGGTCCATTTGGTCCAACTACGTTTTCCTCGGTCTATCTCTTCCACACACACCTTGCATTTCTGACTTGTATATTTGCTTAGTCATTCTTTCATCATTAAACCATCTTGAAACTTAATTCTTCGTCTTAGTGAAAACATCGGTTTTATCCATGTATTAATTTTTGATGCCTTCATTCCGTCTTCTTTGAAACATTGACTCTCAATAAATTTTAAATTTTCCTAAGTGTACGCATTTCCACAACATAAATCTTACTCTTGTCCTTATTTAACCAAGTTTAAGTTTCACTTCCATACATCAAGGTGGGTACCAACAGACCATTATGTGCTTGATGTTTTTTTACTACGGAAAGGAAAAAATGGGACGCAAAAAGGATATGTCGAGTTTATGGGGACAATGCAGAAGTAATGTATATCAAACATCTAAAAAAATCGGTAATTAAGGATGTCCGTAAGCTGGCACAGTGCACGTTAGGGTAGTTTGAATATGACGAATGGGTGGGCGACGAAAGACTGAGTAAACAAATGTATAATTATAAATGGAAGTGGATGTAGAGAATGATAAAAAAGTGTGACTGGACAAAGTGAATGACATTTTGAAAGAAGGAAATATTAAAAAGTCAAAGAAATCGTAGAAGTTGTATGAAGAGGTGTATGGATAAATCTAAATATATGTGTCGCGAAAGAAAAGTCTGGTGCTCTGTCCTCTCCACCCCCCTCGAGAGGGAATTAAGAGTAATCCCTCGTGGTCGATATGATTGTCAGCCATCCAACAGATGAAAAACGCCTGTATGTGTATTGATTTATTGCGTGTAAGATGTTGCACTTTAACAAGCACAGTCTTGACAGCTCAACCCCTAAGTTCCAATCACCCTGAGATAAAGGTTCCAAGACGATCAACAGATTTATCAGTAGCCTTTCGTTAATTTTAAACAGCGTTATTTTAATATTGCTTCATAGTTAAATAGGAATGTATAATAAGCAACTAATAAGTAACAGTAAGACATGAATTTAGATATTAAATGTTGCTTCATAGTTAAATAGGAATGTATAATAAGCAACTAATAAGTAACAGTAAGACATGAATTTAGATATTAAATGTTGCTTCATAGTTAAATAGGAATTTATAATAAGCAACTAATAAGTAACATTATGACATGAATTTAGATATTAAATGGTCTAAGAGTAAAATCAGTTCGGAAGTGAATCCATAAAAGATCGATTGTGAGGCATCCGCTTGCTTAGTGTGAATGCTAACATTTAGATCACAACCGCCGGCAAGGAAGAGAAACGGTGTGATACTTGCGCACATTCCATATTTTTTTGTTTTCGAGTTCTTGGCTGTGTAAAGTAGTTTCATCACAACATCCTTAAAATAGGTATAGAAAAATATCAGAGGGTGTATACAAAAGACGAAAAAGCTAATTTTGTCTGGAAAATATTTATTATGTTCCACAAAACTCCAATTGTATGTAAATCTGTGTGGGACACTTAAAAATCCCTATATTTTATAATATTATTCAAGCTGTCAACAACAGATTTCACAATAAACTTCCACATACGTTCCCCTAACGGTCCTAGCTTCAAACTTGAATCGAACATATATTTTCAAATTATAATATATTACTCTGAGTCTTCAAAAACATTGTTTCGTCTTGATATTTCTTTACTGTGAGAACTCTTTGTTCCTTTTTTCTTTCCTGTCCACACCTCACATCTGAGAATATTGGAACACCAAGTGTGGTTGACAAACTCCAACCATCGAGAGCGATTATGAGGCATCCTATAAACTGAGAATATTGGAACACCAAGTGTGGTTGACAAACTCCAACCATCGAGAGCGATTATGAGGCATCCTATAAACGTGATATAAAGACTTGATGGCAGAACCTTTATGAGATCAATATATCTGGCGAGTGCTAGTCCACGCAATCTGGAACCCCTAATTGCACCTACAACCAGCTGATTTTCTAGACTGTCTTCTAGCAATATGCACGAAAAATTGTATAATATATCCCATACATGTATGAGTAGAGGAGAGTCTCTCTCCAATCTGCAACTTTATCAAGATACCTTTATTTTTCCAAAGTAAAAATAAATGTATGAAGCTAGGTTGTGGGATGTCACTTTAATATTTATATTGATTCCTATAAAATAGAGATAAATACGTGAAAATTTCAGATTTGGCCAAGAATGGCGTTTGGTATGTAAATGAAACACGGTTTATAATAAATGATTTAGCAGTGCAGTCTTTATGAAAAGATTTATGTTGAATGTCTTCTTGAACCGTGAAGGATTTGCTGTTTGCATAAATGTATCTATCTGGTTAGTCTCATCACCGAGTCGATCGAAACTATAGGAAATGTGATTTTTTAATCGTCCAGGTAGTGCCACCAAAACATGCATAGTTTAATTATAATGCTAAGATGAACTAGCTGGGCTATCAGTACGTTAATTGCATAAACCATGTTAAAGTCTTTAAAAATCATAAATACAATTAAAGTCCATACAGAAATAATGTCTTAAAGATGTGGTTGTTCGATGTTAATACTCGTTTGTCTAGGCCACGTTTGTCTAGGCCACGTTTGTCTAGGCCACGTTTGAGAAGAATTGGACGAACTATGGACACACCACACCTCACAATGTGAGCATTTCAAAAGAAGCAAAGGTAGTTGCTTATATCTGAATCTTTGTACCTATTTAGGGATACGCAGGCAAAACTTGTACATGAAAAAAAATTATGACAGTAGAAATGAGAACGTTGTGTAGAAAAAAATGTATGACAGAATAAGAAATTGAGGCATGAGGAAATAATGCAGATTGAAAGAAAATGCAGTGCTTACGATGAAGAAAAGAGCCGTAATATGGGTGAGTTACGTAAAAGGAATGAATGATGAAAGGTTTTCACAAATAATCTATGCCGGTGGTATAAAAGGTACATGGAGTTTGGGAAGGCTTAGAAAAATATGGCACGACCAAATCAATCATATTCTGAGAGAAAGAAGAAAGAAAAGCTTTTATAACAGGATAATGTGCGTGACAAGGTGGCAGAACCGAAAGATGTGTCAGAATCGAATGAAGTAAACCTATGTTTTTTTCTGCCTACCCCAATAAGTGCAAGGCGTAGTCGTGATCATCTTCAAATTGAAGAAATATAAATAATTTTAGAATAAAAAAACAATTTATTCATAATAGATATATAGCAAGAACATTAATAAAAGTGAACAAAAACAAATGGGAAAATATTCAAAATGTCGACATCAGCAATTAGAAGTAATGGCTTTGCTCAAGCAACGAGTGTGCTATTCCACTAATTACCACGATACGATGTGTGTAGTCCGCAGAGCCACTTTGTACATGCTCTGTGTACAGGTCTGTATATGGCAATACGGATCAAGGGTAACGTTTATAACATAAAAGGGAACAAATTATGTATTTCGGTGTTTTTAATGTAGGTAGGTATCTTTGTACTTGCTGGGCGATGTAGGAGGGTTTATTGTGCGGACAGTATTTAATAAATATTGGACGTGTTGAGAGAACGCAGAAGCATTAGTGAAAAATTTTATGGACCAACTTTTTTACAACAGTATTTGTTGTCAATAAAGGGTTGAAACAACTATAGGGTGTGCCATAATAAGAAATCCACCAGGTTTACATATCATTCAAATCAAATGAGCTTATTTTTCGTTATAGATGATCAACTTGACTTAGATAGTAGCGATAAGAAGAAAGGTCAATGAGATATACAAATACTCGTATACCAGGTGTGTACCCATGAAACTGGAATTTGCTCATAGATGGCTCTAGTTGTCAATGTAGTGACTGTCAAACCTTGTCATTGGCGCCTTTTTTGTGTTAACATTTGTCAAAGATTTTTAACTCACAACAATCCAAGTTTAATACAACTGCACATGTTTTCATAGAGTTGAACATGTCTGTTTTTGTGCCTGAAAACTACGATTTGCGGACAGCATTGATTTTCTGTTACCATTTAAAGAAAACTCCTGCAGAATCGCATCGAATGCTTGTCGGAGCTTACGATGAGCATGCTCTTGGTAAAGCACAGTGCTTTGAGTGGTTTGAAAAATTCAAAAGTGGTGATTTTGACATGAGAAACGAAGAACGTGGAACACCACCGAGAATGTTTGAAGACGCCGAATTGCAAGCATTGTTGGATGAGATTAACGCTCAAACACAACAACAACTCGTGTATCAATTAAATGTGATACGAGAAGTGGTCTCCATACGTTTGAAAGCCATGGAAAAGATCCAGAAGGTGGGAAAATGGGTTCCACATGAACTGAATGAAAACCGAAAGTGACAGCAGGAAAACTGAAAAACCACTTGCGAAATGCTGCTCGCCAGGTACAAAAGAAAATCATTTCTCCATCGAATTGTGACTGGCAATGAAAAATTGATATATTTCGAGAATCCTAAGCGTAAAAGATCATGGGTAACTTCAAGCAAACCAGCGACATCGACTGGAAGGCCAAATCGCTATGGACAGAAGACAATGCTCTGTGTTTGGTGGGATCAGAAGGGTGTTATCTATTATGAGCTGCTAAAACCTGGCTAAACCGTTAATATTGAACGCTACCGATAACATATTATGTATTTGAACCAAGCATTGCTTGAAAAACAACCATAATATCAAAAGAGGCAACACAAAGTGATTTTGCTTCATGATAATGCACCATCGCACACAGCAAAACCGGTTAAGGAAACGATTGAGGCATTTAGTTGGCAAATACTTTCGCATGCGGCTTATTCACCAGACTTGGATCCATCCAATTACTACTTATTTGCATCGAAGGGATACGCATTTGCTGAGCAGCGTTTCACTTCTTACGAAAATGGCTCGATGATTGCTTTGCATCAAAAGAGCAAGAGGTTTTTTGACGTTTCATCCACAGCCAGAGAGATGGGACACCTGTGTAGCTAACGATGGGCAATACTTTGAATAAAATATTTTTTACCATTTTCATACAATAAATGTGTATTTTCTATAAAAAAATCCGGTTTCATAAGTACAGACCTGGTATACTTAATCAAGACTATCAAAATCTGCTAATAGACTTTCATGTATGGGAGTTAAAAGTGGATGTGAAAAAAGATTGCAAAGAGTCGAATAAACGATGTAGAAATGTATAACATATGTTATACTTAGAAAAATACATGGGGTGTCAACATATAATATGGTACGGAATGAAGTCATTATTGTTGAATGTGAACTTAAGGCTGTGTTGAGCACGATGAAGAAGAGCACTCGAAGATGATTTTGGGCACGTAGAACGATTGAATATTGAAAGACTTACTAAACAAATATAGTTTGAAGGCGTAGTAGAGAAAGACCAAGAAAAGTATGGTTGGATCAAGTGAGTGATATATAGAAAGAAGGATTTGTTAGAAACAAGATAAGTCGTAAGCTGGACCTGTATGAATGTAGAAGAGAAGAAATATGTACGTTGAGGGAAGTCTTGCACTATGCTCTCTTTGGCTACCTTATCAGGGATAAAGCATGATATTACGTATACGTATGAATGTTTAAAAATATATAATGGGAAGGGCCCCACCGTAACGAGCCCAAAGCATCTTGATGTATGCCAGAAACAATAATTAAACAAATATCCCAAAAAAATATATACACTCACTGAATGATTATCCATTAAATATTTACTAAGGTATATCTAAGATTAAAAGTTCAAATCAAGGTTTTTTTGCTGCTGATAACGTAGAATCACAAACATCAAGAATACTACGTTATGATATTTGGAAGAATTTTTTTTTCAATGGCTTCTATCAATTCATTAACTGTTGTCGGTTTTGTACTAAAAACTTTATTTTTGATGAGTACTTATAAAAAAGTCTATTGGCATGAGGTTTGGTCATCGCGGTGTGGGGGTGGGGTATTTAATGCTAACCTCAACGTTTAATCCGTTTTTTCGGCAAATTTTCATCAACATACGTGTATGTCCTCACATCCAAATGGTGTACCACCTTGTTGGAGATAACAGTCCTCTTAATTTCTAAACTCTTCACGAATGCTTAGTGTAACAAATTCCTGTAGCACGTTCGAGTAAACGACACTGTAAAAATGTGTATAATTTTTTTGGAACACCTTATATAATTGGCACACAAAGAGTATTTCAAACATCAAAGGCAAACCATGGGATCACAAAAAAAAAAGCAAAACACAAATCATGGGGTAACTTATTATGCTAACATCCTTTATATATGCATGGGGATGTTTAACATGCACGACATGGGATACGTATATATGGACGATGTGTGTATGTATTATATAACACTTACGGTGTATACAGTACAACCTGACAGATATATTTGCTCGTGGTATACTCTTCTTACAACCCAGACAGAGGTTAAATAAACCTTAAGTTAATAATATATTGGAACCGTTAAAAAGCTTGTGTTCTAACAGGAATTGAGCCCACAACCCTCGGGCTAGAAGACCACGGATGTTATCGGAAGTGTATAAACGTGACAGGAGCAAAATATCTATCTATTCTGGATAAAATGAATTGAAAATATGTTATCTCCAGCTACCCTTAATGATACATAGCGTGATGATGGTGATATGACGGTGATGTAATTTCATACTGGCTGATAAAACATTTTGGGCACTGTTCAACTGATTATGATGAAATGCAACATAATTTATCTTTTCCTCTAGCGCTATTGAACGATCAAAGTTCGCCTACGTTATTATGTAATATTTCTGTGTGAACTTTAGAAGCGTTTTTGAAGGTTTTTGTGCTGGCCTACTTACTACATAGGAAGTCTATTTTATGTTTTAAATACATTAATTCCAAAGAAACCGAACTAGATAATACACCAGCTTATCAAAGCTACTTCAATCAGTCAATAACCACTGAGATTCAGACGATCTCAATGTCGAACCTCTTGAATTTTTTATGATAAATTAAAAGGTTTCTTCTTCATTTAATAAATAGGCTATTCCAAATCAATCCAACAGAACGAAGTATTGTGATATAACTTTTGCTGGCTGGTCCATTGGCGTGGAAGGGTATATCTTCTAGTTTTAGAAAGATGGATGGCATGTGCAACTTTAGTAAACACTTAAAAACAATCATTTTTGGATGTCTTAGCAAGTGGGTTTAAACCCTGGGTTAGAACACCATTGAGGACAGTCTGAAATATAAACGGGGTTGTACATAATTTGTCCTTTTATTATTATTATTAAAAATGTATTGTTATCTGGACCGGACCCATATACTGAAACAAAAGTATTTATCTAAGAATATCCAACACGGGCAATCACCTAGTTTATTGGATTCTGAACATATAACATATACTTGGAATACCATGTTTCTACTAATACTTTATAGTGTATATTAATACAAAATATAATACAAGGGCTCTAAAAATGCCAATAAATTTAAATGGTTGAACCTCTTTGTGTGTACGTTTATAAAATGATTACTAACATATAATGGTACATTGCAATATTATCGCAAAAAATCATGACAAGTTTGATAAAATACTGCATCAAGTCTAATGCGCTTAAAATGGAACCAAATCCTTCTAATCTCTTAAGTTCCATATGTGGAGTGTTATCATGAGAACTGCTTCTCTTGAGATGTCAACTCACAGCTATCCTTCCATTTTTTTGGAGGTCTTCCTGGGGGACAGCAGCCAGCAGGTGTTTCATGCATTACCACTTAAGAATCTTTTATATTTTCCATCCTTTCTATATGACCTTGCCAGTGTCTTCTATTCATATTTCTCAGACACGGAAGTTCCCAACTCGAGCTTTAAGGTTATCCGCGATGGCTTTGAGGGTTTTTATTTTATACTTTTTGAAGATGCTTTTTGTTTTCGTTGTATCTAGATTCTAGTCCATAAGTCATGATTGGCCTCGCACACGCTTTATAAATTTTGACCTTACTGTTATTCTCGTGTATTTATTATTCCAGACCATATATTTTAGGTATGTGGAGACAGCATTGACTTTATTTACCAAATTCCAATATCGAGATAATTATTTTGAGTGAAGAGAAGGTAAGTTGTTACTTTTGAAGAAGGCCAGCAAGACGGCCAGTTTGTGTTGTAGAACTTTATAGCAATTTCCATCCAGGTACACGATGCAGATTAATGAGAGATATTTAGTTCACAGAGGCTTAAAATACAAAGGGGAAATCTACCCCAAACGAAGAATTTATAAAAATATAAAAATATTTTTTTTAAACTTTGAATCACTACGTCCTTTAATGTGCCATCAGTCTCTCAAACTAGCTTCCGTAAGACTCAAACCCTTGTTTAAAAAGCTTGTTTCAAATATCCACTTTTTGGCCGTCGGTTTGTGATCAAATATTATATTATCACTCAATATCAAAATGTTTTGATAAAATTTTCTTTATCGAGTCAATTCAATAATTTTATAACACTATCGTTGCATACAGTTTTGTTCCATATCTGGCATGTTTATCGACCTTTTAAATCTCTTACAATCAACCTTAAAGGATTTGAACAGGTCTTTAGTGAAAACAAGACTGAAACCCTATTTGAAAAGTTCTACGAACCAACGAGTCTAAAGACCTGCGTCTCATCAACCAGGCCACGGAGGTTGACTTAATGTATAAATTGTTTTATTGCGCAAACAAACCTGGTAATCCCGATTGGTAATTTTATATAATCAAATATTTTGCATAAAAAAGGCTTGTTTAGGAGTGTCGAAAGTTAACCACATAGAAATATTTAAAAAATATAAATTTTTACAGTTAAACGGAATTGCCTTCCAATAAATTTTCTAATAAAAAACTTTTGTAATGTATCAAAATTAATATATGTTTTCATAAACTTCCATTCCTTTGCAGTAAAACATTACCCAACAAAGAAAAATTACTTGAGTATATTTCTAGTATAAGCCCTCATAGAAGGAACAAATCGCACACAATCATATTACTAAATACTGAGCAGGAACACAGACCACGATTGCCGCAGAGTCTACAAGATTTGAAGGAGGCATGATTCTACAAGAACTATTTGACATTAAGTATATACGAGAAGGTGTGCGATATGAATTCGGGACCCTGACTCTGATTACGAGTGGGGGTGAGTCATGGAAGCGAAGCTTTCATCTTGGCTTGCTTTTATTATTTTTTAATGCTTAATTTTTTATTCATATTTTGAAGAGCCAACCTAACTCATTTGAATAATGTAAAAATAGTTTGAGTTGAGATATATACATATGTACTTGAATCTAGACTTGAGCCGAACATCTGGTAAACACATATATCCCAAAAAATCTCTCCGCTCCTGGCCGAAATCGTCCCTTGCCTCCCTTACCCCTCAGTCCCCAACCGTTGAAACGTGTATGTCGGTACCAGTTCGAACATAATTTAGTCTTGTTTGTGCTTCCCTGAAGATGAGGTGAAAGCCTTGAAACCGGTAGATTTATACCGTTACAAAAAAGTGGAATAAACAGTGTTTGATAAAATAAATTACAATGTCTTTAAACCTCCACAACGTTAATGCCTTAACTATAAACAATATAATCTAGACTGGAACTAATCAAAATGATGACAAACAAGATATGGGCAATTATTTAGGTTGTTGAATTTTCAACAAAAAAACATCTAATTTACAATACCATATTACATATATTATGGTTATGTTATATATACTGTATCTTGTATAGTTAAAAGAATAGAAAAAAATGGTCCAATGAAATAAAAATAAACCATTTAATGCGATTAGAAACACACTATGCAATGGACAAGACAATCGTTTGTAGGTATTTTAGTGGTAGACAATATCTGTGAAATTTGAAAATTGTGGTGAATTATTGCTCGGCACTACCAATATATGTTGGTTCATGGAAATGATTCATCACTGTGAAATAAATGCAAGAGACTAGAAACTGTAATAAGTGGTGATTGGAAGGAACGTATCGAGGAAAAAGAGGGGCGCTGGGGTAACTTGACGCATTTCATCTCCGAATGTAAAAATATTATGTATTAGAACTTGGAAATTTTAATTTTTATCGGGATTTTTTTAGGGTTATCTTCATTATTTAAAAATATTGTATGCAAAAGAGAGGCAGATATTGTATTAAATTGTATTATACTTTCATTTAATATGCTACTAGACGGGTTTATTGCTATGTATGAATTTTATTCAATTGTATTACACTTTTATTTAATATGGTTCTAGACGGGTTCATAGCTTTGTAGGAATTATATTAAATGGTGTTACACTTTCATTTAATATGCTACTAGACGGGTTTATCGCAACGTAGGAATTTTATTAAATTGTATTACACTTTCATTAAATATGGTACTAGACGGGTTCATAGTTTTTTAGGAATTATATTAAATGGTGTTACACTTTCATTTAATATGCTACTAGACGGGTTTATCGCAATGTAGGAATTTTATTAAATTGTATTACACTTTCATTTAATATGGTAATAGACGGGTTCATAGCTTTTTTGGAATTATATTAAATGGTGTTACACTTTCATTTAATATGCTACTAGACAGGTTTATCGCAATGTGGGAATTTTATTAAATTGTATTACACTTTCATTTAATATGGTACTAGACGGGTTCATTGCTTTGTAAGAATAATTAAATTGTATAGTACTTTAATTTAATATGGTACTAGACGGGTTTATTGGTATATAGGAAACATATTAAATTTTATTATACTTTCATTTAATGGTACTAGATGGGTTTATTAATATGTAGGAATCTCTTCCAATCATAACTATAAACAAAAAAATCTGAAAATATTTTAAACGCACACACTCACGTATACAAATACTAGTAATATTCACTGCCAGCGAAAAGTAATTTACGTAGACCAGTTGCTTGCCACGTAAAAGGTTTTGTCTAATTGTTGTTTCTATGCTGCTTGTCTTAGCTTCACCAAAAATGCTTAAATTTGTGCGCCTTTCTTGCCATTTTGTATTTGAGGAATTTTGTATTGAGGAAACTTTTCCAATATTTTCCAACATTCGTGTCTTCAAAAGGTGATCCAGGTTTCATATCCATAGGGTAGAGATACATATCATAACAACCGCCATGTGTACTTTTTTTTCTGGTTGCCCTGTATTGACCTCGTAGTCGAGGATATAAGACCAATATACCAAAATTGCTATGTAGGGTCTAAAGCAGGACTGGCCAACCCATGGCCCGCGGCGCCCTTATATACTGCCCGCGGTCAAAAATTACGAACTAGTTTTTTTTATTTCCATACAAATATATTAACGAATTAATAACTTAGAATTCTAAGTCATTATACTATCCAGAAAGTAAGTGTACTGAATTTTTGTAGGTTACAATTTTTTTTATTTAAACAAATAAATTACGTGGTTACCGTAGTATTGTACATATGTAAGCTATTTTTCGACATAGTCGCCATTCCTCTCAATGCAGGTGGTGAAGCGGGGTATCAACTTTTTGATGCCTTCCTCGAATTAGTTTCCCGCCAACCCCTCCGTCCACTTCTCCCCCTCCTCCTTTACCTCCTCGTCGGTTGAAAACCTTTTTCCACCCATGTGCAGCTTCAGGGAGGTAAAGAGATAGCTAGGTCAGGGGAATGCGCGGGATGGTTCAGGACATCCCATTTAAACGAGGCGAGCAGTTCCTTCGTGGCGTTGGCCGTGTGTGGTCTGCCATTGTCGTGCAGCAGGCAGACTCCCTCGTATTATCACACAAATACATTTTGTTGTTGGTTCAATACATGTTTTCTTTTCATAGCTAGTTGATTGAACACTTTCTGTGTACCTCTGCATCCATATCAATCACTTACAAAAAAAAATAATAAGTACGAATTTCGTTGTTAATTCAGATATTCAAAAAAATATTAGAACAAAATTTGCAATTATTCTTATTTATATATGCGGCCCTTGGAAAATTTTAGGTCGCCAGTGCGGCCCGTGGGGCAATTTGGGTTGTCTAGACCTGGTCTAGTATTCATTGTTCCTTCGTTTTGACAAACCTTTGTTACAAATAGGACACTTCATTTTACATAGAATATTTTGATGTACTCTAAAATAATGATATACTCGTGTCTTCCGATTACCGGCACCGGCATGGTTTCCCCTGAATAATCAGTAGCAGGTGTCTTGATATTAAAGGCTGTAAGCAATAAATATCAAGTAGTTTAGGAAGGAGCCAATGAGTCGACAGGCCTTGTCTATTGCTTTATTAAAACATAAAGAGGGGAAATTTATGGGGAATGTCACGTAAAAGAAGAAAATTTCATCTTTTTTATATTAGGTCATTTTCAAATTTCAATATTTTAATATTTATGTATCTTTGTTTTTAAATGTTGGAGGCTGACGGTTAGCGGCAGTCTCCGACATTTAAAACAATATTCACACTAAGCAAACTGACGTCAATTGCTGTCGGATTCATCTCTGGACTGGTTCAACTCTAGACCATTTTGCATCTGAATTTATGTTTTTTGTTTATTATGTGTTGTTTATCATAAATGTATTAATCATAGCGCTAATACAATAAACACAAATAACGCGTACAAAAACAGTAGATTAAACCTGCCGATCGTCATATAAATTAGATCTTATTAACTTTAAGTTTGATTAGTCAAGAATTTCCTTGCTGAAGTGCAACAGCTTGTACATAATAAACCAATAAACGCATAGACGCCTTCCATCTAAAATATGGCTCGATCAGAAACGATGAGTAAAGGATACTGAATTGTATAGCTTTAAGACATTTCCTGTGATCCTAATTTGGTAGTAGGTCAAAGCGCACATATTGCAGAAACTTCCTGTGATCTTCATTTGGTAGTAGGTCAAAGCGCGCATATTACAGAAACTAGGGTTCGAATTTTTGCTCCCACTTCAACATTAAATACAAAATCTCAAGTTTTTTATTAATAAAGAAATCGCGCAAATTCAAAACAACTACAGCATCCACAGTGGATCTGTAATATGCCGATGATAATGTCGTATTAGCCAAATTCTAAGATGTAAACCTTATCAAGAGTATCGGCCCTTCAGCTTCAACATAAACAGAAATGAAACAATACATCAACTAGCACATTGACCTTATGCATCATCACCCAGCATTGTCAATAGGAACAATATCTTGGAAAATATGCCACTCATTATTTATCTTGGAAGTATCGTATCGTGTGGTGTCGACATCAATGAGGAAATAGAACATTGACTTAGATAGGCTAATAGCGTTTATGGTAGACTGTGGGAAACGGTGTTTAACAATAGAAACTTATACAAGTCCGATGACGACGGTTCGAACCCCGCGCTGCGCTTCTGGGGTATAAGGATACATTTAACTTCGGTCATACATATTCTTTTAAAAAAACATGTCGGTGTGATCCAACCATCTTACTTTGGTATGTGATCGGGTCCTATGAAGCGATGAGGCCGATGAGTTCACTGGTGTGCAACAGCTCATTTATTTAAAGAAGCGAAAAGAAGAAGGAAACAAAAATTCACGGCACAACTTTGCTTTCTAACTGAGTTGACGTTGGAATGGTGAGGGTCCTCCACTATAAGGCCCAGCAACGACGAAGATACAAGACAACCAGAATAAAAGTGCACATGGCGGTTGTTTTGCCATCTTTACTCTATGGAAGTGAAACCTATCATATATAGAAGATACTTCAAAAAGTGGGAAAAGTTTAGTCACAGATGTTGTGTCCTTAATATAAAATGGTAAGAAAAGCGCACAAATTTAAGCACTCTTGATGAGGATAATACAACTAGCTTAGAAGCAACAATAAGACAGCAACTTCGATGAGCAGGACACATTGCCAAAATCTCGGATTTTCAAGCAATTACTATTCTGTGAAATTAAATTGGTTACTAACGACAATCGAATCGGCAACTTCTTGGCTAGAAGACAAGCATTTACCAACTAGGTCACGGAGGTACTCGGTATGTTTTGATAAAATCAAGACTTATCAATTAAAAAGAAAACCTTTTGATGTTGCACGTAACATTTCCTTGTGAATAGTTTTTTTCATCCTTTATTCGAAAAAGCGATAATCGTGTAAAATTTATCACAATTTCTTTGTCAATATCACCTTGCCTAGCCTAACGATATTATTTTGAAGCTATCGCTTTTTAAGATTTCTCGTTAGACGGGCAATTTGTTTCAGATGGGACTCTATAAGAGAGCCTCTTAACCTTTCTATTCTTCCGATTCTAAATTTCCGATATTTTTTGGGGGAAGTTTTCCAATATCCAAGATCGTATAATGTGGTTGTCACATCATTTCCTCATAATATTGTATAAAATTGATCTTTTAAATCGGAAAATGGATGAATGACCAAGTTGACCCAATTAAAAAAGAAGGGAGAGTAATGAATACACCGCTAACTGAAGGCAGTGGCTCCTAAAATTTAACTAATGTTTTTTCGAATTTTCCAAGATGTAAAAAAAAGGTTTATGAATAGAAGAATTATACAAATATATCTATGTTTTTATTTTTTTCCCAAACAGATTATTCTTTTGTCTATTAAGATCTTGATCTTACACGTTGATTATATCCAATTATAAGCACTATAAAGTTATAATTAAAAATGTATTATAATAATCATTTTTAATGGTCGATCAAAGACCGTACATTATACAAAATAAATAAATAAAATAACAAGATAAAAAAGGGATACAGTAATGCTTTACTTAAAATTTTCTCTAAACAGCATTTCTGTAGCGCGATCGAGATGTTTGTTGAACACAGAATGCATTAATTTGAAGCCTTAATACGAAATTGTATTGCATTATTTCAGGTTCGTATTACAGAATCCATAAATTGATTTATTGTAACTTTAAATGTCTCACGGCATAATTTTAAAACAGTGTAAAAAACTACAAATTCCAACATACTCGTAAAACGGAGAAATTGAGAGGAAACTTAATGTTTTTTTTTTGTTTTAAAATATCTTTTTTTGTACTGTTAAATAATTCTTTTTTTGTTTTAAAATATTCTTTTTTGTACTGTTAACTAATGCTTTTTTTGTTTTAAAACATCTTTTTTTGTACTGTTAAATAATGCTTTTTTTGTTTTAAAACATCTTTTTTTTGTACTGTTAAATAATGTTTTTTTGTTTTAAAATATCTTTTTTTGTACTGTTAAATAAGGCTTTTTGTAATTTTTCATATATTTTATTTCATATATTTCTTTGTTATGGTGATAGAAAAGTGTAAAAGGTAAAGTAAACCCAATATACGGGTATGTAATGAAAGATTGAATAAGTGAAATTATTCTGCTATTAAGGAAGTATTTTCTCTGATGATATAAGAGTTACAAAGGATATCGAACAGCGTGTAGCGATATGAAACAAAGTAAATGGGTTACAAAAACATACGCGAATATACAGGGACCGGCAGTATAATAATTTGCTGTCCCAAAAACGAATTGTCCCGTAAAGTATTTTAGTATCTACTTTGATGAATGAGAGCGAAACGTGAGGTGATACAAAACTGAAAGGAATCGAATGAGTGATGTAGAAATTCGTACACTGAGAAAAATACACGAGGTATCAATGTTGGATAGAATACGGAATTAAGTGATAAGGGATGAATGTGAACTTAAAGCTTATGTGTTGAGTTAGATTAAAAATAACACTCTGAGATGGTTTGGGCATGTGAAATAAATTAATGAACAAAGACAACCAAAACAAATATATGAGTTTCGCATATGTGAGTGAAAAGTGGGGTTGTGGAAGACCAAGCAAAGTGTGGTTGTATCAAGTGAATGCTGTTTTGAAAGAAGGAAATGTAAGAAGTGAGAGAAATCATAGGACTTGTATGATAAGGCGTATTATGTGGAAAAGGTAAAATTTGTGTTTCAAAATAGGAAAGTCTGGCGCTATATTCTCTTTGCCTACCACAACAGGGAAACGGCTTGATGATAATGGAGAAAGCCAAATACGTGTGTCAAAATAGGAAAGTCTGGCGCTATATCCTCTTTACCTACCCCAACAGGGAAAATCTAGATTTTTTTTTTATTACCCTATCTTTATTTTTTTATCACTTATGTTAAGTAAAATTAATGCTTGTTTTGAATTGCACCATTCTGCACACTGGCTGGAATAAATTCATTATCAATACTCGTATATGGTAAGTTACCTGACTGAGCTTATTTATTTAAGCAATCTATAATAGATACATTTGCCAAAGGCTTTACTTTAATATAAACTCATTACTTAAGAACTTATATAATTTATATATCATCACTTTAGCTAACTTCATTTTAATTTTCTACGTATTTAAAAAAAATATATATTTATTTAGTTTCTCAGAAATAGTTCACACATATGTGCATACAAACTTATAACCAAGTATTCTTACAACTTATAAGTGTATACATGCACATGCCCACTCATTCATGCTACTTGCATTTTAACGAACTTATTTGAAGTTGCATTTGCGTGTTGCATTAAGAGTTGCATGCCACATTTTTTTTATTTTGTACTTATTAATTGCATTTTCCAAATTCATTCACAAACACTATCTTTAGGTGATATTGTATGCCTACTACATTTACATAGCGTCGTTTAGTTCGAGTCTCTTTACTTTGAATTCGAAGGTACTATTATTGAAAATTTTTAAATATAAAAAATAAATAAACTTGTTGAGTTTAAGGATAGGAAAATAGTGGCTGCGGCCATCAAATTGGATATATCCACATCTGCTATTGTTAAGAGACACATATTTAGTAAGAAAACCACGGAAAACTTACAAAGAATCTCGCAAGATTTATCATATACATATATCATATAACCATGTACACAAAATAATGAAAATGAGAATTGTAAGAATAAGTTGATAATGGGTGCAGTTATTAAATTGGTTATTTCTCCGTACTTTCATGTATATAAATAAAATTGGTAAGAAAACAACAGAAAACTTACCAACTAAAGTCAAACTACATAGAAATTGTCGTAGATCTTTGGACATGTGTATGATAGTAACATATTAGGCACCATCTGAAATGTAGTGTATGTGTGTAATATTAATACGTTATCATCATTTTTATAATACCTCCAAAAACGTTGTCTTTCAGAGCTTCCTGAAGCTGCACACGTCACCTAAATCTTTAGCACTTATAGGTATTTATATAAATTAAACTTCAACCTTTATAAACAAATTAAACAATAGATTTATAAAGTGACCTTAATAAATAAATCATCCAACTATAAAACACGAAACCATCATCGGGTTGAAAAAATAAACATCAAAATGTTAAAGGTTTTGAAATAAACCTCTTTTAAAATATTTTTTTATATGAAAAAAGATAAAACGAAACTAATCAGTTTAACCGCAATCAAATAAGAAACGAGACGGAACATTTTCAACTTTTTCTTTTTGATTTTAAATGGAAAGGAAAAAGGTTTTTCTTTTTTAATTAACTCTTTTAATTTCTTCCATCAAGTCTTTTCAATTTGATTGACTGCTCTTCCGAAATAAAACTTACCGGAAAAATAATTAAGGGGTCTGTTTTTTTCTTCAGCTTGACTCTCAGAACCGCGAAAATTGAAACGAGAACTATTATAATTATGATCTCAATAGAAAAAAAAATATTTTCAACCAAATTGTGAAAATTGTTTTCTCCTTTTTACTCAAAGTATTGTTATAATCAGTTTTCTTCATAACACTTTACGTAAAAATAAAAAACATTCATATTACCTACATCCATATTCCTTAAGTCACCAAATTGTTTT
Source organism: Odontocerum albicorne (assembly GCA_949825065.1). Taxonomy (NCBI): domain Eukaryota; kingdom Metazoa; phylum Arthropoda; class Insecta; order Trichoptera; family Odontoceridae; genus Odontocerum; species Odontocerum albicorne. The sequence goes on from OX463858.1 coordinate 19,244,142, forward strand.
AAACATAAGAAAACAAGGTAAACTGAATGTAAAAAAGTCTTACTACAATAATTTGTGCGTTTTTATTAAGACTCGAAACTTAAATATCTCGGTGGAAAATAAGTGTTTTACCACTAGGTTATTGGTGCCATAGTCGGCTTCTTTCTTATTCTAGTTATAATGGCATTCATTCATTCATATGGTACTTCTCAAACATCTAAACTGGAGTCAGATACACATTGAAAAGTGTGGCCAGAACCACGACATTGTCTTCAGCCTTAATAACTGAGTCTTCGAGTTTTGTAAACAACCACTGGAGTAAGAACGGAGCTCGTGTAATTTTCGTGCTAACTTTAGAGGTCTAGCACATGCAACGATAAGAGCTCCTATAATTATAGGACACAACAGCAAACTAGTACTTACAATGTTATATAAGTGAAGTTTTCAAATGACATATTCGAAAGCAAACATAACATGTTTGGGGTTCGTGTTAAAAAAGTCCAAAAAAGTAAAGTTGTAGCAAGTGAAAGAAGTTTAACAAGAAGAAAATTTAAGAAGTGGCATAAAACGAGTGTTGTGTCTATGTATGACAGGATAAAACGAGTGTTGTGTCTATGTATGACAGGATAAAACGAGTGTTGTGTCTATGTATGACAGGATAAAACGAGTGTTGAGTCTATGTATGACATAATAAAACGAGTGTCGTGTCTATGTATGACAGGATAAAACGAGTTTTTTGTCTATGTATGACAGGATAAAAAAATTGGATAAATGTGGAAAATAAAACAAGATGAGATGGTTTACCTACACTAACTACACACCTAAAGTTGAATGTGTCATTTTCACATATTTACACCTAAAGCTGAATATGTTCCTATATATCGAAAGATCTACGAAGGTTTCTTTGTAGTTCGTCTTCCCTTTAGTTTTCTTACCAAACATGTGTTTCTAAACATATGTAGATGTGGGGATGTTCCTAATGGAATCGCCGTAGCCACCATCTTCCTTTCGTTACACTCAACAAATTTATATATATTTTTTTTATATTTCTAATCTGTCAATAATAGTGGGCAAGAATCCCGATTTAGAGAGCCCTTGAAAAGAGTATGGTATTTAAATGGCGCTACACAAATTAGGCTTTGTTATTGTTATTATTATACCTAAGTCAATTTAGTCGTTTTATATTATTTTGTCTCTGCCTACCCTCGGAATTACAAAAAAAATGTCTACGTGTTGAATCAATATTCTTTTGACAATCTGATATTTCATTTCCAATTTCTACGGAAAAAACGAATTTTCCCGTTTAATTAAGATGCTCTTCGCACTTCATTTTATCCCCAATGACCAGTTTCGGTACGTGCAATCGGTACGTGCTCTTCAACAGTTCATAAATTCGTACTTTGACATTTTTCATTTGTTATACAAAGCGAAAAATTTAATTGGACATCTGCCAACAAAGACAATTTCCTAATCAAGATGATTTGAGACAATGTCTGTCACTGATGCTACTTACTCAAAACGAAGAGATAATATAATCCTGAAGCTAAGGGAGCAATTATTTACCTGGAAATTACCGGGAGGGAGGGGAAAACCCCAAGAAAAACCATTAAAAACCATCGATTGGTCCAAATTCTCGTACTCTGGACACTAGAGGTTTGGTATAGACAAAGAATTGACGCCTTCACAACTTGGTGTTCGAGGCGGTTCTTACGCATTCCATGAACTGCCAGAACTACCAATAGATCGGTTTTGAAGAGTCCGTGGTTGATACACGTTTCTCTACGCTGTATGCAAGAATAATCTTACGATACTTTTAAGAGATAACATGGGGGAAGCGCGGCAGTCTTAAGAAATTAATTCAAACGGAAAGTGTGAATGGCAAAACAAACGAGAACGGAATAACCAAAGGAAATAAAGCAGCGGGGTGCTAATTTCAGGGGACACTACATAGACCAAGAGATCGTTTCTGCTGGAGAAAGATTATTGATGACAATGGTGATCACGATCCTCACAATTGAAGGAACAACCAAGAAACGCAACGTGAGAAGAAGTCAAATTCGGGCACTTTATGTGCCAGCGATATATGCTGATAAATGGTGTCATATCGTTTCTAATATATAATCGTTTCTAGGAGTTTGCAGGAAAACTTCATTTCAAAATATTTGGCGAATTTGACTCAAGTTCACATACACTCCTTATATCTTTATTCCGTTTTGTATCATATATTATCCCCCTATGTCTTCTTCTCAGTGCACACGTTTCTACATCATTTATTTGACTTGCAATATTTTTTACACCCGCAACAAAAGGTTGTTGATTGAAATAAAGCGGAAACAATTTCAAAGGATAAAGATAAATGGAAAAATCTCGGTAACATTAGGGTTATAAAAACGGAGAATGGGAAATAGTTCAGAGAATAAAAAAGAAAAAGTAAAATGACTAAAACAAATAATTTTTAAAAAGTGGCATCAATCTCAAAAACCTTGTGGGAGTTTGGCAAATGTCATTGAGCGTGAAACCACGATGTGACCTTAGATATCAATTTCTGCCAAAGTTGGGAAAAAACATGATTAATGAACGAAAACAATTAGAACTTCACAGCGTTTCCATTTCATCTCATCGGTCAGAAATACAATAGGGTGTCAACAAAGAGCCAAGATTGGAAGATAAAATTAAAGTTTCATCAGGAAATAAATAAATTGGAAAGTCATGTGTCTTACGGGAGAGGTCAATAAATTCGCGGAATGAAGTGGAAAAAGGGGAATAAAGCATTTTTTTTATTTTCCCTTTTCAATATATTCAACATTAACTCTAATATATTTTCAGATCTTTCAAGAGGCGTATTTGCACCTACGAAAAAAAATTACTTTTAACCTCAAAATAAGACGAAATTGCACATTTAATTTCTTCATCGTCCGTAAATTTCTTCTCTCGAAGTTCTTTTTCATATTTGGAAACAAAAAATAATCAAACGGAACCAGGTCTGGGCAGTAGGAAGGGGGATTTAATGTTTGGAAGCCACAGTTGTGAAGAGCAATACAGAATTGCTTTTCTGCACGGGTGCATTGTCATTCAAAAGCAACATCCCTTTTGTCCATTTTTCTCTCGTAGTATTATCCAGTTATTGTGTTGCCCTTATCTTTGTATAATAATTTATCAGCAGTATGCCTTCCGCATACCAAAAAAATTGCAGCCATAATTTTTCCAGTGGATTGCGACACTTTAAACTTCTTAGGAGGATGTGTGCCCTTTTTATTCCATTGAATGGACTGCTGCTTCGACTCAGGCTGATAATGGTGAACCTAAGTTTCACATGCAGTAACAATTCGGCTCAAAGTCTCATTTTTGTTGTTTCTGCAGAGGTCCAAAAACTTTCGTGAACATTCAACGCGTCGTTGTTTTTGAATTGTCGTGAGCATTCTGGGCAGAGCACCCACCTCGCACTGATTTTTACATCCCTAGATGCTGATGGAGGATATTCAAAATGGTTGTAGGTGATACTCCAATCATCTCTGCAAGCTATTGTTTGTTTAGGTGGGCATCTTCCAGCACAAGCTTTTCTACTTTTTTGACGATGTTTGAAGAAGTGGCCTCAACAGGCTGTCCTGATTGGAGGTCGTCTTCAATAGATTATCTCCCTTGCATAAAAAGACTATGCCACTTGTAAACCATCGCTTTTCCAGGGTAATAGTTCTCGTTGAGGAGTTTTTCCTTGTTTTGTGAGAAACTTAGTGATGGTGCGATACTAAATTTTTTCCATACTTGAGATGTTATTAATGTTTGACATATGCACTCTCCCGACAATATCTTAAACAATACTGTTAAAATTAGACTAAAACTTGGTGAATATACTATTAATGAGTCATATTATCGGAACATGCGCGCATGCACACTACCGCCTCTTCCGTAACCCATCATACCACGAATTTATTAACATCCCCTCGTATCAACCATGCAATGATTTCCATGTTCTACGTAAGTAGTTTGAAAAGTTTGAAAAAAACCGGACAAAAAGTTTTGAAAAGAAACAGGACCAAAATTTAAAAAAAATCTATTTTACTTTTCGACAGTCTTTTTTGAGGGCTACACATTTTTCAAACGAATTTAGGTAGGACGTTTGCCTTTCATACGGTGATTTCGAATTCGATTCTCAAAGATATCCGACATTTTTTTATTACAACAATACTAATATTCGTTAGAAGCGCTCGTACAAGTGTTACGTGCGAGGTTCATAGCAACTCCTGTAGTTCTAAGCCCGAAGCCTCAATTAATAGTGACCAAGACATTGTTTTCTCCCAGCCACGCTCTACAATAAGTCAAAGCTCCCAGTTCAGATTTCTTTGAGTGTATTTATTATACAAATGAAAAAAAAAATCATTCCGTATGCAGTCATACATTCTCACCTTAAATATTCTTAATAAACAAACAAAAATATTTAAAGCAAGTGGAAAGATCTAACCCCTTGATTTATTTGAAATCTCAATTTTTAAAACACTGCTTTGAATATAAAGTTTTAAATGTTAAATAAAATTTTTGTATCGCTAGTCATGTTTTGCCGACCTATGTCAAATACAAGTACATTTCATAACAAAACCAATTCCGAAGAATTCTCGCAATTTCCAAACGAGTAAATAAATTAAACAATAATATTATTATTTCCATTTGTGAAAAAACGTGCGTTCAATATTGGGCAATCGATTTTTTTCACAGTCATTAGTTTGGGTCGCTTGATTGAAGCAGAAATTGCCGAATTAGGCGCGCCGCGCGGCCTAAGTAGACTTCGGGGATCCATATAAATCGGATGTGCTCGTGATAAAATATAGGAAGAGGGATAAGAGTTTCGATCAATTTTTTTATATCCTTTGAGGGCTCTTTATCATTTTCAAATATCTATGTTTAATTAAAGTATGTAAATAATATCGATAATATTTTTTCGGAAGAACCGAAAAAGGTATGAAGATTAATCAATATCATTTATTAAATTTTTATGACATGGTCTCGGTCAGAAAATATAATAATTACGTCGTATAATACGTCCAATGGGGATACCATTTTAAAACCTAAAGGCAGTATTTAAGTGTCACTGCCTTTTGTCATGAAACTATACATTGTTTCTAGAAGAGTAACCCAAACTAACTTAAGGCTAAGTTCAGATGGTCGCGCGTGAACACGCGTTGCACAAATCGCTGGAATATGCACGTAAAAAGATTCATAATGCTCATATACAATTGTTTATATGGTCGCGCGTCGTTTCGTCGCGCGACCATATAAACAATTCTATATGAGCATTATGAAACTTTTTACGCGCGTATTCCAGCGATTTGTGCAACGTGCTTTCACGCGCGACCACCTGAACTTAGTCTAAGATAAAAACACAGTAAAATATACATGTATCAGAGCGTGATATCAATTTTCTCGTTCCTAACATTTTGACAGAGCAAACTGCGCGAAAAAATTGATTGTTTATATCATTACTATCTGGAGCGAATTTCTCGAGGGATTCTCATAACAACGATAAATTTAATCTATCGATTATTTATTCACTCTCAGATTTCGCCAGACAAAAAAAATCGCAGTAATATTAAAATAATGATTTTAGCAAACATTAAATCAGTAGCAATGCGATGGAGGGTAGTAGAAAAGTTTTTTTAATTTGCAAATAATGCAGAGATAAAAAAAAGTAAATATCGTTTTGGATCTCATTTATACGCTGATTTATTCGATATCAAAGATAAATTTTTTTTTTAAATTCAATTGAATCGTCAAATTAAAAAAAAACTACACAACTCAAGATTACGCATGACGTAAAAAATAAAGATATCAACAAGCTTGTTCATACTAAAAGTATACATGATGAGGTTTGTGGACATGGCAAAAGCAAAATATTTTAAGTCAGGATAAAATGTGGAGATCTGTTTTCTCTGTCTACCTCAATATGGGTATAGTGTGATGATAATAATGACCGCTGTTGTTTTTCATTCGAATAAATAAGTAATAAATTACTCAAAAAATCATTTCAGACAGACAACATGGTTGAGTGGTAGAACGTGGTTAAATATCTCAGCAATCCCGTAGTCGCTGCCCTGGGGGTTTACGAGAGTAAATCCCATCTACCCTTCCGTTATAAGTACAGGCTCCCGAAGCATTATCTGTTGCATGATTAGTCCACCTACAGTATTAATTAGATGGGAAGACCAAGGTCTGAGTGAACGTGATGGAATACAAGTAGCCTGAACAAGTGGACTTGTTCTGGCTATATACTAAATTAGTTGTAAGAATGGTTATCTAGTTATAAGAAGTATGTAAATATAAATTAAATGACATGTAGGAAAATAAGATTAATTAAGTTCATAAATTATAATATATAAATAAGATTAGTTAAGTAAAAAACTTGTATACATAGGTAAGTATAGCCTTGGGAAATATTTGTTCCATATATTACTTTGTTTAAAAAAAGAGACAGACAACCTATTAAAAATATTGACTCATAAGTGTGGAACGTGGACGTTGATAATTCATTATACGAGCCTAATAAATACGATAGAAAATGTGCACTGAAAATAATATATGGTGTTACTATGTATGACAGAATAAAAAATGTTATTATTAAGAATAAATATGAGCTAAATGCTGATATGAAGTAGGAAGAAACACAGCACATCGAAGTGGTTTGGCCATGTTGAGCAGAACTATAGACTAAAACTACAATGCAATCATGAGTGCGATTAGTCGAAAAGGATGGCCGAAAAAAATATGGTAGGAACAAGCGAATGAAATATTAAAAAAAAGCAAGGTTAAAGACCATAAAAAAAGATGAAATTGTAGATTCATGGATAAACAGAGATGCATGGATATAGATGAGGCGAAGGCAGTATTTCATGATTGGAAAGTGTTTTGCCCTCTCTGTTTATCACAACACCTAAATTGCGTGATGTTATGTTCGTATTTATACGATGTTAAAGAACGATATAATACGGAACGTATATACCAAATATGGTCACAATAAAAAGTAGGAATCCGAATGATTATTCAAATTTCAGTCATTTACGCACAATTGTCAGGTACTCGTAGATGCTCCTTTCAAATTGTTTCTTCAGAACACTGAAAGTAATATCAAACAAGATCAAAAATGCTTTGGAAATTCATTGCCTCGGACGGCGGAATAACTAATTCGATATCACGGAATGACAAGCGGTGTATCGACACGATGTGGCTAATGCCTTTGTGGGGATTTCCCAATCAGTATTCATGATATGATAACGTTTGCTCATCTCTTGGTGTAAACAATGCTTTTCAAAATTTGCCTGACGGTGGTAACAGAATCTTCATAAACAATATAAATGAAAAGAAATATTGCCAGACGATTGAAAAATTGAAATGCACTCGGACCAGACTTTAGGATGCATAAATGCAGGAAAAAACCATTAAGAGTTCATTTCTCAATAATATTTTGTTCATCACGCATCTTTCTATATTTCTGGGAAATATCTAAAATACCAACAATTCACGAATCGGAACAGATGTCATGTGTCGAGAATTACCGATCAGTAGCAGTTTTTTGTGCTCTTGCAAAAGTATTAGAATCGATAATATACGACTATATTTCCCCTCAAATTGATCCATTCATAATATATAAACATCGTAGATTCAGAGCTAAACACCCAACAGAGACAAACTTGGTTGCATTTGCCAATTATAAAGCTACAGTACTAGATTAAAAAAAAACACAAATAAACTACATATAGTGACTTGACTAACGCATATGGTAAAGTGTTTACTGACATATTCCTTCAATACCAAAGCTAACTTTGCTATGACTTTTAAATTTATTCGCTGACTTTTTTCGTAATCGAAAACAAATAGTTTCGTATTGGATTTTTACATAAAACTAATTCCATATCAACTCAGGTGTTCCCCAGGAATCAAATATAGGCCCAATACTTTTTCTTATTTTTATTAACGAAGTGTTTACCTGTTAAGAGTTGATCTTAAATTATTCCTAAAAATATCGAGTTTTGATGAATAGAGGAAACTCCAGGATGATATCAATGGTGTAAATAAATGGAGCATCCATAATAAACGCTTCTTTAACGTATCAAAATGTGTTATTTTATTTGCAAGATCACAAAGAACTACTTATTTTCATTATCTTATAAATGATCAAAAACTGTCCAAGATGGATAAAACAGAAGACTCGGGTGTTTTATTTTAAAGTGACATTTTGTTTGATTTGCCAATCAAATCAGTGTGCAAGCAGCCCAATAAATTATATTATTAGGTTTGTAATTCGTGCCACAACAATATTCACAGTTAACTGCGTTCTCAGAATATTGTACAACTGTTTGGTCAGATGTCATTTGGAATATTGCTCTAAAATATAGTCTGGCGTCTATATTTTAGAGCATGGGATTATGTATTCGTTCATGCTATAAAGTGTTCCAAAAGATCTCTCCGTTGTCTCTTTATGAAAGAATATAGATATTATCCCAGGCTTTATTTAAATGTATTTTCCTGGGATGCTTATCTATAGGTTCTATTAGAAAGTAAAATATCTCTTCGATTGGGTGTTCACTTTTTGTTTACTTAGGGGTTATCTACAATAGTTAACGCATCTGTCCTGAACAGCCTTGGTTTGTATGTTCCAGATATTACCTGAGACCACACATCCTTAGATTGTTCTATCAATCTATTGTATATGTCAAACCATCCGGCCTTTGGAAATGCCGGTAGGTAGAACAATCACAACCGTGCGTGTCCTCATAAAGACGTTTTTTAGGTGTCGTTCCACTTAGGAAAAAAACTCCAATTTAATTTCATCCTGTAAATAGTTTAATTTTCAATGTTATTTATAACATGCCATCGTTTGTGTAAATGTGTTTCATATATAATTTTCATATAATTTTTATGAAATGTATTAAAATATGAATTGCTTTATACGTGATATTTTGTACTTGTTGATATATTTGTTCATTGTGCGAATTTTGTACTTGATGATATATTTGTTCTTTGTACGAATTTTGTACTTGTTGATATATTTGTTCTTTGTACGAATTTTGTACTTGATATATTTATTCATTATACGAATTTTGTACTTGTTGATATATTTTTTCTTTGTACGAATTTTGTACTTGATATATTTATTCATTGTACGAATTTTGTACTTGTTGATATATTTGTTCTTTGTACGAATTTTGTATTTGTTGATATATTTGTTCATTGTACGAATTGTGTAATTGTTGATATATTTGTTCATTGTACGAATTTTGTACTTATTGATATACATATATGCTGTTCATTGTACGAATTAGGGAAATCTGTACTGTGCAAAGGGCTTTAAAATAAAACAAAGAAATACATCGAACATTCATCCAGAACGTATCGAAGAGAAAAAAAATGGATATATCAATATGAACTAATGACAATTTGGCTCTTTGTTCAGTATTATCATTGACATGCTTAGTACTTCTATTTTAATTCAATACTATCGAATTTTAGTTTACAAAGAAATTATTTGCATATCTCGCAATTTATGGTTTATTAAGGTAAACAGAAGGGAATGTATGAGTATGAAGGAGGCGAAGGAAGAATGGCATAAATGAAAAGTTTGGCGCTTTGTCCAATTAGCTATACACCTACCCTTAAGGGAAAATGGTGATGGTATGTATGTATTATATATATACACACTCAGATATTTTGTAGTTTATAAACGTACAGAAAAAGATTATTTCAATGTTGAACTACGGCATTATTGAGATTCTAAATTAATTTAATACAAATTTATGAAAACATAGAAATGTTTTATTTTCTATACGAAAACCAAATTTATCTTGTAGACAAAGTTCAGATTTATTTGACCCCTTCAAATGATAAACTAAATTGAGAAAAAAACATTTCAAGTCTTAATGGGGCGAGAACCGAAGAAAAGAAATGTCATAATACACGTTGACAAAGAGGCTGGCGGAAATAATCATAAACAGAAATATCAAAATCAAAGTAATAATAGAAAACCCAATGAAATCATAGAAAACCCAATGAAGACATAGAAAACCCAATGAAAACATAGAAAAGAAAGATGTGGATGATGAACTGTGTGGGGAAAATAAAGGAATCATTATTCTTTATTGTATCGTATTAGAACATATTTATCACCTTACTTCTAGCTTCATCACATTACATGGGTAGACTTTTCGAGTCCTCTCTCTCCAGAGTTACCTCTTTTAGACAATATTTTTCGTCCCTCCCAGTGTTTAAATGTTTACATCCAAACCATCCATTCATATTTTCTTTGGATGACCTCTACGCCTTCTCCCGTCAACCTTCAACTTAAACATCGATCTGTCAATATACTTCTCAGGTCTACTAGTTATTGTCCGTACCACCACCATTTGTCTCCCTCAGTGTGTTATTTATGGATGGCAATTTGATAATTTTGTTTCGTATAAGAAAGTATTAAACATATGTTTAATTCCCTCGAACACACTCAAAACGGATTTTTTACGTATCTAATCGATGTGTAAAGTGTCCGCGAAATGTGCATAATAATTGTACAATGTCCAACTGCAATTAATTAGTTTGTACTGGCGGGTGGGCCAGGATTAAATTTCCATACTAATAACATATAGTATGTGCAGTTATACTCGTACAAAATTAACAATGGACACATCCCTTTCCAAAAAATCTATATTTGAACATATTTTCAAGGAAGCTTGAGAATAATATAGTATTATTTTCATTCAGCGTAAACCATGTAATGATTTACGCTGAATGAAATGTAATAATACTCGTATTTAAATGTTTTTCGCAGTTTAAATGTTTTAAACAATGTTTTAAAATGGATTCAATTCAAAAGACACGATTCTCTTACTTTGTGAACCAGACATTTAACTAAACTAAAATCTTGTTCGTTATGTCGGAAAATTAAAGATTTTTAATGATTTTTTGGAACTAAAGCAGGTCTGGGCAAAATACGATTTTTTTTTGAGAACTGAAATGTATAATGCTATATGAAATTTATACATACATATCATCACACAATTTGCCTGTCAGGGTACGCAGAGAAGACATAGTGCCAGATTTTACTACTTTCACACACATCCTTCGCCTCTTTACATCCATACACTTTCTCATACAACTTTTACGATTTCTCTGGCTTTGTACGTTTTCTTCTTTCAAAATAAATACTTGATCCAATCATTCTTCCACGCCTTCCACTTACATTTGTGTATATTTGTTATGTTAGTATTTCTTCATCCATTCGTTTAACATGCCCAAACAATTTCAGCGTGCTCTTTTCCACCTTACTCACATCAGCCTTAAGTCAACATTTCTCCCTAATCACATAATTCCATATTCTGTCATATATTGTCACATTATGTATTATTTTCTGTTAATTGATTTTTACAGTATTAAATCGGCTCTTTTCAGCCTTTTTCCATGTCCACATTTCCCTCCCATACAACACAGTTGTTACTAAAATAAAAGTGAACTATCATCTTTGCAGATTTTGATACCATTGGGTTCGAGTATATATGCTTTAGTTTTCTATTAAATTTAATTTGTATTTAAAATATTTTTTTCGGATGAAATATTTCTAAATTTTAGAGATAATTATTTCAGGATTTTTTTTTTCAGAAAAACATTGCTACACAAGTTTTAACTTTTCAACGGTTAAATGAATTTTCTTAGCAAAAAAAAACTTAAAAAGCACTATAAAATGTTATATCTTACACCTCGTTGTTGATTCTTGATAATGAAACTTAGTTGTTAAAACATGGCGCCAGATACATTTTTTTAATAGACAATCTATCCAAACTAGGATGATTTTAATAGACAATCTATCCAAACTAGGATGATTTTAATAGACAATCTATCCAAGCTAGGATGATTTGTGCCATCAAATTTAAGTCATTACGCAATTATGTGAGTTAATATAATATATTTTTTTTTTAAATTACAATTCTAGACCATTTAAAGTTTTAGCTAATTGAGCTTCAAAAGTTAAACAATAGATCTGTAAGTGGAAAAGTTCCACGAAGAAAGAAGAAAGACAACGTTTACAAAGATACGGCATTTAGTAAATCAAATTGGTCTCGCAAAGAACAACCGAAAAAATACATGATCCATAGTTTCATCATCCAGACCACATTTGCAGCCGAGATTCTCCACAATACCCATTCTGTAAAGGTGACTAGACACATTTGACACAAACGACACATGACAGAAACTTCAATTTTGCTCATTCTAATAAACCAATCTTTCAAAGGGATAGTGCCAGGTGTATTAACTGTACCTATTTCAACACAGTGTACTTCACTAATGCGCCTATTTCAACACAGTGTACTTCACTAATGCGCCTATTTCAAATTTGATCATTATGATTATTGTTTTTAAAGGGTAAAAACATTAAATAAAAAAAGATTATAAACATGAACACCTTATTTTCCTTGAACTTTGATAAGAAAAAAAAATGGAAAAGATCTATTAACGCCCCCTTCAAACAGCAGAATATAACATATCACATCAGAATTTATTACGTTATGCTCATAAGATGTAATGGATAAAACATTTTTGAAACAGTATTGTATGTTATTGCAGAGTAGCTGTACATAATATATTGTATTACTTGATTGTCTATGAAATAATTTCCAATTCAAACCCAAAATGTCACCAAAAGTTCCTGGACAATGGTTTTCTATATTTTCAGTATCTCAATATTCTCTCGTGTCGTAAAACGCTGGTACTTTTTTTATCAAAACGTTGATTTGGTTATCAATGGTAACGGTATTCTAGATCGGACACCATCTTGGAGTGTCACCTTGACGGAATTCTTAAAACCATATTCAACAAATACGATTAGAAATGATAAAAAAACTCGTTTAACTATTACTATTTATAGTAATATACATTCAGCATGTTTGAAATAAAGTTATCATCGAAAAATTTGAGTTAACGACATCTATTCGAGAAACACGAAAGTATGTTCTGGAAAACATATCATTATTTCAATATACTAGGCGTATCCAGAAAGTAAGTGTACTAAGGCTCTCACGACCGGATGGATTTTATTTTCGACATGTTAGCTACACTTCCGTGTAGCCTGACCCTTCCCCTCCGCAACGAGACCGGTTCGAGGTCAGTACGTTGAGAAGTGTCGACGCGACAACACGTTTCGTGAAAAATGTCAATCCAATCTCCCGCCAAGTGCGAAATACGCGGCGTCATCCGTTATCTCGTTTGGAAGGGAAAACCTCCGGTTGAGGTTTATTATGAGGTGAAAACTGCATATGGTGATAAAGCTATGAATCGTACAAATGTGTACAAGTGGTGTCGCGAGTTTAAAAACGGTCGTACGTCTGTGCATGATGATCAGAGGAGCGGAAGACCTTCAATTGTGACTGACGAAATTGTGGAAAAAATCGAAAATGCGCTCCGTGACGATCGCAGATTGACTGTGGATGAACTTTTTGCGATGTTTCCGCAAATCTCCAGATCTCTACTACACGAAACCATCACAGAAACCCTCGGATATCGGAAACTGTCCGCGAGGTGGGTTCCAAAACAGCTGACAGACCAACACAAGTTGAATCGAGTGGAGGCCGGGCAAGAGTTTTTGAGGCGCTGCAAACTCCATGGAGATGAATTTCTCCGCTCCATCGTTACTGGAGATGAAACTTGGGTTGCACACTACACGCCTGAAACCAAAAGACAGTCTCAACAGTGGCGTCACACCTCTTCACCCTCCGCCAAAAAGTTCAAAACCACAATTTCAGCCAAGAAAATCATGGCATCCGTGTTTTGGGACTGTCAAGGCATCATTTTAATTGAATATATGCCTCAAGGGGAGACCATCAACTCTGCAAGATACTGTGAGACCCTAAAAAAATTGCGGAGGGCGATTCAGAACAAGAGGAGAGGCATGCTGACAAAGGGAGTCTGCCTGCTGCACGACAATGCCAGACCACACACGGCCAACGCCACGAAGGAACTGCTCGCCTCGTTTAAATGGGATGTCCTGAACCATCCCGCGCATTCCCCTGACCTAGCACCTTCAGATTACTATCTCTTTACCTCCCTGAAGCTGCACATGGGTGGAAAAAGGTTTTCAACCGACGCGGAGCTAAAGGAGGAGGTGGAGAAGTGGACGGAGGGGTTGGCGGGAAACTACTTCGAGGAAGGCATCAAAAAGTTGATACCCCGCTTCACCACCTGCATTGAGAGGAATGGCGACTAAGTCGAAAAATAGCTTACATATGTACTACGGTAACCACGTAATTTATTTGTTTAAATAAAAAAAATTGTAACCTACAAAAATTCAGTACACTTACTTTCTGGATATGCCTCGTATAACATTTTTTATCGTATTGTATTACACTTCCGTCGTTCAGAATAACCTGGTAGGTTGATTGCTATTTGGTTAACTTTTCCAGCAAACCACACTCGTATTTAAATGTGATCTTAAGTGTAAACTTTTCTAAAAATCTAGTTTCCAATGAAGATCCAACTTTTAAATCTACTTTACTGCATATCTCGAGTTTTAATTCTCCTTTTAGTGAGTATAGAATTGCCACATCATAAGCTAGTTAACTTTAATAGGAATTAAAAATTAGTTAGCCAACAATTATATGATATATAAAAATATCTAAGCACGATCTCTGTATCATCATTGGTACGACGCCTCTCTTCCAATCCGGGGGGTACGGATTCGATTCCCGTTGATCGCAGATTTTTTTCAAGTAGGATTCTGGTCAGGTTTTCAATAAGACCTATAAAACATCTTTCTGGTTAGTTTGAAGATATTACTACATGGAAATAAATTCACCACATTGTACTGTATAAAACGAAAGCGTAATACAAACAATTCAACTTTAATTAAATATGATTGGGAAAGTGGTTTTTATTTTTATAAGATTATTTAAGTGCATCTCAGTTAAACTGATACTTTTGAATATTCTAATAAATTTTATTATCGTGTAAAACAAAAATGAATTAATTAATAAAGAAGATTTAAGTCAAATATGAAAAGCTTTGGCTTATAATATAATAATTTAAAACGGAAAATATGTTGTGAGAAGAAGAATGAACATATTTTCGAAAAATTAAAAGAGAAAAAGGAAAAGTCTACGAAACACTTGAAACAATTTTCTTTTTCAACATCGTACGTAATAAGGAAGGTTCTCTAATGCTGCTCCAAAAAAGCCTCTCAAAATTAATCGACGTGAAAATAGGTCTAAAAGGTAAGATAAATTACTCGTATTATTTCCATTTCGTTAATAAATTAACAGCCTGTTAAACTCGCTTTCCCTTGTTACTCAAATCCTTATATTTCAATTTATCATCTTATGTTTGGAGACTGCAGTTTTACTTTGTATTCTGAAAAAGTATTTTTTTTACTTACAAAGTCATAATTATAATACACTGTTAGAATTCTTATTGAAAAATTCAAAAGTTAAGCTTCATTGGACTAATTGGTTCTCTTCATACTTATCTGATAGAACTCAGATAGTTAAATTAGGTGATAGTATATTTGGTGTGCCTCTTTTTGTGAAATTCGGAGTACCCCAGGGTAGTGTTCTGGGACCTACCAACATTTCCAATGTCTGCGGACCGTTAAATCCGTTTTTCACACAAAATTTAATGCAAACTCGTTGATGCACAGTTGATGCCATTTTCAAACTTGTAAAAAATCGAAAACACGCACAAAGGTAGATGTACTCAGTACAGGGTAACTTTTACAAATATCAAGCTATGACGCTGAAATTTGAAGGGAAGTGTCAATGATAGATGTGGTAACCTTACAAAAAAAAAAAGAATTCAAATCGGGTGACTGAGAGCGTTACACGGTGGCCGGTCCTAAAACTTTTTGATCAAGGTAGTATATGTGTAATTGAGTGTCACTTTTTGTCAGGTTGATGAGAATGTGCAACGGGGTTTTATATATTAAAAAATCGGAAAGAAGCATCGATTTATTTTTTCATGCTATATGTCCTCAGTGAGATACAGGCAAAAGCCTAGTTTACTAGGAACACGACAAATGAAAAGCAAAAAACCCAGATCCATTAAAATTAAGTGTCCAAATTAAATTACTTGTTGTTTTTATGGTAATTGTGCATATTTCTTGTTTTGTGTAAAATAAATAAAAATTTTTTTTTTTTTAATTGTATTATATTTCGTTTAGAACAGTTTAATCTGGTGGGATCATGCCATTGTATCAATTTCTTAAGTACATCGAGAAATAATCTATTTTTTATTTGGAGCTGAGACCTGAACACAGCAAAAATTAAAGAAAAAATGGGACGGATTCGAATTGTGGTGCTGGAGACGCATTCTGAGAATACTTTGGAAAATACGCCACACATATGTATCCATCATCCAACAAATTGGGATTTAAAACAGGCTTACTATGATTTATATTTGACTAGTTATCCAGTTCTTTAACCATATATGATATCACAAAAAAGAGATGATTTTTAAAATTTGTGAAAACTAAAAGGCAATTTGGAGAGATAACGAGGCAGAGTTAGACCAACAAACCGAGATACTAATTGACTGATAATCCGAAATCAGAAACACATAAGGATCCGCTAACACAACAGCGCTCAGAGATTCCCGAAATAGGGAGGTAATTCTTTGAGCGATATTCGTTCACTTGTTTTGTTTTATACGTTATTGGATCAAATAAAATATGTTAAACGAAGCAAAGCGGTAGAAAACAAAATCTTTATAGAAATAACATATACCATTTACACGAACTGGACAATAGAAATAACATATACCATATACACGAACTGGACAATATAATATTCTAAGATGATAGTATTTTAGTACATACATAGGGAGTGATTCGTGGACGTGGAAAAAACTTAAGGAGAATTAATGCTGTAGAAATGCATACACTGAGAAAAATAGAACGTGACAATGTATGACGAAATACGCAATGAAGTGATTGAAGATGAATGTAAAATTAAGACGGAGTAAGAAAAAAAAAAGCACTCTGAGATGGTTTGGGATGTAGAATGAATTTATGAACAAAGATAACAAAAACAAATATATGAGTAGCGCAAATGTGAGTAGAAGGCGTGGTAGAAGCAGATCAAGGAAAACGTGGTTGGATCAAGTGAACATGGTTGGATCAAGTGAACGATGTTTTGAAAGAAGGAAACGAAGAATTTCAGAAATTTAGTAGGAGTTTTAGTAGGATGTAAAAAAATGCGATTTATATCGAAATACAGGCGAACCTCGACTTTCGCACATTCGACTTTCGCACAATTCGCTATTTCGCACATTTTGGAAAAATAGTTTTTTAATTATTTTTTTCCCGAAATAATGCAAAAATGTTTTGTTTCCCTGTTGCACCATGAAACGCTTATGAGCCCAGTCCGCACTGTGAAAAGTGTTATGTCCTGTTCGCACATATGTTCGCACATATGCATTAACATACGAGAGCGAGCGAATCAAACGCATGCATTTGAATTTACTAATTTGTACACACTCCCGTCTGATCTCGACAGGTTCAGTCTTGCGTTAGCATACGCACAGATGAATTGTTCTGCGAGTTTTGTTTCAAATATTACGTACCCGTTTTAACATAATTTATTTTGGGAGAAGTTGTACAGTAGTAATATTAAATAAATTATTTTGTTTAAAAAATAAAAAAATAAAAAAAGTTTTAACATGAGTGAGAAACGAAAAAACTGTGAAGTAAATATAGCTAAAAAAAAACCAAGAACCCATAAACTTCATACAATCGAAACGAAGATGGATATAATAAAACGATCTGAAAATGGAGAGTCGTTTGCTTCAATTGGCCGATCGTATGATATAAACAGGTCTACGATATGTTCGATATTAAAGAATAAAAATAAAATTAAGGAATATGTAAAAAATTGTGGAAATATATCATCAAAAATTGTTTCCAAAAAGCACGGCATAGTAATTGATGAAATGGAGAAATCTTTGATGTATTGGATTAGTGACCAAAATCAAAAAGACGTACCTCTGAGTACTTCGGAGATTCAAGCTAGGGCTATTAGCTTGCATAATGATTGGAAGGCTAGACTAAAAAATGATTCTGACACGGTGTTTCATGCAAGTAACGGCTGGTTTTCAAATTTTAAAACAAGGTATTCTTTACGCAATATTAAATTCACCGGAGAATCAGCCGATGCGGATAAAGATGCTGCAAAAGACTTTATTCCGTCACTGTCCAAAATTATTGAAGATGGAGAATATACCTCTAGTCAAATATTCAATGTAGATGAGACTGGTTTATTTTGGAAGAAGATGCCTAATCGTACATTCTTATCAAAGGATGAATCAGTTGCGCCTGGCCATAAACCTTCTAAAAACCGATTGACATTGCTTCTTGGTGGAAATTTAGCTGGTGATTTAAAATTGAAGCCATTGTTAGTTTATCAAGCAGAAAATCCTAGAGCATTGAAAGGGAAAGATAAAAAATTGCTTCCAGTCATTTGGAAATCCAATAAAAAAGCCTGGGTTACCGCTTTAATATTTAAAGATTGGTTTACTTCACATTTTGTACCAGCAGTAAAACATTATTGTGAAGTTAATAATTTACCATTTAAAGCATTATTAATCTTAGATAATGCTTCAGGACACCCAAAATCTCTACAAAATTTATACCCAGAAATCAATGTAGTGTTTCTTCCCCCCAATACTACGTGTCTCATACAACCCATGGACCAAACGGTGATAGCTACGTTTAAACGATATTATATGCGGTCGATCATGAATCAGGCCATCAAGGCAACTGAAATGGAAGGTGGGCCCACATTAATAGATTTCTGGAAAAATTATAACATATGGAATGCAATAAATAATATTGGAGATGCATGGGCTGAAATAAAAGAGTCAACAATGAAAGGTTCGTGGAAGCAACTATGCCCACAGATGATGAGTGATTTTCAAAATTTTGATGATACCCCAGAAACCATAACTCTTGAAATAGTTCACCTGATGAATGAACTAAGCCTTGAAGTCAATAGCGAAGATGTTAATGAATTGATAGAATCACATTCTGAACCATTGTCAAATGAATTTCTTATGGATCGTCACGAGAATGAAAATTCTAGTTCATACGTACAAAACGAAAGTGAGGAAGAAGAACCAGAAGAAATACCCAATACCTTAACATTAAAAAACTTGAACGAAGCTTTAACACATATTGAGAAATTTTTAAATATTATAGAAGAATGTGACCCAAATGGAGAACGCATATCTAAAGTGCGTAGGGAGATCCATAATAGCACTGCGTGTTGCAGAACTCTCTATGAAGAAAAGAAAAAAAATAATAAAATACAAAAAACTCTTGACAATTTCGTTAAAAAAATATAATTTCAATTTAATATGTACTAAGTAATTTTTGACAAATAAAATTTTTGAAGTATATACAATCTTTGGTGTTTTTTTTTCTTCCCTCTACTTTCGAACATTTAACTTTCGCACACATTTTCAGGAACCAATTATGTGCGAAAGTCGAGGTTCGCCTGTATATATATCTTCTCTGCACTGCCCAACAGGAAATGGGTGGTACGTATGTATGTATATAAAACGTATATTTATATCGTCGTGCCCATGTCCCTTTTGGCGTCGTCACACAGTCAAATCTATACGCCTTCCTATTCACGTATTCAATCTTATCTCGTTCACATTTATTTATACATATTCGTCTGCATTTAATGATTCACTGTTTTCCCTTAAAACTTCAGTATAAATTTTATTCAACATCTTTAGGTCATTAATGAACTGCACCTATAAACATTTTGTAACGTCTTCAACCCAAATTTAGAGTAAAGCACTTCCAGGCAGAGATGGATGTTTGAGAAAATGTTCTTGGTAGGGTGCCAACATATGGTAACTGCTCGCTCCGGCAGATGCCGTTTATTATTTTAATGAATAGAAAAATCTCCTAGCAAAAATTGTTTCGCTCTTCAAAAAGGTGTAAACACTTGAAATGAGCTTAAAATTAGCAAATGTAGGTACGATGATAGATTTATAAGGGTTTCTATATTTGTCTAAATCCCAGTTGTAAGACATTTTGCAATAGCTTTGAAGTTGATTGCATTTCACACACAATTTTGCAATTCCAACGAGAGTTTATAAATGGATTGGTAACGAAAAGCTTGAATATTCATTTGTGTATACATACATTTCCCTGTTGGGGTAGATAGATACAAGAGAACGCGATAACATTTGCTATTACAACATATTTTGGGGTAGACAGATACAAGAGAACGCGATAACATTTGTTATTACAACATATTTCCTTCGCCTCCTCCATATCCACACATCTTCTCATACAGTTCTTTCTATTTATCTTATTATTAAATTCATTCGTAGGAAATTAATTACCGCATTAAGAAGAAACTCCTTAGTCTACTTGGAAAAATCTTGTTTTATTTTGGGAAGTATCAGGCTCGACTCCTGATGGTAGCAAAAAAGGCTTCAGTCGGATTCGTTCACTTAAATTATTTTAATGACTCATGGTGAAACTGTATTGAATTTATTGTTTATTAAACTGTATTGATATTGTATTGAATTTAAATTACGTTTTATCTAGAAATCTGGTGGGTGTATTACCAGGTGGCGATTTCTTCAACCAACCAATAATAACTTAAAGAGGCTGTATGTGAAAACTCGACTAGAACTAAATTCATCTGGTGGTACGTACGTACAAATGTAATTTATTCAAAATTCATGCTGCGCTCATTGAGGCCATATATTTCTTAATCGGCTTACTATTGAATTGTATTTCATATATAATTGTGTTTCATTTTCATTGTATATAAAATAACTGCTCATAAAAAAATCAGAAGATTTCAATCTTCTAGTGTAGATCACTCTGAATGGGGACTTATTTTGTGTTGGTGGGATCGAACTGAACTGAACATTTCAGTGCATATACGAGTACATTGTATAGGTTAAGGATAAAATGAATTTGTTAGAGAAATTTCAAATTAGAGAGATATGAAAAATAGAAGGGCATGGCAACCTCCGTGTCATAGTAGGCAAGGAGCCTCTTTTCCAGTATGTAGATTGCGGGTTCGTTTCCCGCTGTAACCCAGTGTCATATAAAAATTTCCAGCCTGGTTTTCCCTTCTTGCTTATGTATATATTTCTAGTTGGTTGTAAAAAGTTGCTACATGACAATAAACCTGCCAAGTTGTGCTGTTTACAACAAAAGTATAATATATTAAAAAAGCATGTTTAATTTTAATTTAAGTATGGACAGATATTGTCTCGACCTACAATTAAATGGACGTAGTCAACTACATATTTTGCAATTATTTTAAAAGAGATTAACGTTTATTTACACAAAATGAAAAAGGAAACATTGTTTTCCTGTTTTTAAATTAATACATAATTGCCTTACTTACAATTTTAAATATTACGTTGATAACTATGATTGGCACACCATTATTTCAAATAAACAATGGCCTTTTGTTGAATCGACTGTTATAAGTAGAATTAAAAAAGTTATCATGAAATGGTTTGGCCACATTGAGAGAATGAGTAACATTACACGTCTCAAATGAATAGAACGAGAGAAATCATTATATTTGTCTCAAATGAATGGAGAGCGAGAAAGAGGTAGACAGAGGAAAAAGCTAAAGGAGATAGCTGGAGAAAGTTGAATTAACGGAAAGATAAGAAGTATAAAAGACAGAAGAGCATGCACGATGTATCGATGTGGAAATAACAGTCTGGGATTTGTCCTCTCTGTCGACCGCAAAAGAGACATATCGTGATGGTATGTACGAGTATGTATGTAATATTGACCTTTGTCACGGATAATGTTTAACGAAACCCAATTTTACAAATATGCATTTTCGAATACAAGACAAAAAAATTAAAGGAAAAAAAACATACTTGAAATTAAAAAAAACGTGAGACGGGATTAAAGCAAAAACAAGCAGTAAAAAAGGTTTCTTACAGATATCGTACCATAACAACCATTATTATAGATATCGTACCGTAACAACCATTATTACAGCTAGCGTACCGTAAGAACTATTATTTGGCAATTTCACATTAAAAAAATTGAAAGTTTCTACTTTATATGAAGCTATATTTTTTTAATACCCACAATAAACATTTACCACAGACGAACGAACGGCCGAGTACAAGTACATTACTATACAGAAAATCATTATTTTGTGGAGACAGATAACCACACCACTAAGTAAAAACTATAACGAAATAATCTTATTTCTTAATTACGAACTTCGTATTTAATATTTGTCAAAAATATTAAAAATCAAATAAAACTTGAACCGAGACTCTGAAACCAGTTGCAAATCAATGTTACTGTAGGGAATACCTACGTCCCTAAATAAATTGTCAAACATACAGGGTCAACGACCGATGAATCAACCTCTGGACATCTACAATTGTCACATGCCAGAAACGTCAACAATGTGTACTCGCAAATATATTTTACGCGGCATGCCACGGTAGAGGGAGAGCGCATCGCTTTGACTCGCCGTTTCGGCAAATAAATATCCTACCCGCTATACTGGGGCACGCGCAGGAGTGAGACAAAGTATATATCGCGAGCGCATTCACGCACAACTATAAAATACCTACTTGTAGACAAATAAACATTATTATTCACTCGACCATTCATTGATTATTTACTCTCACTTTTATCCGCATTCCTGAGTTTTGTATTTATTTTAAAAACAAGACATATCAAAATCATCACGGCGTATCAAGTTAAGCATCACGCTAAATTGGTGACCCCGAACGAAAAGGAACACAGAATTCGACTAAAACGAATATAGCAATGTCAACATCAACATCATCAGCACGTCCAGCAAGGACACACGCTACATTTAAAAAAAAGCATAAGCATCTCGCTACATTGGTGACCCCGCACGAAAACTGAATACGTATCTCGACTATATCGAGTGTTGCCAACTCGATAAACACCGTACAAGTGCAACCCGACACCGGCATCAGCAGCAACGCGATGAGCATCATAAACAGTTTCGTCAACGACATCTTCGAGCGCACCGCCGCCAACGCCAACCGCCTCGCCCACTACAACAAGATGAGCATCATCACCAGCAGAGAGATCCAGACCACCGTCAAGATTCTACTCCCCGGCGAATTGGCCAAGCACGCCGCCAGCAAGGACACCAGAGCCGTCACTCAGATACAATACAACATCTGATGTGGACGAGCCAGACGCCAGCTCATGTGAGGTCAGTCCTGGCGATCAGCCACACGATTTACAGGATTGCCTCCCTCGACGAACTACTGACCGACAAGATGCTGGAGCAGACAAGCATCGCTACAACATCGATACAACCACGAACATCGATACAACCACGCTACAACCACGCTACAGCCACGAGCACCGCAGACTCCACCATCATCAAGCACCTGCAGATCAACCCTCCACATCGGACGCTATCTGCAACTTGATCTACACCATCACCACCATCGTCAAGCACCTGCAGATCAACCTTCCACCTCGGACGCCATCTGCAACTTGATCCACACAACCAAGCATCGACGACCAACGCACCAGACAATCCGAATTTAGCGAGACACGACCAAACCTACCTCCCGCTTCCGCATCCCCCATCTGTACGATTCTGCAGATCCGGGAAAAAACGCCACTCGCTGCTGTTATCCACGTACCTACTTCGACAACGGGAAACGGATAACCAGTCCAGGCGTCAGATGCACCGGAACCTAACGTTCGCGTAGGGCACGCGCTCCCTACGTTCACTAGGAGGGGAGCCATGTAGGGAATACCTACGTCCCTAAATAAATTGTCAAACATACAGGGTCAACGACCGATGAATCAACCTCTGGACATCTACAATTGTCACATGCCAGAAACGTCAACAATGTGTACTCGCAAATATATTTTACGCGGCATGCCATGGTAGAGGGAGAGCGCATCGCTTTGTCTCGCCGTTTCGGCAAATAAATATCCTACCCGCTATACTGGGGCACGCGCAGGAGTGAGACAAAGTATATATCGCGGGCGCATTCACGCACAATTATAAAATACCTACTTGTAGACAAATAAACATTATTATTCACTCGACCATTCATTGATTATTTACTCTCACTTTTATCCGCATTCCTGAGTTTTGTATTTATTTTAAATACAAGACATATCAAAATCATCACGACGTATCAAGTTAAGCATCACGCTAAATTACGAAGCGACTGAAAAAAAACTCTTAATTTCTAGTCAGTAATATACCGTGTTTTATTCCTGATTTTTCTTTCTTCTTCGCCATCCCTTCCTTTTCCTTTGATTGATATATCACTTTTACATTTCTTATGTTCACAAATTTCATAAAAACGAATAATCATTTGAATACTTTTTGAGAACATATAATTTGCTTCATTAACTTTTGTCTGGTTGGTTGGAATAAATTTGCGCCTGACAATAAGCCCGCTAGATGGTTTTTTACAACGAAATGTAAATAAATAAATTATAAATAAAATCCAGGTTTAATATCGTTATAGAAACTTAAATCCCAAGATATCGCACAAATAATTCCAGCCGTATCGTAGTCTCAATAACCACCACATTAAAATCATGTCCAGCACCTTCTCATCACACCCTCCACATTCGCATCAGTCATTCACTCTCATGCCTATGTGGAGTCTTCAAAAATTTCGCACTCGTTAAATTCCCCTCTGAGAGGCATTTTGTTAAAATTTTTTTCATTAGAAAATGTGACATTAAAATCACCATTTTCTTTAGGGAAAGTGTCTTCTTGAATTCTTGACGCATGAACTGCGTGTTTCTTCTCCCAAATTATGTATAAACGAGTGAGGTCGGAACCAGAAGTTCAAATCCAGACTACGCTCTAAAGTATTTATTGGAAGAAGATAAGTATAACTTTTTCTTAGGCCCCATTCGTCGAGCCTTCGGGCTTAGAACGAATCGAGTCAGCATGGTACTCGCAGTTCGTCATCACACGTGTTGACAAGACTACCTTGCACGTAAAAAGACAACAGCTGGTCTCGTTGATGGGTCTTGTAGTCGAAAATACCCTTGCCATTCCAATGTCAATTCAATTGGAAAGCGAAGCTATGCCGTGGATTTTTTTTTAAGTGAGTGATCCGTTGCACACCAGCAAACTCACCGACCACACTGCTGTATTGGATCCGATGGCACACTGAAGTGAGACAATTAGAACATACCAGCATGTTTTTTTTTCTTCTTATTTGTTAAAAGAATAGATATGACCGAAGTCATACGTATCCTTATATCCCCGAATATTAGGCGGAAAATGCCTGTGACGTTCGAGGGGAGTAGCACAGCGCGGAGTTTGAACCAACGACCTTCCGCACGGAAGTCCAGCGCATTGCTGCACGGCCAACACCTCTAAAGCACACGACTACTACTTATTAAGAATTGTCACCAGACGGGACTATTTTATGTAATTTTTTCGGGTAACATCAGTGATTAAGAATAAAAAGTGCACCTTGAGATGGTTGGGACATGTCAAACTGATGGATGATGAAATAATACCTAACTAAATTAATAATGGTAGCATGCTAAATGCGAACGGAAGACTAGAAATCTAAATATTAAACTGGAAACATTCGAAATGTGGATTCATCAGGGAATGTTCAGAAATTCGTTGTCATTGTATCTCAAACACCGAGATGCGGCATCGAGAAAATGTAGAGATAGAGCTCTTAAATAGCATAAAACTCCGAAAGATTACCTATCTGAGTCATATATTAAAAGAAGAAAAATGCTACTTCCTTAAATGAATACTGATTATAGGTAAAACTGAGGTTCGAAGAGGAATAGGTAAAATGCGCTTGCCATGATAACGCAACGTTCGCGAATGGACAGGTATCCAGACAGAGCTGTTCCGTATCGCTGAAAACATATATATTTTCTAAAAAGTGGTCAGGGAGACCGAACACGGCATGAATAAGAATAAATGGGGGTCGTGGTAGAGAACAACCTAAAAGATTACGGTTCAACCTAATTAATGAAATTTTGAAAGAAGGAAAGTAATGAATAAGATAAAATTGTTTAGGTATGATGCTTGAGGAAGAGCGCTCTTGAGGAGAATCTGCTCTCTAAACGGCGCTATATAAATTGTTAATAATATTACTTTATTCGAAAAAATGTTTTGCCTAGAAAATACGGTTTACAAGTGCTGAAAAGATGTTATTAGATAGAGAACGCTTATTTTCTTGTATATGTTCAAAATATGCTAATGTAACGGAATTTCTGATGTTTATAAGAAACTGATTACAGATTCTCACAGTGTAAACAGAAAACGGAAAAGTAAATATTGACGAACGATGAACCAGAAAATGTAAAAAGAAATGACTTCTTTGCCGCTATACAAATATTTAAATAATTAAATATGAATATTTTAATGAAAAGGAGAAGAGCGCCATTTTTATTAAATAATTCAACGTCCGATGAAGACTATAGTACTCGTTAAATGAAAGGAATCTAAAACAAAAAAAGTATTACAATTTGAAATGAAAAATTAAATGTGTAGGTATACTATGAAAAATTAAATGTGTATACTATGAAAAATTAAATGTGTTTACTATGAAAAATTAAATGTGTATACTATGAAAAATTAAATGTGTATACTATGAAAAATTAAATGTGTATACTATGAAAAATTAAATGTGTATACTATGAAAAATTAAATGTGTTTACTATGAAAAATTAAATGTGTATACTATGAAAAATTAAATGTGTATACTATGAAAAATTAAATGTGTATACTATGAAAAATTAAATGTGTATACTATGAAAAATTAAATGTGTATACTATGAAAAATTAAATGTGTTTACTATGAAAAATTAAATGTGTATACTATGAAAAATTAAATGTGTATACTATGAAAAATTAAATGTGTATACTATGAAAAATTAAATGTGTATACTATGAAAAATTAAATGTGTTTACTATGAAAAATTAAATGTGTATACTATGAAAAATTAAATGTGTATACTATGAAAAATTAAATGTGTATACTATGAAAAATTAAATGTGTATACCATGAAAAATTTAATGTGTAACAATTAAAACAATTATCATTTTATTATTAATACCAGATAGCAACTGCGTCGAAGTTTTCATTATTGAGTCTGAAAATTATATTTTTTTATCAAAAACTGTTTATTCCGCTTTTTTGTAACGGTATAACCCTACCGGTTTTAAGGCTTTCACATCATCATCGGGGAAACATAAACAAGACTGAATTCTGTTCGA
Organism: Odontocerum albicorne; assembly: GCA_949825065.1. NCBI lineage: Eukaryota > Metazoa > Arthropoda > Insecta > Trichoptera > Odontoceridae > Odontocerum > Odontocerum albicorne. Next base: position 19,271,372 of record OX463858.1, read on the forward strand.
ACTGGTACCGACATACACGCTTCTAACGGTAAATTAACAGTAAATATTTGAGGACTGTGGGTGAAGAGAGGGAGGAGACAACCTCAACGAGCAGAGGCGAGATTCTTGGAATATATGTGTTTGCCAGATAGATGTTCACTCCGAAGCACTGACTTAGAAATTTCTAGGGTCTCTAATATGTCAGCATTGAAACCGGTAGGGTTATACCGTTACAAAAAGTGAAATAAACAGTGTTTGACTAAACAAATTACAATATCTTTAAACCTACATAATGTTAATGCCTTAACTATAAATAATACAAGTCTAAATAGTCTAAAATTGTCTATTGCTCGTCTCCTGCTTTTTATGTTCGAAATATCTTACGATCCTTTTTGCACCCAGCACAGAGAGACGCAGTGTTAATGGGGCCCTATTTAAAAATTCGAATACCTGCGAAAATGTAGCCCAAATCCCCAGACTGGAAGACAGGCGCTTTAACAACTAGGCCATGAAGGTCGTATATCTAAATGATAACTTAATAAAAAGAGGATGATGATTTTTAGTCAATTTTACTTATAAATGACAACTTAAGTACTTCGACATGCAAAAAACTCGACTGATCTAGCTTTCTATACGAATAGAAATTTAATAGCCGCAGCGACCACTTTCCTATCTTTGATTTTGTAATATTTTTTAAACCTTCATTTTCTGTCGACGTTATTTTACGTGCTTAACAATCCCAATTATTTTTCATGTCTTCGTTAAAGATTCCAGTCTCTTTCAGAACATGGATGTTCTCTTCGACTGGGCGATGTGAGAGAATTATTTGATTACTCGTCACACCACTCATCACACCACATTTTAAACATCTTCCTTTACGGTTCATTCGGCGTGAATTTGAAACTAATTTCCAATATTTATCAGTTGTACACCATTGTTATCTACGCTTAAGAAAGAATTTAAAAAATATAATGCTAATCCTTATATCCTAATTTCCATTTATTTCCCTTCTTTATTCTATAACAAATTCCTTTCATCTAGCTCTATCATTATTGACAAAAAAAATACATTTTTTTTTCGTAAAATCAGCCGTGGTTTAAAATAGTTTGATTTATCCAAGATGGACTAGCCGGCTGGAAGAAAGCCCGCCCGCCAGATGTACCTTTTTGACTTTTTTTTTAGTGTACCTCACAAAGAATAAATATGATACTTTTTATGTCTATAATAGTGGGTTCAAATCGTAACTTAGAGCGCCCTTGAGGAGAGTCTGGTCCAAAAATGGCACTAGATACATTGTAATTTTAATATTATTATAAACAATGATTTTTAAAATTTCATGTAAAATTTTATAATAAAACAGCGCTTTTAAAACAAAACAGCGTGACAAATTTCATAACGAATAAAGTGATTACCTTTAGTACATCTTTATTATAAAGTGATTACCTTTAGTACATCAAAAATGGCACTAGATACATTGTAATTTTAATATTATTATAAACAATGATTTTTAAAATTCAGGTAAAATTTTATAATAAAACAGCGCTTTTAAAACAAAACAGCGTGACAAATTTCATAGCGAATAAAGTGATTACCTTTAGTACATCTTTATTATAAAGTGATTACCTTTAGTACATCTTTATTATAAAGTGATTACCTTTAGTACATCAAAAATGGCACTAGATACATTGTAATTTTAATATTATTATAAACAATGATTTTTTAAATTTCAGGTAAAATTTTATAATAAAACAGCGCTTTTAAAACAAAACATCGTGACAAATTTCATAGCGAATTAAGTGATTACCTTTAGTACATCTTTATTATAAAGTGATTACCTTTAGTACATCAAAAATGGCACTAGATACATTGTAATTTTAATATTATTATAAACAATGATTTTTTAAATTTCAGGTAAAATTTTATAATAAAACAGCGCTTTTAAAACAAAACGTGACAAATTTCATAGCGAATAAAGTGATTACCTTTAGTACATCTTTTGATTACCTTTGTTATAACTGATCGATAGTTCCGCTTACTATGAATAATTTATGAACTTCAGTTTCTGAATAGTCGGCTAGAGTAATGTACAGGAAATGCAGTGAGACGTATCAAACAGCGTCAAATTATTTTCATTCCAGCTGCAATGTTGGGAATACAAAATATAATGCTTATGGAATTGAAAATATTGGAATGGGGATGCACATAATGGAAATAGGTTATTTGGACGATGTTACAGAGTAGAATGGATTATTTGAAACGAAAATACAAGAAAAACGTAGAAAAATGTACAAAAGAGGAGAAAATTATGTTTTTTTTTGCTGCAAGATTCGTTCGAGGAATTGATTAAATGCACGGAAAAGTTTAAAGAAAGATCTTGAAAACAACTTCAACACAATTTTAATTATGAAGATTAAACAGAGCATAAATTTTGAAAGAATAAGAAAATGTTTTGAAAATTAGGATTTTATTCAATAAATGTATATCTTAATTGTAAATGCGATAATTGTAAATGCGATATTTGAATGAAGAATTAAAGATAATAACGAAGTGAATACTTATGCTATATTGAAGGATGGTGTGTTTTGCAGTTCATGAAATATGAAGCATTTAACAGAACACGATATCTATAAAACATTCGACATATCTCTTCATTTTTTCCTTCGAGTTCAGGTATCCACTCCTTTGATGCTAATAAGTGCAGAAATATTTTTCAATATCATTATCCTTATTGAAATAATAAATTTAAGAAAATACAATTTAACAGTGACTATTTAAAATATATTGTAAACATTAAATTAAGTTCTTTATTACCTTACAAATAAGATAAAGGTTTTTGAAACCGGTAGTGGACTTGATTAATAAAACAGTGGTGAATATGAAGAGTACAATCGTTTTACATGCCTTGTTAACACTATTTAAAATTGTAGGTTTTGAAAACGTTGCAGTTTTTATCTTCAGGGCTTATTTGTAATATCGCCATAAGTGAATGTACGCCGGATACCGGTATAAGTATGGCAGCGGTGTCGACAGATTCGATTGCCAGGGATGCGATAAGGTGTATATAGACAAAGGCAAGAATGGAGATAAAAAAAGAATAACCGAATATGAAAGAGCCTGCAAATTTGCTTAACCTGAAAACTCAGCTTTTGTTGAATATTTTATCGAGACAAGTCACCACCGTTCCTCACTTGAACCTACAATTCTCGGCCAACCAAAAAGTTATCATACCCCATTAATCACAGAGGTAATAATACTGTACTACCATTCAAACAATATCAACAGAGATGACGGATTCTACATCGAATCAGCGTGTAATAAGATTGGAGAGACAACAATATGAAAATTCTCTACGCACATATCCAATTTTGGCGAAATTGATTACAAACATGCCCTGAAGATGAAAACTGCAACGTTTTCAAAACGTCGGCATCATAAGCCAAAACACGCTAAGACCTTATACAACTGATATGAAGTACCACAAAAACCTCAAAATATATTTGTCAGTTCATATTACAATAGTCTGGAACTAACTAAACGTGCTCAGTAAGATACAGGCAAAAGCCTAGTTTAGGGGACATGACAAATGAAAGGCTATAAACCCAGATCCAAGCAAATTGTGTATTCACATTAAATTACCTGTTATTTTTTCACACATTATGTATTTATAAAATGTTTTGTCCTGTATAAATAAAAAAAATGGCAAAGTAAATTCTTTGTAAGCCCATTCGGCAAAATATTTTCATCCATAATGAAATAGTTACAACAAATTTTTTACACAACTCCTGCATAACAAGATTAGACAAGCTGGGCCATCAATATGGGCATTGTATGAACTTTCATATGACCTTGACATACAAGAGTAAAGTCAAGTAGCTGTTCTTGCCGGAATGAACTTGGGGTCGTCTTATGCTTGTTGTTATTATTGAATAACATTGGTTATATGTCAATGTTGAATTTTATTTATTGTTTATTTATACTCTTTTGTATCAAAAAAAGGTCATTTGCTCGTTAAAATAAAATGAATTTATTAAAATACAAAAAAAATTATTCACAAGAAACCAAAAATTGGTATTTTTATAAATCCAAGATGTTAAAATTGCTCTTTAGAAACGTTGTTTACTCGCTTGGCTGTTTACACAAAAAATTCATTGAACATTCAAAATTACAATCATTAATATTTATAGATATGCTAATTCGAATGGAATTTCACACATGTATGTGAGAATGTTTGCTGTCACAATAAAATAAACATTTAAAAATTCAACGAACGACCCTGTTCACGGAGATGAGAACAAAAGAAATATGTGAAGAGATAAATGTCACGGTCGACAAATAATAAGTTACGAATTTAATTTATTGTACAATAATAATTAAGTAGGAAAGACAGCTTTTATCAGTTAATCACAGAGTGTGCTAAATCCAACAAAGTGGAAATTGACCTATTTCTTGTTGGATTAATTCTCAGTTATAATCATCGATTTCAGAACTTTCTCCAGGTCCTTTTTCAAGAGTAATTCTACGCATTAACTTCTCTTTATCAAAAATTTCGTCTTTAACTTTGTAGAACATCGTACCAGAATATTAAACAGAACATACTTTGTTTATCCATACCAAAGAATTTGTTTTGCAATTTGTTTAATCAAACACTGTTTATTCCAATGTATAAACCGGTATAGCCCTGCCGGTTCCAAGGTTTTTACCTCATCATCAGGGAGCATAAACAAGGCGAACATAGAGATTATTTGGACGTTTGAACAACATCTTCAAAAGTGATCTCCCAATGTATTTGAAACGAAAGGTCTACAACCAGTGTATTCTCCCAGTACTTACGTATGACTATGAGAGATAAACGTTCACATTAAAGAACACGGAAAAGCGTCAGACCGCACAAAGGAGCATAGAGAGATGTATGTTGGGATATACTAAAAGAGACCGTCAACAAAACTCACGAATTCGCAACAAAATTAAGATAGAAAACATAATAAAGGTGTGCAAGAAAATGAAGTGGCAATGGGCAGGACACGTAGCTTGAATGTCAGATTCCCGATGTACATCCGACATAATCCAATGGTACCCATGAGGTATAAAGAGGCCCAGAAAAAGATAGAAGGTATGCTGGATGGATGAATCCAGGAAGCCTGACAGCATTACATGGCACGAACGAGCAAAAAACCTAATTATTTGGAGTCGACATGGAGAGACGTTCATCCAGCAGTGAAACGACCCAGGTTAACAAGCAGTGAAACGACCCAGGATGATGACACTGGGATATAAAGTAGAATAAACAGTGTTTGACTGAACAAATAACAATGTTTTAAACCTCCACTGTGTTAATGCCTAATTTATAAATAATACAAAGAATAAATTTAAGGTGCGACTAATAAATAACTACATTTATTCCAAAATATTATAAAATAAGTGAATAGCGGAGACAATTGGAGGAAAATTCTATAAATTGATGGAATACCCCCGATTTATCACACTTATTTTCAAAATAAAGGACCTGCATATTACACCAAATATAGTACAAGGAAGATAAACAACGAGCATATAAGAGCGGCGTATGTGAAATAAAATGTGGCTATGAAAGTATTTATATTGAAATGACACAAAGAAACACGGGCACTAGAATATATTAGGTCCTTACATATGAAATTGGCGTTTTGCCGTACTGGCAACTTTGATCTCAAATATCTTCTCTTTGGTTAGGAATTCCAAATTAAAATTTATACAGCTATTTACTCAAGTATTTGTGTTTCGAAAATTATAATTCATTTGTTTTTTCCTCAATTGTTTTTTTTCTTTGCGTCACTCAGTTTACAAAATGGAAAACTTGAAATATCGCGTTATTTACGAGTACGAGTTCCACCGTGGCACCAGTGCTGCAGAAACGGCTCGAAGGATTAATGATGTGTATGGCGACGGTGCCGCAAAAGAAAACACAGTGCGTTTTTGGTTCCAACGTTTTCGTTCTGGAAATTTCGACCTGCAGAACAAGCCCCGTGGACGGCCGGAGACCAAAGTTGATAATGAAGAATTGAAGGCTATTGTGGAAGCGGATCCATCGCAAACCACGTCCGAGTTAGCTGCAGGCTGCGGTGTTAGTGATAAAACTGTTTTAATCCACTTGAAGCAAATTGGGAAGGTGAAAAAGCTTGAAAGGTGGGTACCTCACGAATTGAGTGAAGCAAATCAACAAACGCGCGTTGACTGCTGCGTTGCATTACTCAACCGGCACAATAATGAAGGGATTTTGAATCGAATCATTACCTGTGATGAAAAGTGGATCCTGTATGATAATCGGAAGTGCTCATCGCAATGGCTGAACCCTGCCGAACCAGCCAAACCATGCCCCAAGCGAAAATTGACTCCAAAAAAGTTACTTGTGAGCGTTTGGTGGACTAGTGCTGGTGTCGTTCACTACAGCTTTCTTAAATCTGGCCAGACGATTACGGCAGATGTCTATTGTCAGCAACTGCAAACCATGATGGAAAAGCTAGCTGCTAAACAACCGAGGCTGGTTAATCGCTCTAGGCCACTGCTGCTTCATGATAACGCTAGACCACACACTGCACAACAGACGGCTACCAAATTAGAAGAGCTTCAATTGGAATGTCTAAGACATCCACCGTACTCTCCGGACCTTGCCCCAACAGATTACTATTTTTTTCGAAATTTGGATAACTTCTTGCAAGGGAAAAAATTCAACTCCGATGGGGCAGTCCAAACCGACTTCAAAGATTTTATTGATTCCCGTCCGAATGGTTTTTTTAGTAAAGAGATCGATGAACTACCTATGAGATGGCAAAAGTGCATAGATAGCAATGGTACATACTTTGATTAAATAAATATATTATATTAAAATAAAATCAACTTTATGTTCCTCCCAAACAAAACGCCAATTTCATATGTAAGGACCTAATATTAACAAAAGCGTTGTCTATCAAATAACAATTTTCAAATTTTAAAACTATGTAAAAGGCACAAACAATAAGTTAAAGTTTAACATACGTCAAAAACATTATATAAAACAAAAAACAATAAACAAACATTGGTTATACAAAAATTGCATAAGCAAAAACAAAAAAGTTATAAATAACCAAAGAATGCAGAAGGTTTCCTCGCTCTTAAACATTTCCTTGGATCAATAGACCACACTCTTTTCCGATGTAACATGATATCAATCTGACCTAAGCACTGATCTCACAAATCGGGATGTTTCCGTCTAATTCTCAAATGAAATAATACCGTAAATGTGATTTATTGATACCGCCTTGTTGAACATCAGATAGTTGTGTATATAAGGGAAACATCAGCACAGAAAAAAAGCATCGAAACTACTAATAGTAATTATAATACAAACTGGTCCTTTAAGATATTGTGGCTGAATTGGTAAAACAATTGGTTTGTATTGTACTCTCTTCGTATACAAAACAACCTGGTGAATTTATTGGCACATGACAACTAGATATACAAAACAACCTGGTTAATTTATTAGCATATTACAACTAGATAGATTTTTAAGAAACCTTCAATGAAAACTAGAGTGAAACCTTTTTTAAAAATATTGAGAACCAGTGGGAATTGACCCGCAATCCCCAAGCTGGAAGACAGCTGACAGACTTGTTGTTCAACCCGGAGATTGCGGGCTCGGTTTCCGTTAGTACACATTTTATAAATGGTCCAATATCATATTCACTTTGCCTATTAACCTTTTGATTGGCTTGAATAGATATTTTTGGCAATAAATTAACCAGGATGTACTGTTAATAAGGAATGTATTTTATATGATTTTTTGGGCCTTGGTTATTGATATACAAAAATTGTTGTCTATCAATTCACAAGAAAATGTTTTTAATTTTGTACCGTGTATATTCGGAATAGTACCGCCGAATAGTAATATACCATGTTTAACCATCTACATAAAATAATAAAATAAAAAAATATATTTTAAGAATCGTGTGATATTCAAATTAAATGTTGTTACATTCTTGTCAATATTGCAAATTAACGTAAAAGACTACCGATGTACATTTCAAACAGTTGTGAACGTTTGAAAAACCGAGGAATTGTTTTGTCCAAAATAAATTGATTGCAAATCCAAATTCTTCCAATATATAAAAAAATACACAAAAGGATGCACTTACTTGGTATAACATTTACTAACGACTATTTATTTAATTTTTTTGGATACTATGGTATTTAATTGTCACAGAGAAATATAAAAAGCTCTGTTCTATCTATATAAACGTGTAAACCCACCCTGAGGCAGGAAAGTTTCAAAAGGGAAAAAAAAGAAGTATAGAACAATCATAAGTATAAAAAATTAGGCAATGTTTGTGGGTCTTCCTCCACAGCCGTCCAGAGGAAGACCAAAGAACTCATGGATGACTCAATGCTCAAAAATCCTGCAGAGAAACGGCCTAGATGAAAGCGACACCCAGAACCGAAGAACATACAGCCTGAGAACGAGAAGAACCGACCCCAACAGTCTACCTAGGCAATGAGTTGGGACAATTCCAGGAAGAAGAAGAAGATAAGTATAAAAAACCACCATAATCAGATTACACTAAAAAGGACATTTAAATCAGACAAAAACATTTTACAAATGATCGCTCACTGAATTGTAGACAAAATAACACTCATAAATCTACAGTAATTAAGGAAAAGGGAACTGCACATGAAATACTTCTCCAATGCATGATTTCGATTCAATTTAAATTTCATCTTGTGTTGATATAATCTCACTAAATCTTGTCTGATTTCTACAAGCCATTTTTTAATTACAGTTTTTATATTTTAATACTTCTAATGGCTTAATATGATGCATTAAATAACTTATAAATCAAGAGTTTATAAAGCGCAGTTTCGCAACACTGTTCTCTACAAGGCACTTCCAAAATGGATTTAATGCAAATACGCAACAAATAAACGTATTCATTTGAATGTTATCTATAACATTTACATTTTTTGTAATATTTTTTTTAATCAAAAACGAGTATCTTGAAATTATGAATTGTTCAACACCAGAGTTTGTTTTGTCCTTTTTGATATTTTCCGTGGAATATCACTACCGTTCGATACCAAGCACAAATATCTATGCAGATGACCTGCTTATGATTAACGATGACCATAAAGGCCTAATACGGTGTAATCTATACTTAATGACACATATGGTCAGGTAGGGTTGAACGTTAACACAGATAAAGCCGAAATTTATGCGCTCCTCGAAGTTAAATTACTTCAAAATGGTACACTTCAATCCTGTCATAATACGGAAGAAGACATTGAACAGGTTAAAATGTTCACATACTTGAGCAGTGTCCATACCAACAAATATGAGGTGGGCATGGACGTCCTAATAAAGATACAAAGTGGAAGCAAGGCATCAACAAAACTTCACAACATACTGAACAGTAAGATCTTGTTTCAAAATTCCAAACTGAAAATATAAAGTTCGATTATATTATGCTCGTAAATATAAAGCTCGATTATCTTATAACACATGTCACTGGATAATCGAGCTTTATGACATGTGGAACCAAAACATTGGCCATGACACTGAAAGATTCTACGAAAGTTACAAAGCTTCGAAAACCAAAGCCAAAAATATTTGACCCAAAACAGACTGAAAGAGAGTAAAAACTAAAATCAAATGAATAAATTCGAAAAATAATAACGAGACAATAATTTATTACCAGCGGTATGAGGCCGCTTCAGTTTATATAGATAGGTCATGTAAGCAGATCTCAGTTGACGCGGTCAACAATGATCACTATGTAAGCTAGCAATACGAAAGAAACCGACTTGCTTGAACAAAACGGACATTTTTAGGTAACATACGAAAATCAGACGGGGAGCTTAAGCTCTGCATGATTTATATAACCATCTGTGAAACTGTAACTGATTGATTTTGAGTTCATTACATAAAATCTGTAATGTAAAACTCAAAATATTAAAATTCAATTTAAAAAATACAATAAGATACCATCAACAACATGGCAGGAAGATGTTCTCCTTCAAATATATCCAAATAAAGGAAAAATATAATACCTGAATTTGTTTCGAATCTCACAAAACAAGATTGTATGGAAAAAATTAGATTAATTTGTGCGAATCATCATTAAAACATGTATGGAAATTATACACGTCTATTAATGCAGAGGCATGCAGTAATTTGCAAACGTGCAACCATACATCGCATAATATTAGCATGCAAGCTGCATGACCGTAATCACCAGACGGGGAGTAGACGTGGACATGTTTCACCTTGTCAGATAATGAGGACGATGCTGAGTTAAAGGTGAATCTCGATAACACTGTATGTTGAGAAAATGCCTCCGGGGTGTGTTGAGAAAATTTTATATGGTTTTCGGCTCAATACACTGAGAGAGTTTCAGGGAGTTATATGTATCATTTTCACTTCATTTGAAACTTCACCGTCAATAATGTTTTTAGAACCTTCGAATATTCGTTACAAACTCCGAGACCTAGTTGATAGAATACTTGAATGTCACCAAGGTGTTTTATATTAGGTGTTAACATAAGTTGTGTCCGTTTTTTTTTCCAAATTTAAAAATGAGCACCAAAAGTAAAAATAAATGGTAAAGGCTATACATCATTCGAAAGAAAATTTTCTGTTCTATAAGATATTGTGTTTGGTTTTACGTTACATATATTATTTTATTTGACTACAAGCCTTCAAAATGGAATGTCAAGTAGACGAAAGTGAGCATTTTCGACACCTCCTTCTATTCGCGTTCAATCGAGGGAATAAAGCTGCTCGCGATATTTGCGAAGTGTACGGTGAAGATGCTATGAATGAAAGGACAGCTCGTCGATGGTTTTTGCGTTTCAAAGACGGTAATTTCGACCTGAAAGACATGGAGCGTTTCGGACGACCAGTGGACTTCGATGAGGACCGCTTATACCATATTATTCATGAAGATCGCCACTAATCCTTATTTTTCTTCCAATTTTTTATTGTTTGAATTTATGTTACTTACCTTTACTTTTTACTCTTAACACGACATGATCATGGATGCCAAATACTATTGTATATAATCTTTACAAGAAAAAAATGGTTGATTTAAAAAAAATTGCGTGTGTGCTATTAAGCAACACAAAAGCAAAACAAATAATTAATCTGCCAAACCTATAAAAGCTCTTGAAGATTATATTGATTAGTCGTCTTTGATATCCTTATAATATTATATAATTTCGTTTATTACATTTAAAAAATAATTATAAACTAATTTTAAAGTAATCAATCTACATTTATCATTTAACGTCCGAGAACTAAGAAATATTTTTTTTCACTTCAATAATACTTAAATTTAAAACTTATAAACAACAAAAAGGCTGGATGGCCTCGGCTTCTCTAATAATTTTTGAAATTTCGTCAAGATAATTTGAAACCTTTGCATTATAAATTATTTCGACTTTTGAAATTTTAATAATAATTATAGGAACAATTTATACAGCGTCGTTAAATGATTAGACTCTTCTCAAGGGCGCTCTAACTCGTGATTCAAACTCACTAATATTAACAAATTGAAAATATTATAAAATAAACATAAATAAGTTTAGTATAAAAAATGTAAGAAAATCGCAGAAAACGTACAAAGGGAAGACGAACTAATTTATTTGTATTTATATATACTCGTATATGACAAGAAATTTTATAAATGCATAATTTATGAGAAAAAATAACAGATAAATTTAATATGCACACATAATTCTTATGGATCTGGGTTTGTTGCTTTTCATTTGTCCTCAGTAAACTAGGTTTTTGCCTGTATCTTACTGACGATATACAGAACTAAAGAGAAACGTTTTTTTATCTTCCAATATGTGATAGTAAGGAATTCGGCATGAAGTGTTCATATATAATCATACATTTTGATAAGACTTCCCAATAAAGGGTGTCTTCAAGTGGCTGGACTAAGACTACATTCGTACCTCTAACAGTTTGAGACAGATTAAGATCAATCCAATTAAATTATTACTTAAAAAAAACGAACGTTATGCAAAAATAAAGATCATCGATTCATTGTATATTACGCGATAGTAGTATGACAATTGCAATAATAAAATAAACTTACATTTAAATGACAATAAATAGCTGTTATCGACTAAAATCAATCGAGAATAGACTTCAAATATTATCGAACATTGTGCAGAACTTCAGGAATACCCAAATAGCCAAAAATCTAATAAATCACAATTTACTTAAAAAATTAAAACATAGAACAAATCTCATCTGACAGCTACAGTATCGCCCGAACTATTTGAGATGAATGAGTCAAGACTGCTTTTGAAAGAATAACAGGTTGCACTCAATGATTTTATATACGCACAGGCGTCTTCCAACAAAGAGATGGTTACACTCTAATTCGATCACGAATAACAGATACTCGTATAATTAAGTTCTTCTTCTTCTTCCGTATTGTACCTTTTGACATATCCGAATTTTTGATTCGGACATATAGAAAAGCGTGACCGGGAGACAATATTTTCTTAGACCCAGGAAATCGAGCCTTCGGGTTCAGAATCGCTGGAATTGGCACGAAACACTGCACATATTGGCATCAATTCGCAAGTAAAAACAATAACACTAATATTGTTACCAGGTGAACTGGTTTACCAGACTGAGACCTTTTTTGGGTACCATCGGGGATCAAACCCGAAACTCTCGAGTAAAAGTCGAGCCTTAAGGCCACGCAGGTCGGAGTACATACGTACTTACTATCGCACCATGCCCCTATTGGGGTAGACATAAGTAATAGATCGTCAAACTTTCCTTTCTCGATGCACATTTTAGCATCCTACACATCCATACACCTTCTCGTACAACTTCTACGATTTCTTTGAATTTCTACGTTTCCTTTTTTCAGAATATCATTAACTTGATCCAACCATTCTGTTTGGTCTTCTTACATAAAGATTTGCTCTGTATAGTTTTGTTTTGTTAGTCTTTCTATATTAATTTGTTCTACGTGCCTAAATTATCTCAGATTTACCTTCTTCATCTTACTCAACACCCTTATAGCCTTAAGTTTACATTCATCCCTAATCCCTACATTCCGTATTCTGTCATGCATTTTCATTCCATATATTCGTCTAGAAGCACGCATTTCTACAACTTTTATTCACATTTCGCTCGCAGCCAAGTTAACACCATAATAATATTTTGGACTATCATCTTAGCAGATTTTGACATGTCCGGTTCAAATATTATATACGATAATTAATAAAAACATCACGAAATTATTTTAATTTCGCGAGCTGTTTGTTTTTGGTTGACCCCATCTTTTTCCTCAGGTTGGTGACACTGTCTGTGATGTACATTTCAAGTTTAAAACATATAGGATGGGCAGTTTGTGTTTGACAGGCAAGTGTTTACTACGCATTTTGCCCCCTTTTTGAATTTTCATTAGAAAACATTTCTTTTAGGTTTTACGCCGTTTGCGTGAGGCAATCAGAAAAAAACGTACAGAATTGTGGGCAAACCACTTCTGAATTTTGCAACACGATAATCCACCGGCTCACACTTTACTACTTATTTGTGAATTTTAGGCTAAAACCAACACCATCATGATGGCACAGTCACCATATTCATCAGATATGGCTCACTGCGTCTTCTTCCTGTTCCCGAAGATGAAAAGGGCATTAAAAGGACAACGTTTTGGGACCATAGAGGAGATCAAAGAAAACTCGCTAAATGAGCTAAAAGCTATCTAAAAACGTGTGTTCCATAAATGTTTTGTAAATTAGAAAAAAATGTTGGCAAACGTATTTTAGTCCTATGAAGACTATTTTGAAGGGGATAATTTTAATATTAATGATTACATTAATTTTCAGAAAAATTTAAATTGTCGTTCGTTTTTTTATCACGCCATGTAGGTATGTCTTTTAGTGGCCCATTGACTTTGTTTACTTTCGCTACACGCGGTTCGATATTCCTCTTGACCTTCCATCAATGAGAAAATACTACCCAAAAGCATAATTCCTCGTCTTGCTCCAATTTTTCATTATTCACCCATATATCACATTTACTTTTCCTTTCACACCATTACTAACCCAAGTCGAAGAAATGAGATAACTAAGTAACAACCATGCGAACGAAGTCGCGGGTAAAGCTAAGTACCCTATAAATAAACGTAAGTATTGTATATTGAAATATGTAATATAATGACTAAAGTACTGGTTCTGAAGGAATTCCTATTCTGGGTTACCACATACAGGTGCTTATACCTTTGCAAAACTAACCGCAACACAAAATTCACAGAAAACCAGTTTGTGGTAACAGATTCAAAGGTTACATAAGACTAGATATGTACTAAAAGCAGTTCGTTGAAACTTGGCGGCAGTCAGTAATTTAACCACAAATAGAAAACTAATAAATATCTACTCAATGAATAATTGAATTCATACAACACAACAATTTTTAATCTAAATTGGCACAATCATCGTAACATCTTATGGCTGCCAAATTGGCACGATCATCGTAACATCTTAAAGCCGCCAACATTTTCAATTATATTATATAATACTAACTAAAAAAATGCTAATCGCACATTATGTTAAAACAGATTGTACAATTTATTGTTTTTTTTTCACATTTCTCTAATAACATTAATGTATCACATTTATATCAATAAACTACACTACACGACACTTAAAGCACATACACGAAACACGTCCATATCATACATGAACCATTAAGATTTTTTAACCATGTGTGTCCTCATGTAAGACGTGTTCCATGTGTCGCTGAGCTCCTTCAGGAAAAATCTCTAAATTTAGTGTAATACATACTTGAAATAAATTAATTTTCAATACTTTTTAACATGTTTCATTTTGTCATAATATTTTTGTATAACGTATACATTTTTACTATTGTCCTTATCAAACATAAGTCTTGAAAATTTGAATTGTTTAATAACATACATGTTTTTTTGTACTTGTTGTGTTTGGTTCTTGTACGAATTAGGGAAACCTATAATGTGCAAAGGACCTGAAAATATAAATGAATAAATGGAGTTTAATGAGGTAAACCAAATAAATGCTTTACTATCTAATATCGGAAGATTTAAAACGGTTTCTTTGTAGTTCGTCTAACCTTGATAAATTTTATGAAGTTTTCTTACGAAATATGTTTTTCTAAACATATGCTACCTCCGTGGACTAGTTGGTAAGATACTTGTCTCCCAGCCCGAAGGTTACGGGTTCAATTCCTGTTGGAAACCAGATTTTTTTTTAAATAATTCGAGTCTAGTTTTTACTATTTATTTACATTTTTATCTTTCTGGTTGATTGGAAAATATTTTCACATGGAAATAAGCCATCCAGGTTGTACTGTATCATATACAATAAAAGTGTAATACAGTAACAATGCTTATGTAGGTAAATACCTTATGAAATGACCGCAGTGTTTATATTCTTACACTCAATTTATACAAATTTATTATGTAATATTTTAAATATGTCAATAATAGTGGGTTCGAATCCCGAGTTAGAGCGCCCTTGCGAAGAGTTTGCTCTTTTAATGACGCTATATTAATTGACTTTTTAGTATCATACTTATTAAAATTTAAGTTGTGAAAAAAAACTGGCATTTCACTGGCCATTGATTAGTTTAGCTTATAAAATTTACGTCACTTCACAAAAAATTTCAACAAAGCTATTCAGTAATAAGTGTCAACAGACGTTGTCTTGATTCGCAGACATGTCTTTCTTTAAAAACCAAAATATATCGCAAATAGAATTTGATTAACAGATAATAAAAGAATACTCAGACTGATCAATGACAATAGAGAAATAAAATATAATTTTCTTAGGAACAATATTTTAATTATCTGAGTTTTATGATTTATGGGTATAAAATTTTAGGCCAACCATAGTCCACGTATATATAGTCAGGTTGTTAGTGCATACACATACTCATACAATGTCGACGTTTCTCTGCTGTGGTAGGCAGAGGAGACAGACCACCAGAATTTCCTTTCTCGCCTCACATACTCGTATTTCGCCTCTTTAAAACCCATACACTTCCACATACAGCTAATACAATTCATTTTATTCATTTATTCCTGGGCGCGAATTTCTACAGTATTTAGTAAGCTCTTTTTAGTATTTGTCTACATTATTTAGTTAGCTCTTTTTAGTATATTTCTACAGTATTTAGTTAGCTCTTTTTTAGTATATTTCTACAGCATTTATTTAGCTCTTTTTAGTTAATATATTTCTACAGTATTTAAATAGCTCTATTTTTTCTACATTCACGTTTTAATTCCATGCATCAAAGTTCGTATTAAAATACAAGTTATAAATATATTTTGAATAATTTCCTTCTTAAACAATAGACGAGAGAAAAGAAAAAGTTATATAAACCACAATTCCTGGGGGGTGGAGGGTTAGGCCCATAAAAATGTTATTATTCATCGTTCTCTTAAAAATATGGTATGTTATCACCAGGACTGTCTCTCTCTTGAAATATTGACCACCAGCTATTATTTAATCTTTTTGGAAATCTAACTGGGAGACGACTGCCAGAGGGTATTTCATAAATCGCCACGTAAGGACTATATTTCCTTACCAGAGGGATTCGTGAATGCCTTCTGCGGTTTCTACTTCATCTCACAATATCTTCTACTTCACATATTTTTCGGATACGGGAGTTTCTAACTCTATGTCCCAATACTCGTGCATGGAATGACTGTGAGGGTTTTCATTTCATTATTTCTGAGACAACTTTTTATTTTATTTGTATCTACTCTATTCCATAAATCATGATTTTCGTCAAAAATGTTTTTAAAACATTGACCTATCGGTGTAATCATATTTCTTAAAAGATAACTTGGAATATAGCTTTTCCTCGACATGATGATCACAGAGAACAGGTGACATTTCCGAAAACTTTGCCAGATTTTTCAGATTTGTGAAAGACAGATCCATGGAAGAGAGATCTCGCTACCTGAAATGTTGTAAAGACAATATTTTGGGTTATCAACTCTACTAGGAATCTGAATTGTCAAACTATTCGCAGCGCTCGACCTTAACCTGAAACCAAATTCGGAGATCCTTCTCTTGTCTAAAACAATCCGGGCAATATCAACGAACCTGTTGTAAAATATCAAGGAAACTGTTATGAAATATCAAGGTACCCGTTATGCAATATCAAGTAACCTGTTATGAAATATCAAGGAACCTGTTATGAAATATCAAGGAACCTGTTGTGAAATATTAAGGAATCTGTTGTGAAATATCAATGATCCTGTTATAAAATATCAAGGAACCTGTTATGAAATGTCAAGTAACCTGTTGTGAAATATCAAGGAACCTGTTAAGTAATATCAAGGAACCTGTAATGAAATATCAAGGAAACCGTTGTAAAATATAAATTATACTGTTATGCAATATCAAGGAACCCGTTATGTAATATCAAGTAACCTGTTATGAAATATCTAGAAACCTGTTATGAAATAGGAAGGATCCTGTTATACAATATCAAGCGACCTGTTATGAAATATCATGTAACCTGTTATGAAATATTAAGGAAGCCGTTATGAAATATTCAGGAACCCGTTATGAAATATCAAGTAACCCGTTACGAAATATCAAGGAACCCGTTTTGAAATATGAAGGAATCCGTTATGAAATATGAAGGAACCCGTTATGAAATATCAAGGAACCCGTTATGAAAACCAATGAACCTGTTATGTTATATCAAGGGACCTGTTATGAAATATCAAGGAACCTGTTATGAAATATCAAGGAACCCGTTATGAAATATCAGGGATCCTGTCAAGTCTTTATTATTCCCGAAAACATATTTGAGGTATGCAGAGACTGCAGAGGCTTCATTAATTTGGTATCTTATCTTTGTGTGGTGATTAATGTAGTTGAACAGATCAACGCCTTGACATTTTCATTCCATCACTTGTTCAATAGGTTTGTCATCAATCATCAGTTGGCAAAGGTTTTTGTACTGAAAAAAGTATAACTAACGAAGCCATTGTTAGCATACAATATCATATATGGCATTGAATCCATCATAACGATGATATGAAAATATTTTATGTGGGATATATAGTTGATAAGCGATAGCTAATTGGTTAATCCATTGGCTACAAAATAGGTGTAAAAATCAGGAATTATGTTAAAACAGACAATTTTCTATATTAAGATATTACGCTACCGTATAGTTTTTATTCAATATTTACAATAAAAAATACTGTTAATAATAAAGCATTGTTTGATTAAACATATCTTGATTAAAATATCACTTTGTGAGAAACAATATACAATAGACATTGTTACCACAATAAAAGAAACACGTGTTATTTGAGATAAAGCACCTTTGAGGCGATTTTGCTCTCTAAACGGCGCTATATAAATCGAATTTTATTGTTATTATTTTTTAAATTTAAACGGTCAAAAATACTGATACTTGGCAACCGTTTGGTTTAGCTTATAAAACTAAGGTTTTTTTTTAAATAGTACATATGACAAAAGTCATAGGTATCCTTAATACCCTCGAACACTAGGCTGAAAAAGTGCATGTGTCGTTCGAGGGGAGTAGCACAGCGCGGGGCTCGAACCGACGACCTTCCGCACAGTAGTCCAGCACGTTAGCGCGCGACCATGCACCTCTGATCGTTACTTCATAAGAGTGTCGTCAAAACTATTCGATAATGAGTCAAAAGAGCTCTTTTCATTCGAAGACGTGTCTATTGTAAAACCAAAATATCTCACAATTAGACTTTTGATTAACAAATAAAAACAGAACATTCAGAATGATTAATGATAACAGAGAAACAAAATAGAATTTTTACTAGAAACAATATTTTATTTCTCTGACTTTTATGATTCATGGGTATATTAGGTTTTAGGTCATCCATTGTCAGGTTGTTAGTACATACACATATTCATACCATCTCGTTTCTCAGCTGTGGTAGGCAGAGAATATCAAGTGCTGGACTTTCTATCTCACTACACATATTAAACCCCTTCCACATCCATACACCTTATCCGTTTCTACGATTCTTTTACTCATGTATGGCTTTTATGTCTTAACTTTTGTTGGGAAAAGTATGACTTCCAAATCCGAGGTTTCGGGTTATTTTTTAAATGTATTTACATAACAAGTAATCGTATGAATATATTGCTTATAAAAAACAAACCAAACAACAAAATAGAAACATTGGATTTAAATTGGGCATTACAAAAACAATCTGGGTTTGTTGCCTTTCATTTGTCATGACCTCAGTAAACCAGGCTTTTGCCTGTATCTTAACTGAGGACATATAAACATAGAGTGACGACACATGGTCCTTAGATGTTCAAGGTATTATACAATATAACAATCTGAGTGATGTCACATGGTCCTTAGATGTTCAAGATATTATACAATATAGCAAACTGAGTGATGTCATATGGCCCTTAGATGTTCAAGATATTATACAATATAACAAACTGAGTGATGTCATATGGTCTTTAGATGTTCAAGATATTATACAATATTACAAACTGAGTGATGTCATATGGTCCTTAGATGTTCAAGATATTATACAATATAACAAACTGAGTGATGTCATATGGTCCTTAGATGTTCAAGATATTATACAATATAACAAACTGAGTGATGTCGTATGGTCCTTAGATGTTCAAGATGTTAGACAATATAACAAACTGAGTGATGTCATATGGTCGGTAGATGTTCAACTCTTAACTATACGGCATTGGTCAACAGTATTATTTTGGGAAAGAGTTATTTGTTGGTCAAAAGATCTTTATCGTAATAATCCTCCGTGGTAATCAAGTAACGGTAGCTAAAATATATTGACAAAATTTATCAGATGATATTTACAGTTCAGCTCAATTCCACCACCACCCACGCTATTATGGGGGACAAAATAAGTCCCCAATCTGCAGATCTACACTTCAAGATCAAAGGCTTTTTTATTTTTGTGGTGATAAAAACGGAATTGCCCAAAGGGACTCCTCCTGTGAGTCCGCATGTCTGAGTGTGGAAAAGATAGTAGCGACGACAAAATTAAGGCCCGTTTTCACGGGAAAAGGAAAATGACTCGCAGTGCAGTAAATCTACTTATAAGGCGACCCAAGGCTTGAAGTTAAAACAGCCCAGCCAGTATTTTCAGAGTAAATTTCGAATGCAGCAAAACTATCTTTTGACGCCACAATATCCAAGTTATCTATCGGCTTGGAGATGAACCGATGTAAGACTTAATGGGGATTCAATCAATCATCATCGCAGATAGCCGCAAAACTTTCAATAGGGCGAAGGGATAAGAAGATAGTAATTACAATACATACAAAAAAAAATACAACACACGTAAAACTGCTCAAGCATACATTGTGTATTTGAGTGGCATTATTCGTAGTCTCGCCAGTAAGACGCTTGCCTTACACCACGGGGGTTTTGGGTTCGAACACCATTGATTACCAAAAATAAAATATAAAAAAATTAAACAAATAAACGTTACCAGAATGATAAAATAATTAATCTGGTAACAAAACTCTCAGTATGCGAGTATTGTTGCCTATTCACGTCTAATAGTATTAAAAACTTAAATGTGCATGGCCGTGCGGTAACGCACTGGACTTTCGTACGGAAGGTCGCCGATTTGAACCATATGCTGTGTTACTCCTCTCGAATGGCACAGGCATTTTTCCGCCTAATATTCGAGAATGCAGAATACCTAAGGCTTCGGTCATATATATTCTTTCAAAAGAAAAACATTCTGATGTGCTCCGATCGTCTCACATCGGTATACTATCAGATTCAGTACAGCGGTGTGGCCGATCCTGTACAGTTTGCTGGTGTACAACGATGCACTTATTTAAAGAAGATAAAATAAGAAAGAAATCAAAAACTCAACGGCACAGCTTCGCTTTCCAATTGAGTTGACGTTGGAATAGCGAGGGAATTGACGTTGACGTTGGAATCGCAAACATGTTAGGTGACAATAGTTACGTGCTCCCTCCAGTCTTTCCTACTTCAAAAGTTCGGTTTTTGGGGCCATAGATATCCTCAAATATGAATCAATAAATTGATTAACTTTTATGAGATCAGAGTGTGAAAAGTCACATATTACTGAGATAAAATAGCATAATATATCTAAATACTCTTTTAAAGCCTTCTATTGTAAAGACGACCGATAAGTTAAGATTCTTTTATGTTTTGTATTTCCTAGATCAGTGGTTTTCAACCGGAGTGCCTCAGAATCCAATGGAGCCCCAATAATACTCCAAAGGTGTCGCGAATAACAGTCTTAACATGAATATTCGCAAATTTGCAAGAAAGTAATAATAATATTCGATTTTTTTCTACGTCTTATTTCTGTTTCCGCTCTCACAACTATAAAAATTATTAAAAGAGAATGAATAAAATCGATTAAGGAAGAAAAGAGAAGTCACATCAAGTCCAAATACGAATATCTGATATATTTTTTTTGCAAAATTATTTTCCTATATTGTTATAAAACAAAGTTACTTTATATCTTCGTACTCATTTTATTATTATAAACAAATATGTGCTGACTAAGAAAAGGTACCGTAAAGATAATTTTTTTTAATGTAACTATCGGACAAAGCCACTGACTTCGATATTCAAAACAGACCAAAAAGTGCCAAAAGTTTGATTGTTTGAAAATTAAAGTTTTTTACTATTACTTATAGTATGTTATAAACTACCTTGAGGTAGCATTGAAGCGAGAAGCGTTATTCATTTTAGACTAACTACAATATAAAATTTGACATGTACAATAAAACTTACATGGTAGATATTTGAATAGTTAACCAAGCAGCTCTTACCTGAAACAAAAGAAAAAGAAAGAAATTAATAAGGATTCAGTTAAAAGGATAACTTATAAAGCGCCGTTTAGATAGCAAACAATACCAGAAAATAATAATAAGTTGTGTGTAGGGAGAAAAAATGTGGAAACTCGAATGCATAAAATAAAACTTTTGATATAAGTTTTTTAACTTTTCGTATTTGTTAGTTTGATATTACAATAGTTTTTTTTCTCTACGTCAATTTTCCTCAAACATTTCAAAACAGGCCTATTAAACACACTCGCGCGTCATTGAGCTACGCATGGCCACAAGAAATGGTTCCTTTACCGCATTATTACTGGTGATGAAAAATGGTGCCTTTATGTTAATATAAAGAAACGAAAGAATGGGTCAGTTATGGTCAACAAGCAACTCCCAGAACGAAACAAGGTTTCCACCCGCGCAAGACGATGATTTGCATCTGGTGGAATTGGCAAGGCGTCATCCACTACGATATACTTGAACGCAATCAGTCACCGCGGAGCTATACATTCTGCAAATGCAGCGGCTCAACACTGCAATTCAACAAAAAAGGCCGGATCGGCAATATGGCGTTATTCTGCAACATGCCCGCCCTCATGTCGCCAATATTACGAAAAATGTCATTCAAACGCATGGTTGTGAAGTCCTGCCACACCCTCCATATTCTCCAGACCTCGCGCCGTCGGCTTTCCACCTTTTCCGGTCCTTTCGAACAATTTGCGCGGTATTTCTTTCAATGACGTCGAATTGCGGACATGGTTGGACGAATTCCTCGAGTCAAGACCGGATGGTTTTTATCGCACAGGCATTGAAAAACTTGTAGAACGTTGGCAAGAAGTTGTAAATAATGAAGGAGAATACATTATTGACTAATTTGTTGTATTTTTTTTTGGTAAGTCCTCTTGTTCTCTTCATTTGGAAAACAAAACTTATGTTAACACCCAATAACAACGTCTTTCGTGACAGATTTGATTTACTAAATGCCATATATTTGCCCGTCAGATAAATTTTGCATTTCTTCTTTTTTCGATCGCTTTCTTTAATAACTATTTCACTTAATGATCGATTGTTAATTTTTTTATGTTTTCTATCAACCTTTAAATTGTCTTAATTTTTTTTGTAATTTCCTTTATTATAGTATTAACTCATATAATTTCGTAGTGACATTGAATTGATGGCACAAATTATCCTAGTGTGGATGGATTTCCTATAACAAGGAAACAAGATCTTTTTCTCTTCTTTCCAAAATATTACGACCTTATAACCATACGACCTTATGACCATAAGAATATTTATTTTATTGTACTAGAAAGTCCTTGTAGTCTAATTGTTGTGGAACTGTTCATACTCGTATTTCAGTTTTCTACGAATAAGTGGTGCATCTTATTCAATTAGCATAGAAGCGACATCTTTTAGTTTCCTCCTATCAAAGGTAGAAATGCACGTATAGTTTATTTTTTCCTTTGATTAATAATGTAAAAGAGCATAACAGCCACTTTCTCATATGTCAAGTGTAAAATTGACAGAACTATTACGAAGACCACAAAATTAATCAATTAATGAATTCGGCTCGTAGATTTGGAGAATGTTCATCAAAAGAAATAGGCTAATTTATAGTTCCTTTGTCGGACGAGTTTGACCAACGCCTCATTCAATCTGATGAACTCAATAACAATCTAAGGATCTGTGACAAGTTTGAAGCTTGTTTCGAAGTTTGACAGCAATCCAAGTTTCAGAAGTAATTATAACTAGTTCAGTAAAGTAGGTAGTGTTCAGGGGGGGCTGAAATATTTATAAGAAATATAGCCTAATATTTATTTAATAACGAATGCTTCGACCAAATACATAAAATTGTACTTGAGGCATCGACACTGGCTGCTCCGCGGCCCAGCCTCGTATTAGGACTGCGCATTTCCAATTTTTAAAAAGCCCCAGCGCCAAAACAATTAAAACATCAAAGAATTATTGATTGTTATAAAAAAACAAGTAACAATACGTAACATTTAGACACACGTGTATACTATATAGGATAATAAAAAAGAAAACAATCTTAACCTAATGTTTTTTCTGAGAGATATAATATGATTAGGTAAACACTCGTAGTTTTGAGTATTTCAAGTTGAATCTATATTTGAGTATTGTAATG
This sequence comes from Odontocerum albicorne, assembly GCA_949825065.1. NCBI lineage: Eukaryota > Metazoa > Arthropoda > Insecta > Trichoptera > Odontoceridae > Odontocerum > Odontocerum albicorne. The sequence goes on from OX463858.1 coordinate 19,295,340, forward strand.
TAAATACATAAAAGTATAAATACGTTTTTCTTTACAAATATAAAACACGTTCAAACACATATATCTGTCAAGAATTACCAAAGTTGGCTGTCATGGCAGATACTTGTCAGTAGAAATATATGAAAATATATTTTTTCTCATTAAATGGCTCTTCTGGAAATAGCTATTGGATGAACATATGTATATGCAATATTTTTTTTCTTGCTGACAATACAATGTACGAGTATGTCAACACTTATTTCGTTTAGCGTAATACAATTAAGAATTATATTAATCTAATAGCATTTAAAGTATTGTACTTTGTAATTTTATAATCCCCAATTTAACATTTACAAAGTTTCAATGAAATGGTAAATCTAGAGTATGTAAAATACCAAAAACCTCAATCAAATACAATTTCAATATGCAATTCTTGTGATAATGTTTTAACATTTCTTAAGAACAAATTTCAAATATTTGACCTTTAAGTTTGTCCTAAAGATTTGTAGAAAAATAACTGATTGATTAAGTGTGCTTGACACACTCAATAATTGCATAAATTTATATGTCAATGTCACTCAGCTGAAATATTCACACTCTGCATTCATATATTGCACTTACACATACTTGAATTCCTATTTGCTATCATCACTTTTTCTCAAAATCATGTCCCAAAAATTTTCATCTCACGCTTTACATTTACATAAGTCCTTTGCCCACATACCTGATGTGGCTGAACCTCTCAAGTTTCTTAACCCTAGTTCTCCCCCTGCCAAAGAGCTCCCTTGTTGCAACTGGTTTTAAATTTCACTCACACTAAAACAAATCTCGCTCCTCAACGAATGCATTGTATTTTTTTGGCTCAATGAGCAGTATCCGGCGGTAAGTAATACACATCGGGCTTAAGAAAGGAGACAGTCGGCCATAATCGACTAACTTCGGCTTTGTAGATCATCGTCTTTGTCGCACGACCACACCCTAGAACGCTTAACAACGACTGACAAATCGCGACGGAACACGTGTATGAATGACAGAGATGACGCTCTACAAAGCTGAAGTTAGCCGATTATGGCCGACGGTCTCTTTCTTAAGTCCGATGTGTATTACTTACCGCCGGGTACTGTACATATTTTCTCTTTAATGTTATCATACTTTCTTCCAAATGTGTGCATTTTTTATTTTACGTTACACATATAATATGTTGCCTGACAACTAGTTCACCTACAGTTTTAGCAGGGTAGACCAAGGTCTGAGTGAATGTGAAGAAATGCAAGTAGTCTAAACGAGCGGGCATGTACATGTTAAATAATTTGTTGTAAGAATTGTTATCTAGTTAAAAGTTAGTATGTAGGTGTTAACTATTCCTAAAAAATTAAATATTAAGATTAATAAAAAATCAAATAAAAATTACGCGTAGGAAATAAAAATTAAGTTAGCTCAAAGTTATAATTTAAAAAATCAATTAGTCTTTTAGTTCTTAAGTAGTAAATTTGTTTATGGATATAGCCTTCGGCAAATGTATGTAAGATAGATTACTTTATCAAATAAAAAAAATATAGGAGTATTTTGTTATCAATGTTATTTTTCGAATGTTATGTTTCATGTTTGACCTAAGTATTCGTATTTAGATTTATGACCTTTTTAATTACGGGTTGATTTATTGTAATTGTCTGATTTTATTGTTTTGTATATTTTGGACCATTTAGCCCACTGACTGAGATAAAAATCATAATAATATTCAAAATTATTATTAATTTTATCTTTGAATCAGTACGATAAATATCATCACGTGCTTACTTGTTTATTATTGAAGAATAATTGTATTTGAATTTATTTCATGCGAAAATGTGTTTAGAGATTGCGGGTCGATATCCGTTGGTACCCATTTTTTGTAAAACGGGTTCAAGTCTGGTTTTCATTCCAGGCTTCTTAAACATCTTTCTTGTTGGTTGAAAAAGATTGTTACATGGCAATATTCCCACCAGGTTGTACTCCCATAACACGATCATACGAAATATCTCCCTCTTTAAAAAACGTGGATATCTGTTCCGACTAACTAGAAATATTAGATAAAGCCAATACATACATACAATCACATTATCTTCCTTTAAGGGTAGACAGAGTGAATAAATCTACATGATTTTGTATCCATGCACACAACTTTTCCCATATCTATGTCTTGTCATAATGCCCTTCTGTTTCTCATATTTCTTACATTTTCTTCAGTTAAAATTTATCCAATTATCTCCCTCAACTGTTTCCTCTGTCTACCGCTTCTTCTCTCTCTACATTAATTTGAGATACACATATTAATTTTGTTAGTCTTTCGTAACTTATTCTTTCACTGAGACTAAGTCTAAATTTGTTTCTTACTTATACTTATCAATCTCTAAAAACCAACTATACTTAAACCGAATTTTTCTTACATTTTAATGCAAGATATTATATTCAAAGCGAGCATTTCTATCACATGTATTCTTCTCTTATCACTTCCATTTTAATACCCAGATTTTACTTCCATACCTCAAGTATCGAGCACACCACTGTTCAATTTTATTTTTTGACGATTTTGCAATTTTTTATTGGCAACAACGGCAAAATGCTCGTCAGTGAAAACACAGATCGACATTATTTTCCTGTTAGAAAAATGTTCTTAGTTGTTATTCTCGTCATCATCGTGGACTCGATAAAATATAATTTAGTTTAAGGCATTATTGTCGATTGGTAGCTGAAGCCAATAAATACTCATGAAACACTGAATCAGCAGAGCAATTTCGAAAGGTGATAAAATAGTTGATAGATGGAAAACATCGATTTTCCTAATTTTATATTCGAGTGAGTAAGCTACGTTTAATTTTTTCCGACTAATATGGAAACTTTAATAGAGTACTACGTAGAAAGGTCAACGAATTAGAGCACCAGTCATTTGCCCACCCTTTATTTTGTTTGTTATATTTCAACTGAATATAAAAATAACTATAATAAATCATTTATATACCGCTGTTTAGAGAGAAAACTTTCCTCAAGGACGCTTTAACTCAGGATTCGGATCCATCATTATTGACAGATTTTAAATATTAAAAAATAAATTAATATATAAATATACGAGACACATAAATTGAATGTAGGGATAGGAATATATTGTTTTTTTTTATACAATGCATTTTAGTTTAATGTAATTGGGGTAAATCTGTATGAAGTGTTAAATAAAATGAAATGATTACATAGAATAAATATATTTTCAATAAATAAATAAAATTGTTTAATATAAAGTTAAAAAACAAAAATACAACGAATATTCAAACGATATATGGTATGATATATGCAAAGTAAAAATAAAAAAAGCTCTGAAGGAAGCGAATAAAAACGTTAAAAAATACAGAAATAAATTTAAACCAAATTCATAGGAATATAATTGAGTATGCAAGGGCTCAAGCTGTTTTTTTTTCACAAAATCATTATATAAACTATATTTGGGGACTTAAGTGTATGAGAAACAAAAATCAAAGAAGCGTACTAATGTATTAAAGTCTTCATTTCACTTAACCATAATTTATAATTTACTCAGTGAGTTTAGTGTAGAAGGAATAAACATAAAAAAAGAACATAATATGCGAATCCAAATACAATTTTCCTACAAGTTCGTAATTTACACTTTATTCAGTACATCGAGTGTGGTGAAACCAAAAGAAAAAAATGCAAATATTATTTTCTCACAAAACTATAATTTACACTTTATGTTTAGTGAGAGAAGGAATAAAAATGAAAGAACAATAAATATATCAGAGCCATTTTATCACAAAATCATTATTTATAATATACAGTAGAGCGCCGATTATCCGGGGCTCAATTATCCGTGAGTTGGAATGACCGTGGTCCTCTGTGGTAATTTTTTTTTTAGTAATCTCGTAAAATATTTTTTTCTGAATTTTTAACGACCGTCCAAGTTTTGATAATCACACAGCAATGGCCTAAAACTGTTATAAAAAATATGGTTTACGTTATACCAATTGACTAACATTAGCAAATTAGCCCCGTTTCCCCGCGTCCACACCGGTATGAAAATTTGTGAGTTCGGGGGTTCCCAATGTAGTTGCCGCGTTATGATACCGATGTTAGCGGTTGTAGGTATCTGTCAAACATTGAAAAGCTTGTTCGTGTACTTATTTTGCGTAAAAAAGGTTGTCTAGCATTAAAACGTTGGACGTAAGAAAAACTGAATCTGGATTAAGCGTATTTTTTTATTGAACGGGCTCAGCTATCCTCCAATTATCACGAATAATCGGCACTCTATTTAATGAGTTAACATATTGTAAGTGTAGATGTAACATAAAAAATAGATTTTTCAATGTTTTTTTCACACATTATATTATATATAATAATATTATAATCTATACTAGTTAGTCCTGTGTGGAAGAATTGTCCACACATACATAAGTTCACCTAGTAACGGCTACAGAAATATGAGGAATTGTATTACACTTGCGTTGTATATAGCACAACCTGGTGAATTTATTGGTATATGTATAGTAATTTCTTTCTACTAACCAAATACAGTTTGGCTTTTAGTGAAAACCAGACTAAAACCCTGTTTTAAGTTGGAAGATAGACGTCTTCGTCTATCGTAGTTATAATGAAAAGGGCAATTTTTTGGATTATGGCATGTTTTCTTCATAAACCTTAACAAAATGTTTTATATAAAATGTATCCTCAATTATGTAATGTTTTCTTTAAACACCTAAAAAAATGTTTCATATAAAGTTCACCGTCAATTACGTCACACTTTTTTTATAAACCTTAAGAAAATGTTTCATATAAAATTTATCCTCAATTATGTAATGTTTTCTTTATAAACCTAAACAAAATGTTTCATATAAAGTTTACCGTCAATTACATTACACTTTCTTTATAAACCTTAACAAAATGTTTCATGTAAAATTCATCAATTTTGATATATATTGCAGACGAATAAAATATATATATATGGTAAACATAATAGGAATGCTTTCATTGCCAAAGCTCTTGTTGGACCGTTTGATACGAAGCTTTTAGCTCCCCAATTTCAATCAAGCTTTGAGGCTGCAATTCATTCGAGATTATAATCCATTTCAGTAACGTATATAACACATGGAATTGGGTCGAATATACCTCAATGCATTACTGCTTTCGAGATAGTTTTATTGATACGTACATCGTAATTCTATCACGTTGATACCTTCGCAGTTAGATAGAATTGCATTTATGTACAGATGCATTGAAGCAGGATTAAGTGCATGATCATCCAATGTTATGATAGTCAGTTAAATTTCTAACACTCTATAACGCGGTGATTGAAAGCGTTATAGATTTAAATCTTGGATCGGGGGTTATCAACGAGGTTAACCATAATACTTTAATTAGAACTTTTATTTAAATAGCGAAGACATCCTACATTAAGCTTAAATTCCTTTATTTATTTCAACACTGTATTGTAAACATACACGTATAATTCCAACCAGTAATATAAAATAAGAGTTACATGGACACTACATACACACAATATACACCACCTAAAGCCGAATGTGTTACTATCATATATCGGGAGATCTAAAAATGTTTCTTCGTAGATCACCTTCCCATCGTAAGTATTTTGCGATTTTCTTACCATATACGTTTTTTTCCTAACATATACAGATGTGGAAAAGTGTCGAATATCTTAGCCACAGATAAGATTTTTCTGTCAATAAAAGAGCGTTCGAATCTCGAGTTAGAGCGCTCTTGAGGAGGGCCTGATCTCTAAACGGCACTTTATAAATTTTCCCTTTATTTTAATGTTTACTGACCTGCTGGCACAACTGAATCGTGCATAAGATAAGTACTATTAATTGAGGTTTTTATCGTTAGTATTCTTTATAAATAATTTATTCTTTGTGTAGTTATTTCTAATAAGCTTTTTTTCATAATAACAAAAAATGTACGACTTTTATTCTGTGATTGATTTTGCCTGTATCCTGTTTAATAGCCTAAGATTTATTAAACGATATGTTAGTACCGACGGTCAGTGTTTTAATGTTCACTAATTGTGTTATGTATAGCAACATTTCCAAGAGTTATAATTATTGTAAACATAGATAAGGGTTTTTATAGTGACCATTAATATAAACAAACCTTTATATCATGTCTCTTTTAAAGTAGGCTAACAGGGTAGATCTCCACATTTTTCTATTTAAACAAATACGCAGGCATTGCTTCGGTCACACCCATACATTTCGTATAATTGATATTTTTTTCCTGTAACTTCTCACCTTTCCCTTAGTAAAAAATAATATTTTGATATAAAGCTGTTTCCCGATCATTACGGTCACTTCAAGAGCGATGTTTCCCGATAATTATGATCACCTCGAGAGCGATGTTTCCCGATCGTTACAGTCATCTCAAGAGCAATGATTCCCGATCATTACGGTCACCTAAAGAGCGATGATTCCCGATCATAACGATCATCTCTTAACAAGCCTATTTAATAGAATAAGGAGCGTTTAGTTAGCAAAAGAGCCATCTGGATTATTTAATTCAGGTGTAAAATGGTATAAGTGTTTAACTAGTTTGGAAGTGAATCCACCAGGAATCGAACCTGAGGCGCCCACTTACTTAGCTTGAATATTACTTACCATTAGACTTTGCCATCGACACATATCTCTACTCATTTTTTAAGAAATTGCTTAATACAATATTATTTCGTTAGCGATGCAATGTAATTTAAACTTTATGAATAACTTAAATAAGAGAATATTAATAACATTTATGATTCATGCAACTACGAGTATATAAAGCAGGTTGATATGCATGTAGAAGGTTTTTTTTATCTCCTTGATGTATATTTTTTCTCAGTAAAACATTAGTAATGTCAAACTGAGAACAGACGACCTGTTTCTCTTATCCGTAGAAACATATGGGTCTACAGCGTGTGTCGCGATATGGGTCTACAGCGTGTGTCGCGATGCTCAAAGATTTGAAATCCAAATAATACGAAACATACTTGGCTTAAAACCGGCTGCAGGAGAGTGGAATCCGAGATCTAATGAAGAAACTCGAAAATTAACAAGAGAACTATTAATTACCAGTGACATAAGGTTGAGAAGGTTTATGTAGATAGGCCAGGTAAGCAGTCAACAATGATTATTATGCAAGTCCACTTAACAGACTGAAGAGAGAGGCTTGTACATAACGTGCAGCATGATCATAGAAGGCTGGGAGTGGAGGCCGACTGGGAGGAGACGGCAAGTGATCGATCGGCTTGGAGAAAAATCGTCCGGGAGTCTAAAGGTATATAAATTGTAAAGCCATCTCATGTATATGAGTTGTAAAACCATCTGAGGCAGGACGTAGGTGGGCTCGAGAATAATTATTAAAATGTGTGGCCAAGTTGGTAAAGCGCTTAGCTTCCAACATAGAGCGTTTTTTGTTTGATTTCTGATCTAGTTTTTAACGAAAGTCTTTTTTACAACAATCTAGTTATTTGCTAAAAAATGCGTTACGAAAATAACCTTGCCAGATTATGCAGCATATATCTATTTATTTATTCATTCATCAACGAAATAATGTATTGTACCTTTCATCAATATTTGAATGGTTCATTCGTTACAAATATTTGCCATATTCCAAAAATTAAAAATATGTTTTAAACAATTACATTAAAGAAATAGAAGTTACAATCACAACAAAACAATTCTGACAACGGATGCATGCAAGTGTACACATCAAAATTATTACAAAAACAATATGTACAGTTATTAATACGATACGCCTCAAGACCGGCTGACCGCACCATAACACAACAAGCTTCAATCTAAACATTCACGCGGAAAGAAAAGTATAGTTGCGTACAAACAAAATAATAACGAAAAATTAATATATTTATAATTTTATCGCAATCAAAAGTTAATATCGACCACATCACAAGATGTTTATATATAAAACAAAACTAGCTTCAAATCTATGAAACTGGGAGACAGTATAATCGAAGACCCCCAAAAGATTGCAGAAAATTTTGCACAATATTTTCAATCAGTTTACCTAGATTCGACGGCTAAATATGATCTAAAAAATATATTTAACAGTTCATCAGAAGCATATCGCTCCATTCTATTTCTAAGGAAGAAATGTTGAAAAGCATAACCTCTTTGCAAACCGACAAAGCAATCGGACCAGATGGGCTATCAGTGGACATTTTCAAAGTCTGTGCAGAATATGTGTGTGATCCCATTTGCTACATATTTAACTTGAGCATAAACACCAAGACCTTTCCCGTAAGCTGGAAGAAAACTAGGGTCTGCCCTATATTCAAATCGGGAGACCCGTTGGACTCTCACAATTACAGACCTGTAGATGTTCTCTCTATGCTTCCAAATATTTTCGAAACTGTAGTGTGCAACCAATTACAGTTTCGAAAATGTTTGGAAGTATAGAGATACAGGCAAAATGCCTAGTTTACTGGAGATACGACAAATGTAAGGCGACAAACCCAGATCCATTAAAATAATGTATGTCCAAATTAAATTACCTGTTGTTTTTTCACAAATTATGTATATTTCTTGTCATGTGTTATAATAAATAAATAAAAATAAATAAATAAAAAAAATTGAGCCACCAAGTATCATCAAGACATTGGAAACCAACGTGGCTTTTTGCCAAAACGATTGACTGTTACTAACCTTATCTCTCTCACACAGCAGATTGCGTCAAATTTAGACGAACTTTCCCAAACGGACGCAAGACTTCCAGAAAGCTTTAGACAAAGTTGATCACGATATATTACTTAAGAAAATGCATGACCTCGGCTTCAGCGGTAGTCTAATTGGATTATTTGCATCATGCCTAAAAGAAAAATCTCAATACGTAAAATTCCGGAACAAGTCTTCTGTCGAATTCATCACAATATCTGGTATACCACAAGGATCTAATTTAGGTACTCTGCTATTCCTCATATTAATAGACGATATTCAAAATTCCATAAGTCACTCGAAATGTTTATTATTCGCTGACAACTTGAAAATTTTCAAAAACATTCATTCACTTCACGTATTTGCACAGTTATAACAGGACCTAGACTCTCTTGTTTCCTGGACTGAGCAAAATCATCTCCTGTTCAACATAAATAAATGTGTCAGTGTATCCTATGTTATAGTCGATCGTTTTCACCAATCTACCATCAGTATACTATACAGGGAGAGGCATTAAACAGAGTTTCTGAATTCAAAGATTTGTGCGTAACCTTTGATCTCGGACTCACGTTCGTTAACCATGTCTCGCATTTGATATTGGACCGTTACAAACTATTCGGTTTTATAATGAGAATATCAACATAATTTAACAGTACCGATATCCTTCGAAACTTATATAATTATCTAATAAGAACCAAATTAGAATATGCATCTACAATGTAGGCTCCTCAACAGCTCAAATATAAAAACAATGTAGAACAAATACAAAAAAAATCCTCGGATATTTATGGTGCAGAACAAAAGGCGATTACCCAAAATATGCTCACCATGTCAAACTTCTCACGGTATGTAACTATATGTTAGAAGCCTCGAAACAAGAAGGCAAGAATCCATTGCGATATTCGTACTTAAGGTTTTTCAATTTTGCTTTAACTGTCCCGCGATTCTAGAAGCACTAAGTTTATATGGTATGTACCTAAAATATAGCCATGCAAGGAATCACCCTCTGTTCTACATACCAACTTACAGAACGAATATCGTGGCTAAACAATCAGTCACGCGTGGCATAGAGATATTGAACCAACTGAATAACACCGTGGATATATGGTATTCTCGTCACCGCCTAGCAGTATGAGAAGAATCCTGGATGATTTCTTCCTAACAAATAAGTTAAATCTAGAAGCAGACCTTCTTTGTGTAACAGGAGAAATCCGTGCAAAGAATACAAAAAAAAGGAATCAGAAACAACGATGGAAGAAAAATATTTAAATGTTATGATCAAATAATGCACCCAACATTACCTTTAATAAGTCATTATGGATTTATAGACACCCAATGGACTTCACAGAGATAATCCACAAATCGCAACAGAATTTGAAGATTCATAATTAAAAAATTAAGTAAAAATCTAAAATACTACAACCATTCACTACAAATATAACATTTTATAAATTCTACAATCGGTTTTCTTTTATAACTCAACAGACTGTAGGAAAATATATGAACAATCTTAGCAAATTGATTATCCAAAAGATGCATTCTATTTAAAGAGGAATTTAGTTGATAATAATTAGAGGTTACAATGGAAACATCCCTATGGTGAATATATCTATTGTTATTTACAATATAGGACACTGAAAATGTCGTCAAATGCGTACATTTTCTTTTCTTTTCTTTTCAACGAGTGAAGTTTCCATATAATTTCGTGATATATTATAAAACAATGAGAATGGCGCCACTTTTCAGGAAGTTACTTACAATTATTGATTCATTTCAAAGTTAGTCAATATAAATATTTTAATACCTAGTTTTAAAGTACCATCAGCATATTTAACAAGAATGTAGTTGTCAGCAAGGAGACTATAATTATTTTGATAGATGTTTTATAATGAGAAATTTTAATTTATTACACATAAGGATATTTCTTCATTCAAATTTTAAGACCGGCATTTTAAGATAGATAACTTCAAATGTTCTATCACCACGATGATTTTGAAATATTTTACTATACTATACTGTGTCATTGTATACATAATAATCTGGCGGATTTATTACCATAAGGCAATATCTTCCTACCATTAAACGATGATAATATGTCTTACATAAAAAGCAGACTAGAACCCTTTTTAAGGGTTTTAGAGGAATTCTAGCCTGTAACCCCCCCGGATTGGAAGACATTTGTATTACCAAAAATACCACGGAGGTCGTTGGTTATTGATATTTTAACCAAGTGTAATAAACATATTAACTGTCGAATACGCCATAGAGCAGGGGTTCCCAACCTTTTTGTACTCTAGAGCACATTCTAAAATATCGGTAGGGTGGCGGGCACCACCTATTTTCAATCGACAAACTCCTTCCATAACTTCTCATTTTCCCATAATTTATTTTCTTATATTCATAATTTATTAATAAATAATAAACAAAAATGTTTCAAAATAATAAAATTATTATTCAAATTGCATACACACAGAGAAATGTATTTACAAAACGTAAACAAAGTAAACAAAAAACACAAATACAAAGAAAACATTTTATAAACAAATATAATATCAATATGTCAATGTGATCTTTGGCATTGCATATTATTGACCAGTGCCTCATACTTATAATTAGGAGAGTATGACGATAGCAGATAATCCTGTTAGCAAACAATCATAAAGATGCTCATCGGTGAGTCGAGATCTATATCTTGATTTTATTAAGTTCATGTTTGAAAACAATGATTCGCATAAATATGTCGAACCGAAAAATGATTCAATTTTATATGCCGCTTTTTTCAAAAATGGGAACTTTTCTCTGTCCACTGTATTCCAAAAGTCCTCTGATATTAAGGATTTTAGCAAAATATCATTCTTAACACGTTAATCGCCGTGTCAGCCACCGGTGGCCGACACCGAGGTATTCCAATTGGGCCGTGTCGGCCACCGATGGCTGACACGGCATACCTAACTTCAGAGTATCATTCTGTCCGTCAGCTACGCGCTCTGTATTAAACTACTATTAAACTTAGCCGACATGGCCCTCTTCTATCTTACTCCGATATGGCCTTAAGATATCTTCATGGTTCTAAAAGATATACTCATGAATGTGATAGGTAGGTTTTATTAAATTAAAAACCTAAAAACGTACACACATTTTTTGGACATTTTACGAAAATCCTATTGGCGATCAATGTGTTAAGGTCCAAAATTTCTAACTCTAGTTCTTCTGTCTTACCTTGAACAAAATCTGCAATACATGCGGCCATTTCCATTACATTTATTTGGCAAGTAAAAGGATTGATACAGAAGGAAACAATTGGCTCGATATGTGTAAACTGCAAAAATCTCTCTTCAAACTGTTTTTTTAACACTTGAAGATGCTTAATAAATAATGACCCGTTTAATTCATTGTTACCTAGCATTTTCTTCATATGTGGGAAATGCACGAGAGAATTGATCTGCAGATGTGATATCAACAAATCCAATTTAGCTTTAAATGACTTTACAGAGCTTATCATTTCAGCTATGTTTTTGTCTTTCCACTGCAACTCCAAATTTAAAGAATTCAATTTCTCCATGATGTCTGTGAGAAATCCCAAATCAATCAGCCAGCGAGAGTCAGCTAGTTCATCATAATTTTCCTTTTTATCGTTTATAAATGTTTTTATTTCTTCAATTAAACTCACAAATCTTGTAAAAACCTTTCCTTTACTGAGCCAACGTACTTCAGTATGCAGAATAAGATCATGTTCTTTATCTTCAGTATCTTCTAACAGGGCCTTTAAAAGTCAGCTCGAATATGCAAAGGAGCTGCTCGAATAGAATTGATTATTTTTGTAACTATTTTCATAACGTGCTCAAATGGCAATATTTTACAACACAGAGCTTCCTGGTGGATAATACAGTGGTAGGACATAAAGTTTGAAAATGATTCATCCTTCTTGCAGAGGGCAATAAATCCTTTGTTTTTACCTACCATTGCTGATGCCCCATCAGTGGTTATCGCAGACAGCTTGTGTAAAAGCATATTTATTGACTTGGCGTATGTTCTGAATGTATTATAAATATCCTCACCCCTTGTCTGTCCTTTCATAGGTAATATATGCAACATATCCTCTTTTACTGTGAAGTTACTAAATACCATTCTCACCATAACTGCTAACTGTGCGGTGTCTGATATATCTGTTGACTCGTCAAATTGTAGCGAGAACCAGTCACATATTTCCAAGTCAGTCTTTAACTGAGTTTGTATGTCTGTTGAAATTGCATGTATTCTTCTTGTGACGGTGTTATTTGACAACTGTCTTGTATTGTATGTTGACAAAGTCTTGTATTGCTGAGACAATCTCACGTTTGTTAGAAAATCCATCAAACAAACAATCGGCACCAGTCAAAAATAGTTCTTTAAACAACTCACCATCAATGAAAGGTTTCTTCTTTTTTGCGAGCATGTGAGAAATTTTGAAACAACCAATGGTGGCCTTTTTAAATTTTCCACATGTCTAGTGAAAACAGTCTGTTGTGCAGTTAGACTTGATTTTAGTTGACATATTTTTTTCTTTCTTACTTCAGATTTAAGTGGATAATTCACATCAAAAGTGGCATGAGTTGTCTGAAAGTGTCGTTCAACATTATGTTTTTTCGGCACTGCAATACTACTACCACACAACAAACAAACGCATTTATTTTTCAAATTAACGAAACAATATGATTCCTCCCAATCAGTGTTAAAATTATAGGTTCGTTGTCTTTTACTCGGTCCACTCATTTTAGGACTAAAAAAATAAAAAATAAATATTAATTGAACTACAATATAATATCAATGTTATAGCGCACGTCTGTTCTACATTATATGCATAAATGTATTATAACAAGGACTATAACTATCCCCACAATCATAATAGATTATCGCTTATTAATATAATAGATTACGCACCTCGCTTTTAGCCCGTTAAAAAATTTCAGAAGGAATATCAAAACTCCTAATTCGTGTTTCGTCAGACGAAGATGTCTCCTAGCAAACTGTCGCGAACCGAACGGGGCAGCAATCGCAATCACAATGACAACAACGCGGTTCCAGGCGGGGAATGCTATTTGCACATCACTCCTTGTACACGCCGAAAACCCGAAGTGAGCCGATGATCGCCGAAGCAATCGGGACGGTACGAGCACGTGACTACTGTCAGTTTGGCTGTCGGGGCCATGCTTATTGCTTTCACTGACAGACAGAGCTGTCAGAGTCATATGCCATGTGTTTTGGCGCCTTCGGCGTTCATCGGCTCAGTTCGTGGCGTTCGTTCACTTCGGGTTTTCTGCGTGTACAAGGAGTGATGTGCAAATAGCACTCCCCGTTCCAGGCTAGCGTGAAGAGTGCAGTCTGGCTCACCGCTAGACAAGTTGCGACAAGTACTGTCAGCAAAGGAACCACTCATACATACAATATCGCAAACATACGAACGTATTTAATAAACCTAGGCACTCAAAAAATTAAAACTCGAACAAATAAATAAAAATAATTCACATTTTTAATTAATGTTTATGAAAAAATTCTGTCTCTGTCGAATAGTGGCGGGCACATACGAATCGTTCCGCGGGCGCCATGGTGCCCGCGGGCACGGGGTTGGGAACTTCGGCCATAGAGTAATGTTTTCCTACACGAAATTAACCATTTGCTCTCGGTGGTGCAAATTTGACTTAGTCACAAAGCTCGCATGCGCCAGAGTGACGACACATAATAATCAGTTTAGCACTAACTTCCATAAAATATGTTGATATGTTGTGTGTGTGTCTTCATATTTTAATTCGTTGTCATAGTTTCTACAGTTTTTTGCTCGATTTTTAAATTATTTTTATTAAATTTGTATGGTACCCTACAACACGATCGAACTGGTGATTCGAACATACTGAAAAGGGGTTACCAGGAGACAACTTTGGCTTTGACTCCATTAATCGAGCCTTAGGGTTAAAACCACAGGAATAGGTACGGAACCCGCAGTTCGTCATCTTATGTGTTAGTAATATTACCCCGTACATGACGGTGTATCAAGTCAAGCACAGAGAACAGAGCTTAGCACGCGCAAGTATTGGGTCCTTACATGTGAAATTGGCGTTTTGTTTGGGAGGAACATAAAGTTGATTTTTTTTTAATATAATATATTTATTTAATCAAAGTATGTACCATTGCTATCTATGCACTTTTGCCATCTCATAGGTAGTTCATCGATCCCTTTACTAAAAAAACCATTCGGACGGGAATCAATAAAATCTTTGAAGTCGGTTTGGACTGCCCCATCGGAGTTGAATTTTTTCCCTTGCAAGAAGTTATCCAAATTTCGAAAAAAATAGTAATCTGTTGGGGCAAGGTCCGGAGAGTACGGTGGGTGTCTTAGACATTCCAATTGAAGCTCTTCTAATTTGGTAGCCGTCTGTTGTGCAGTGTATGGTCTAGCGTTATCATGAAGCAGCAGTGGCCTAGAGCGATTAACCAGCCTCGGTTGTTTAGCAGCTAGCTTTTCCATCATGGTTTGCAGTTGCTGACAATAGACATCTGCCGTAATCGTCTGGCCAGATTTAAGAAAGCTGTAGTGAACGACACCAGCACTAGTCCACCAAACGCTCACAAGTAACTTTTTTGGAGTCAATTTTCGCTTGGGGCATGGTTTGGCTGGTTCGGCAGGGTTCAGCCATTGCGATGAGCGCTTCCGATTATCATACAGGATCCACTTTTCATCACAGGTAATGATTCGATTCAAAATCCCTTCATTATTGTGCCGGTTGAGTAATGCAACGCAGCAGTCAACGCGCGTTTGTTGATTTGCTTCACTCAATTCGTGAGGTACCCACCTTTCAAGCTTTTTCACCTTCCCAATTTGCTTCAAGTGGATTAAAACAGTTTTATTACTAACACCGCAGCCTGCAGCTAACTCGGACGTGGTTTGCGATGGATCCGCTTCCACAATAGCCTTCAATTCTTCATTATCAACTTCGGTCTCCGGCCGTCTACGGGGCTTGTTCTGCAGGTCGAAATTTCCAGAACGAAAACGTTGGAACCAAAAACGCACTGTGTTTTCTTTTGCGGCACCGTCGCCATACACATCATTAATCCTTCGAGCCGTTTCTGCAGCACTGGTGCCACGGTGGAACTCGTACTCGTAAATAACGCGATATTTCAAGTT
This sequence comes from Odontocerum albicorne, assembly GCA_949825065.1. Lineage (NCBI taxonomy): Eukaryota > Metazoa > Arthropoda > Insecta > Trichoptera > Odontoceridae > Odontocerum > Odontocerum albicorne. Next base: position 19,311,177 of record OX463858.1, read on the forward strand.
TTCCATTTTGTAAACTGAGTGACGCAAAGAAAAAAAACAATTGAGGGAAAAACAAATGAATTATAATTTTCGAAACACAAATACTTGAGTAAATAGCTGTATAAATTTGAATTTGAAATTCCTAACCAAAGAGAAGATATTTGAGATCAAAGTTGCCAGTACGGCAAAACGCCGGTTTCGTATGTGGGGACCTAATATTTTACAAGTCCAACAAACATTTTATCATTTTTTTGGGTACAATTTGAGAATTTAGCCCGAAGCCGCCGGGTGGAAATTAAGCATTTTACCACGTAGACGGTAGATGTTTTGATATTTAAAACAATTTTTTTTAACGGAGCAAAATTCGAAAGCAAGGTGTTAAAACTATTCATGTTTCCCATAAAAATGTAAAATCTGTGAAACGAAAATAATACAAAAACGCCTTTCGGAAGAATAATTTTTGAATCATTCATATTTTGCAAGACTAACAAAAAAGCTCCCACTCGTTAAGTCCTTGTTCATTCATATTAGTTATATTTTCATTTATATTACATAACACACAATTTATTTCACAATTTTGACAAATACTTATTTGCGAAAAAAAATGATCATCACCATTACGCATTATCTCTGGTTTGCCGGGAGATCTCCACTTCATTCTATCCTGACACATATGTATCTTTCGTTTCTACTACTTCCATATACCTCGTCATGCATACCCTTTTTTAAAGGTTTTTCGCTCTTCCACCTTTAAGAATTTGATTAATTTAGTCAATCCACGTTTTTCTTGGTCTTTCTATACTTTTTTCTTACTTCTATACTACTTGAATAAATGATTTTGTAAATATTTCACCATTCATTATTTCTACATGGCTGTACCGCTTTAATACACCTTTCTTCACCATAATCACTGTTTATTCTTTCGATCCACATAATTTCTTAATGTCCTTATTCTGTCAAATATTATTTTTTCGGTACATTCTACCCAACTTCTCTTCCTTGCATCTATTTTTCTCACATCCAAGATTCGCATGCATATCCTAAGTTTTGGAACAAAACTTTGCGTAAACACATTAGTTAGCCCACCATACAGTATATTACTTGCAGCTACTCTTCGTTAAATATCTCATTTCATGCAGCCATCCGATTTGAAAATCCTTCCAAGATACAAGATTTTATCAAATTGCTCTAATATTTCATTTTTCACTTTTGATTCGCCCATACTCTTACTTCTTCTATCAATCACAATTTTCGACATTCCAATTTTCATACTCAGCCTACTTGATTCAAGTGTTTTACATATATATTTTTCGTCCAAGCTTTTGTAAAATTTCCTCGCTTTCTTATATCATTATTATATAATCTGCATACAGCATTCTTCCTAAATTTCCTTCCTTCCTACTAGGTTTAAACCTGACATTCTTAGTCATAATAAAAGGAAAATTTATATACCACCGTTTTGAGACTATACTATCCTCAAGGGCGCTCTAAATCGGGATCTTACCCACTAATTTTGACATATTAAAAGCATGAAAAAAAACTATTTGTGTAAGGATAGGTATAGGCTGTGGCAATTGTATTAAAAACTTCCTCGCAATTTGCATATGTTTATAAAAAACATAGTTTTAAGAAAACCGCAGAAAACTTACCAAGGCAAGACAACCTACAAAGAAACCTTTGTGGATCTTGCAATATATGATATAGTTCGGAAATTCTAGGATGAGTCCTGTGACAGCTCACAAATTTGTCCTAATACAACCTTATATAATATATTTACCTAAATAACTTGCTATTTATTAGAATTGAGACTTATATTAAAGTTGACAAAATAATTAAAATTACTGAACATCGTTACAAGGTTGTATTGGGGCAAATTTGTAAGCTGTCACAGCACTCATCCTACATTTTCTGAACTACGAGTACAGTAAAACATTTTTGTTTTAGGTGTAGTATATGTGGGCAGTGTTAATATATACAAACATATTTTTTTGGACATTCCAAAAAGGGTAGCACTTTCTAAAGCTGCATACACCATCCACATATCTAACGCTTGGAGGGAGAATAAATATTACTCGAGAAAACAAAACGTTAACCAAAAATAAAGATAATGTATTTATTAAATATCGCGCACAACCAATATTGCTTTTGCATAACAAAGTAAACAAGTTAAAATGGCGAACAATACATTGTTATCGACTCGAACCGATCAAGAAATAGAGTTATAAATATATTGTTATAATCTTACTCCATAATCAGCATCCTTTTAATACATTTTATTACTAAACAAAAAAAGTAGATCTCGTTGGTTCCTCTTAATTAACTTTTCAAATTCGACAATATCTCTTTCTTTATATATGTAATTTGAGTATATAAAATTATAAATTAACGCTAAATTTAATTATAGCAAGTAAATCAAAATATTAATTTTGATCTAATGATTAGAAAATCTATAATATTAAATAATAAAAACAACATTTGGTTGGTAAACAGATATGTCTGAACTGGTCTTCTTAGAAGAAATTCTGATTAGTTTTATTAAGCTCTTTTTAATAAAAATTCTAGGTAAAGATGGTCTTCATTAAAACAGAATTGAAATGGTAAATGTCTAATTTTAGAACTCATAATTATACCTAGAAAAATGTATCATTTTATTAAACAGAAATATACATATTAAATGCAGACATAAAATAAATATATATTTAAGACATTTGAGATCAGTATTCTATTTTTTACACTTTCGTTGTATACAATACAACCTGGAAGGTTTGTTGCTCGGATTGTTCTGGAGACACAAATATTACAACCAATTAGAAAGGTGCTAAACAAGCCTTATGTAAGTGAAAACCAGAATGAAAACTTTTTTAATAAAATCTGGGTACAACCGGCAATGCTATCCGCAAGCTCCGGGTTGGAAGACAGGACATCAACTAGACTAGACCACAGAGGACATCAATTTCAACATCAGTAATCAGTTAGAAGAGAGAAACTAAAAATTGGCAATTCTTTTAGAAGAGAGAAACTAAAAATTGGCAATTCTTTTAGAAGAGAGAAACTAAAAATTGACAATTCTTTAAGAGAGAAACTAAAAATTGGCAATTCTTTTAGAAGAGAGAAACTAAAAATGGACAATTCCTTTGATAAATAATTTATGGTTTTTCATAAATTATTGTCGTACACTTTTTACTACTCATTCCTGAATAATTTTTAAAATATTTCTTTTTTATCTTTTTTTATCAATTGAAAGATTTACCATTTATTAAATTTACCTCATTATTTACCATAAATTCTAGTTATAACTTTGTGGGATTCCACATTAAATTATTTAATAAATAATTTTGTTATTACTCTAGTATGGAATTAAAAATAATATAATTAGTTTATTTTTTCTCAAAATTCAAGGATGTTTTTTTTATTAAAATTCATTAAATACTAAAATATACACATAACGCCGTATCATTCTCGGGGTAGGAAGAGAGAATAATACGCAAGAATTTCCTATCGCGATACGCATTTGTCACCTTGTCTACATCCGTACATACAACTCTTCCGATTTCTCAAACTTTTTACATTTTCATCTTTTAAAATATCATTCACTTGGTCTAACCATACTTTCCTTGTTCTTTCTCTACCATTCATTACTCTCACTTTTGCAATGTATGTTTAGTTTGTCTTTCTACATGCCCAAATCATCAATGGGGAGAATAACAAAGTATTTTTTATTCAATTCCACAATTAGTGGAATAAAATGTACTTTTTTAAGTAATTTATTATTAAATTCCATTATCGATGGAAGAACAAAGTAATTTGTTTTGATATTCCATAATTGGTGGAAAAACAAAGTAATTTCTTAACACAATACATATTCTTTTTGTTACTATTTAAACACAAGAAAATAAGTATTATATATGATATATACGTGAATACCATCAGGCAATTGCCCAGTCGGGGTAGATAGAGAGAAGAACATTTCAATCGTGACACAAATCATCCGCCTTTGAATTCATGCACCTTCTCACGGAGTTCCTTAAACTTCTCTGATTTTGACATTTCCTACCTTTAAGAATCATTCAATTTGGTCCAGCCATAATTTCTTACGTATTTTTAGTTTAGTTTATTTATTCAAGTGTTTTATTAAATCAACATTTGCAAACTAAAGTCAACATTCAGAATATGTATAGTTTTGATTTTTTTCCCCTCAAAATGAAGTAATCAATAAATATATGTATATCATTTAATTTTAAACTTTATTATATGCAGTAATTTCTTCCATACAATTGTTTGACAAAGTTTTTGAGTGAAATGTAGGGGTTTAACAGTGTTGATGCAGTAAAATAAATAAGTAATTCATACAAACACACGTAAAACAATCTGGAGGGTGTATTGTCAGGTATCAATCTCTTCCAACCAACCATACAAAAGTAAATAAAGGAAATTACATTGTCGCAAAAAATATTCAAATTTATATTCACCTTTACAAAATTCATGAACAATGTAAATAGTAAAAATAAAAGAGATATATCATCACTCAAAAGAAAAGGAAGAAATGGCGGAGAGCAAAAAAATATCAGGAATGAAACACATTAAATTACTGACATAAAATTGAGGTTTTTTTTCAAGTTCTGTTGTCCTTGACTCTACATGTACAGTGAAGGACGACGTATATGGTAAAAAGAAGAGTGGTGAACTGGGAAACCAATAAACAATTTCTGTTTGAGTGTAACGCAATACCATTGAACCGTTTCCCTGTCGGGGTAGACAGAAAGGACAGATAGCCAGACTTGATACACATCTTTCGCCTCTTATATATCCATGTACCTTCTAATACAACTCCAATAATTTATCTGACTTATGTTTCCTTCTTTCAAAATATCATTATCTTGATACAACCATGCTTTTTCTACCACGCCAAAATCATGAATATTCTATTAAGTTTTTTCTGTGTATTTTTTTAGTAATTTTAATTATAGAATAGTTTTTAAATGTTCGTGCTAAGTATTGAAGACACGCCAATAAATATATCTTACTATATAGATCATATTATAACAGTCACAAAAATAACATCAAATTTCTTGCCCAAAAGATCAAATTTCTTTATACTAGTACCAATATTTTAAATAGAAAAATTGCTATCTATAAAAGAAACATAAAAAAAACTCACTTTTTATTACTGCAGTTTCGCAAAAATCCAGTGTGACTTCAAAACTTCAAGAAATAAAAATCAATTTATCAGCACGAAACCATCAAACATATTTTTTATGACAAAATATTGCAACAATAACGTAACACGGAATAAATAAAAAAATCTAGAAACAAAATTAAACAGTTTGCATCAAATGTTTTCTTCAAAACATAACTTCGACAAAGTAAATAAACAAAAGCCAACTTTTAAAGCAGACCAACGCACGTCTTACCCCTAACGTGTTCAGATGAGTACTGAAATTTGCTCTAGAAGAACCTTTACAACCGCTTTGGTCCCCACAAAAATTACTTGTCAAATTACATGCGCAGTAAAAAGGAATGTATCAATGTAGTGTTGAGAATATCAATTTAGTATAAATGGGCAAACTTTTGTTATAATAGCGTTATTTTTATCAGACGCTCGAATAAAATTAGTAGACCAAATCGCGTTTTGATACAACTCCTACATTATATGCCTCCGTCCGGCAATTTGTTCACAGCTTGAGCTTACTGTTTGAAGTAAACACAATCAATTTTCTCTTTCTCGATTTAAGATTCTAAATTAAAAAGAGATGCCAAATATTTTTGTTTCTTGAATTAGTATTTTGTTTTGTATACGTGAAGGTAGTATATAAGTAACAGAGGTAATATTGTGACAACAGGTTTTCATTTAATCTATTCGTTTTAAGAAAAACGTATCAAGATGAAAGGGTCACGGCCGCTGTTAGATTTAGTTTTTTTTGTGTAATCAACATTTTGATCTTACTGATGAGTACGTCTCATTTTGTTAGATTTGTGAATTTATTAATTAAATTTCTTAGTTTGACTCTACCTCAACATTTAACCGTTACTTCGAGAAAGCTAAAGAAGTGTTATTATAGAAAAGTATCAAAATGTGTCAACTTAAAAGTAATTTTTTTTAAATGTTAAGGAGACAAAAATGTTAAATTTCAAAATGATACTAATCAGACATCCGACCCTTTAGAATGTTTTTGTTTATTTAACATTAATTTAAGAATTTTAATTTAATTTTATACTTACTCGTATCATCACGCCAAGTTCGTTTAGCCAAATACTGAAAGAACGAATCTTCTTTATTATTCATACACACAGCTCTTATCTCATCTATATCCATACATCTCGTCATATATGCTCTGTTCCTCGCACTTTTTACCATGTTCTCAGTTAAAATGTCCCCAACTATCTCTTTCCTCGATCTACCTCTTCGTCAATAATTAAATGGTATGCAAAAAATACCTGATGTAACGATTAACTGTATGGATAATGGACAATTGTTTATCAGAGATGGATATTTTATCAAGAATTAACAATTAAATTTTCAAATAGTTAAAATAAAATTGAGATAATAAGTTAAAAAAAACACTTATTCTGAGAGATATGTCATCTGTGCCTACTTCAAAAGTAATACTGCGTTACTGTTTGATTTATTCGTATGGCAACCCTTTAACATATTCGAAATAATGATACGGGTGTATCGGAAAGACAGCATCGTCTTCTACCCCGTATATCAATCCTTCGGTTTAAAGCCACTGGAGTAAGTACGAAACTTGTGGTTTGTCGTTGCTATTGGTTTGAACACTAAATACTCGCATACGTCTTGCACATATGAGCATTGTTATCAGGCGAACTCTGATACTTGACTCTTATCCGATTTTTTTTGTACTATTTTTGATACCATTGAGATTTGAGGTCGAAACCTTCAGATGGAAGTCAAGCAAGCATCATTCCAACTAGGCCACAACGATTTGAAGTTTAGTAATAGAAAAATATCTAAAGAAATGTCAAACTTTTTTTTCGCCGTTTAAAGGAAGAAATTGTTAGAATTTGTTTGAATCGCCGTTTAAAGGAAAAAGAAAAAAAATCTCCTATAGGTATTTAATCATCGAATACAAGAAAAATCAAACAAACAGTATACGATGAATAAAAGGTTCTAAACTCCACAAATCAAACCTCCAAAATTTGCAAATAATTATAAGAAATAATATTATATTATTTACAGTTAATACATTAACATTGTGGAGGTTTAAAGACATTGTAATTTGTTTTTATCAAACACTGTTTATTCCACTTTATGTAAAGGTATAACTCTGCCGGTTTCAAGGTTTTCATCTCATCATCAGAGGAGCGCATAATGGGGAATGAACATTGTTTGATAAAACAAATTACAAAGAAATAATATTATTCCTTCACTGGCATTTATTGAAATACCTCACCAGAGGCGCTTTAAAAAATGAAATTGGAAAAATGAATAGGGCATGAAAAATGAAAAAAATATCATCCATTAACCTATACCATGTCAAGACATAAGTAACTTAATTATGATTTTCAATAAATATCTAATTTTCTATATAGTTCATAAATATATCTGATAAAAATACAAATGCTTAGAGGCCCATAGGAAAGCCATCTGTTTACATGTGAAAACCATGCCTATTCTAACCTATTGCCTATTCTAACCTAAGCATTGCATAACAAATCGGGATCATTCCGACTGAAGGTTGCTCTGAATATGAGGTATAAATACGTCTAGTGGGGATTAATATAATTAATGGAATAACAAAATAATGTATTATTCAATATTCCTAATAGAGTTACACAAAGTTAATAACTGTATTATTTCAGTTTAATTAACTTTATAACAGAACGTTATAAATATTTTCTACAATTTTCAAAAACCATTAAAAAAATATTCATTTTACCCAACACTTTCGTACATAATTGAGGAGCATCAGGTTCCTTGTGCTAAGAATTTACAAAACACTCCTAGGGGAAAGAGGTTTTGTTACCGTCGGGCCCTCAAATTGAAAAATGCGTTAGAAGGTATATATATTGTAACAGGGGAGAGTGCAAAGCTTTGAAGATTTTCATATAAGCATTTAATGTACTCGTATGATAGATGCAGATGTAGAGCGTTTCATAAGGAGACGTTGGACATGATTTTGATATGGTAGTTAAGATCATTGAATTGAAGATCATTGTATATACTACAACTTGATGGGTTATTTGCCATGTTGCCATATTCTCCTGCGAACCAAAATAAACATTCAAAGCCTCAGGGGAAAATTTGACAGGGATCTTTTTTAAAAAAATCTGGAATCGAACCCGCGAGTCTCGGAATAGAAAACATGTCCTACTAACTATAGTAGTTTTAGATTTTAGCATGGACGTTTTAGTAGAATGGATGTAAATAAATTTCCTACATTATCATCATCATCACGTTAAAAACCATATTAGCAAGCTATTAGCAAGCTATTTTTTTCTTAAGTTTATTTGACTTTCTTAGAGCGCTTTCACAGTTTTGAAATATACAAAACACAAAATGAACAGTGTACGTAAAGAAAAATAAGAAATCCACTATTGTATTTTATTACACTTTCGTTGTATACAGTACAATCTGGAGGATTTGTTGTCATGTAGCAATATGTTCCAACTAACCAACGAGATGTTAACGAGCCTTAACCTACCAACTACACCACAGAGATCATACGGAGGTTGGGAGACTGTCGTCGTACCAACTACGCCATGGAGATCATGCGGAGGTTGGGAGACTGTCGTCGTACCAACTACGCCATGGAGATCATGCGGAGGTTGGGAGACTGTCGTCGTACCAACTACGCCACGGAGATCATACGGAGGTTGGGAGACTGTCGTCGTACCAACTACGCCACGGAGATCATGCGGAGGTTGGGAGACTGTCGTCGTACCAACTACGCCACGGAGATCATGCGAAGGCTGGGGGACGGGCGTCGTATCAACTACGCCACGGAGATCATACGGAGGTTGGGAGACTGTCGTCGTACCAACTACGCCACGGAGATCATGCGGAGGTTGGGAGACTGTCGTCGTACCAACTACGCCATGGAGATCATGCGGAGGTTGGGAGACTGTCGTCGTACCAACTATGCCACGGAGATCATGCGGATGTTGGGAGACTGTCGTCGTACCAACTACGCCACGGAGATCATGCAGAGGTTGGGAGACGGGCGTCGTACCAACTACGCCACGGAGATCATGTGGAGGTTGGGAGACTGTCGTCGTACCAACTACGCCACGGAGATCATGCGGAAGTTGGGAGACGGGCGTCGTACCAACTACGCCACGGAGATCATACGGAGGTTGGAAGACGGGCGTCGTACCAACTACGCCACGGAGATCATGCGGAGGCTGGAAGACGGGCGTCGTACCATACATTGCATCATACATTCGTTTTGTTTCGCATAATCTTCAACTTTCTCTCAGAATTGATTTATAATTTTGAAAAGTGCTTATGTGTTGATTGAATAAGACCTGAACCAAAATATATTTTGTAAAAGTACTAAATATGTATAATATATGTATGTACAGCGTCGTTTAGAGAGTAAACTATTCTCAAGGGCGCTCTAATCTGGGAAACGAAACCATTCTCATTAAAAGAATAAAAACCTTGCAAAAAATAAAATTAATTGTGTGGAGAAAAGGGAGGTTCTTGGCTTTGGCCATTGAATTGAGTACTTCCTTGCATATGCGTATGTTAAGAAAAACATATTCGATTAGAAAACTACTTAGGAGGAAGAACTGCCAAGAACAATATGTAGACCTTCCGATGTGTAATAGTTGCACATTATAACTTTTTCAACTCAGATTGAGAGTAGTTCTATCATTTCATACCTTATTATAATTATTCCTCGCTGTCAATTAATTTCAGACATATATTTGTTTTTAAACATTATGCAACTTACTATCTCAATGTAGCCAAACCATCAAGAGATTCCACAAAACCTTTTAATTTTAATTCAATTCCATTCGTGTCAGCAACACCAGATACATATATCTATCAGTCTGAAAAGATGCAACTGTGATGGAATTGGTACTTCCCGTTTGCTGATCCTCTTTCGAACAACTAATGAGACATAGTGGGTAAACCAACAGGTGCGACATTAATTGAATGTCACCATAGATGCCATAGCGGTGGGTCCTCTGCGGCAATCTTCCATCGGACTGAATTATCTTTTGATCTACCCACATGAGTGCGTAGGCGATTAATAGATCTCGATTCATTTACATAAATTGAAAGGTTATGTTATTTCAGAGATATACACTATGCTTGTGTAAACTCGATCAAAGCAATTTCGAAAAATACCCAAAATTTGGATAACGTCTTTATAAGAACTTGAATGGTCTTGTGGACAAACCTACGACTCTGGAACGTATAAGTTTAAGTATTCCTCATTATCTTAGAATACCTGCCAAAGGGACGCCAGTCTGATAAAAATTACGTCTGGTAATACACGCACGCAATATTTTTTTAAATTTATTCGGAAAAAAAATAATATTCAAATTTCGATTGCGTCACACGGGTGAAGAATCAATAATTTCAAAATAAAACAATTAATTAATCGACCAACTACTAAAACAAAATCGTATATTGGTTGAATATCTGTTAACACAAAATTTTTGGAGGTAAAAAATATCAGATAAAGGATCCCTATTTTTAGAGATAAATACTAAAAGGAAAAGTAAGTAAAGAATCTTGAGATGGTTAGTTCGGCCACATTGACAGAATTAGTCTTAAAATACTTAAAAAACAAATATATTTATCTGAAACAAATGAAGAGCAAGGAAGAAAGCAATTGGAATGATATAGTCGGAGAAATTTTAACTTAAGGAAGAGGTGTGAGAAACAGGAGTGCATTTATGATGAGATTTTTTTTATCCAAATTTGCACGGATTTCTCCAGTTACACAAAGAGGGCCTTATTGTTGCGTTGTCTTATTCGTTAGGAAGAATATTAGCCAGGATTCTTATCATACTGCTAGGCGGTATCGAGAATATTTCAACAGCGTCATTCAGTTGGTTCAATACCTCTATACCACGCGTGACTGAGTGTTTAGCCATGATATTCGTCCTGTAAGTTGGTAACATATGTGGAACAGAAGATGATGAATGGATGTGGACGAAGTGAGAGCCGTGAATGGAAAGAAAGGCGTGGAAATCTGTCTTCACTGCCTATCCGGTCTAAACGGGCATGATGTGGTGGTACGTACGTATGTATTGTTAGAAGTTTTTTTTTCGTGTGTATTTTAATCAAAGCCTAATTCACACGATGCGCAATCAGTGCAGAGCAGTTAATCAAGTTAAATATTTGAAGGCAGATAGCAAATAAAAATGTTCACTAGTCACGCGTTGCGGGACCCTAGAGCCTTTATTGCCACACAACACGGAACAATATTTATAGGAATAAGGTACTACGCAAAAAAAAAGCTTTTTCTATTTCTTAATTTTATCTTTTATCCACTTGTCGCTGCGACCTGCCTATATACGAGTAGTAAATAATTATAATTTATCGGAAATATATTCGTTTCAGCCTTAACGATTCTACGCTTTCTTTGATATGGTCGAATTACACACTTATTAATTAATGCCTTACAAAACTTAAATTTTAGTAAAAGTATATGTGTCATACATACTATACACATAAAGTTATCTTTAAATTGTAAAAGTTAAATAATAGGGACAGGTAAAAACAATAAGTGATAATCGCAATATTTACGATATGTAAACCAACAGGGTGTGAGCCAATACGGGGTGGGCCCTTAGAGCGGCCAGGGGCGAAACCGCTAGTGGTATATAAGATAATAAAAAAATAAAACAACGTTCACCTAATGTTTTTCTGATAGATATTTTTTGATGAGGTAAACATTTTTAGTACTTCACGTTGAATATACATATATGAGTTTTGGTAATAAAAATGCATAAATATTACTGAAATGTTTAAAATATATTTTGTTTTTTCTGTAGTTATGATTTATGAAATACTTAAATATTCTAAATACTTAAATATGTCAACGATTTTTAATATTCTCTGATGGTATATTGGCTGATGTGGTAGATACTTGCCAGTACGAATATTTGAAAAGTATTATATAATTTATAAGACTGTAGATTCTAATATTCTCTGATGGTATATTGGCTGATGTGGTAGATACTTGCCAGTACGAATATTTGAAAAGTATTATATAATTTATAATATTCTCTGATGGTATATTGGCTGATGTGGTAGATACTTGCCAGTACGAATATTTGAAAAGTATTATATAATTTATAAGACTGTAGATTCTAATATTCTCTGATGGTATATTGGCTGATGTGGTAGATACTTGCCAGTACGAATATTTGAAAAGTATTATATAATTTATAATATTCTCTGATGGTATATTGGCTGATGTGGTAGATACTTGCCAGTACGAATATTTGAAAAGTATTATATAATTTATAAGACTGTAGATTTTAATATTCTCTGATGGTATATTGGCTGATGTGGTAGATACTTGCCAGTACGAATATTTGAAAAGTATTATATAATTTATAATATTCTCTGATGGTATATTGGCTGATGTGGTAGATACTTGCCAGTACGAATATTTGAAAAGTATTATATAATTTATAAGACTGTAGATTTTAATATTCTCTGATGGTATATTGGCTGATGTGGTAGATACTTGCCAGTACGAATATTTGAAAAGTATTATATAATTTATAAGACTGTAGATTCTAATATTCTCTGATGGTATATTGGCTGATGTGGTAGATACTTGCCAGTACGAATATTTGAAAAGTATTATATAATTTATAATATTCTCTGATGGTATATTGGCTGATGTGGTAGATACTTGCCAGTACGAATATTTGAAAAGTATTATATAATTTATAAGACTGTAGATTTTAATATTCTCTGATGGTATATTGGCTGATGTGGTAGATACTTGCCAGTACGAATATTTGAAAAGTATTATATAATTTATAATATTCTCTGATGGTATATTGGCTGATGTGGTAGATACTTGCCAGTACGAATATTTGAAAAGTATTATATAATTTATAAGACTGTAGATTCTCAGTTAAATCCCTAATTGAACAAACGTTATTAAGCATATATATTATATTATCGTCTAAATTAGTTGAGTCCAAACTCAATTAACAAAACAGTGGTTAATACAAAGAAAACTTAATTTATTGTGTTGGTGAATTCATCAGACTTTCATCAGACGTAGAGTAGTGACTGTTTTGTGATTTATTATTAATTTATTTATCTTTTTTGTTGTTTATTCTATATTTTTTATAAATATGTTTTAACTTTGTTCAAGTGTCACTGAATTGCTTGTACATCATCAGTATAATAAAAATATTTTAAGGACCTAAAAAAAGAAATGATATAGCTGAGGAAGTTGTGAAGAGAACAGTTGTTGCAGGAGAGAACAGTGTTTTGGTCCTTTCTCCAGGTGATCACCATCCGACCTTCACGAGACAAAAGGGAGAAAAGAGACATTAACAATAAGAAATAGATAAGAAAGGAGATTTTACCCGCATATAAAAAAAACTATTCTTTAAATTAGATTATGATAAAAATATTAGATTCAAAATAAACCAAAACTTAATAGCAATTCTTCAAACCATGGCCTTTATCCGACGAGTTATTTACATTGAGAGTCTAATTCAATATTGTGGCTAAAAATTAATTGATTGGATCCCTGGCAGCAATCCGCCACGGCATTGAATAGATATGAAGCTAATGATAATATTTGAACTTCTCTAATAAGCTAGATGTATTATATGACGTAATTGCGAAAAAGCTCGTTTGGTTACGCCTATTATAGACTTAAGATCCATAATTAAGTACTATAAATAAATTTCTCGCTGTTTAAATGTATCGTGAACTGTTTCTTAGAAAAGATAAAGACGCAAACGGTAAAGCTTGAACAAGACTTGGCAAACTTAATTAATAAATATATATTGTCTTTCAATTAAAACACCATTGTGGAATAATTGTTTTTCATCATGGAATTTTGGGTTCAGTTCCCGTTGGTGACCCATTACCGCTCATACCTTTGTACATTATTTTACTTGGTGGCGCTAAATTACTAAAAGACAATAAGTACGCAATAAAATGTAAAATAGGCAATAAATGTAAACTTTGCATAATTTAACTTATTTATACTTTGTATTTTTTTACAATGAAATATATAAACAATTCCTAACCCTCTAACTCTAGGGATATGCTCGTCCTAAGGCAGGTCGGTTTCACAAAAAAAAAAAAAAAAAACCTTCAGAAACATATAAAAACGGGACACAAGTAAAAAAAAACAACATAATCACATTTAATATAAAGTATGCAAATAAATGTATACTATGTAATTAAATATAATGATACCCATGGTCTAGTTCAAGAGTTCCCAAAGTGGTCGATATCGACCTTCTAGGGTCGATTTGTTTTTTGTAGGGTCGATTGTTTCAATAAAAAAATTTGGCGCTCGACGACAGCAAAAATAGACCTTCCTTACTACAGCTATTTACTTGTTTGTTACTTCAAATATCTATGATTCCAACAGGTACCTAATTAAGAAGTAAAATAATTCAAAAAACATTTTTTTGATAAAAACACATTACATACCAAACTTGTGAACGAAAAGGTAAAATGTGTCATTAAAAGAGTCTATTTTTTGCTTTCATTTTCGTCAGCGCAGATTTAAATATTAAATGTTGCACAAGATAATGCAATAATCCGTAGTCGTTTTATCTTTTTCAATCCTTAATTACAAGTGATTAAAATAAAAAGTTTGATATCTAATGAAATATTTAATATCCAGTACTGTACAAACTTATTAATTTGAGTTAGTAAAGTAAATGACTAAGGGATCTACGGTTTTAAAAGTTTTTGGTAAAGGGGTCTGCGGCCGAAAAAAGTTTGGGAGCTCTTGATCTAGTTGATAAGACGCTAGACTTCGACCGAGGGGTTTCAGGTTCGACTTCCGATTGAAAGTTTTTAAAGTTAATAATAATAATACATAATATGTGGTGTGTTTTTACTGAGTGTATTGTGAAATGGACTATTGATTTCTTGTTTTGAAGTACACCAAGGGTTGACTCACGCGATACATACTAATAATTAGGTCTCACAACTTATGAAGTTGATGAGACTTTAAAATAATGATATTAAATAATTAATGAACTATCATTAAAAAGCATTAACTTTCTTTTTCATGTATATTTACTCTCAGTAAGATACAGCCAAAACCCATGTTGCTGGGGAAACAACAAATGAAACACAACAAACCCAAATCCATATAAATTTTAATTTACAAATTAATAATATTATGAAGAAAAAAGATGAGGATAAATAATCATTCATTACATTCTTTGTTACTAACATCTGACTTGATATTAATACAAAACGTCAGTTAAAACAGTCTTCTGTATAATGTTTAAATGCGCAGGCGCAAGAGTACAACTACATCAAGATATACCACTTATAATGAGTACCCTTCATATTTTTTATGCATCTATTGACAAATCAAAGAACTAAAACGGATCAGTCGGTACGGTAGATATTTTTATATTTTACATTTAAAACATGACTGATTTAACTTATCCAGTTAGTCGAATTTCTAATTTGAATCAACTTTAAATATTTTTTTAGTAAGTAAATGGAGGGAAAGAAAAAGTAAAAAATTACTTAAAAGCATGTCGCGATCGATTGGTTGGATACCTCTAAAATATGTCTTCCTTGTCTGTTGTGTTCTACATATTCCTCCAGTTTGAAACACAATAAACCGTGTTAAAGTGGGTTTGTGTATTACTGTAAATTATTACTACCAAACAAAATGTTATCATGGTATTAAATTGTTCTCGTACAAATTTATAAAAAATACAATTAATAAAAAAATCTAAAACTAAAAAACTAAAAAAAATGATATAGACATCAATATTCAATTCTTTACAAATATAAATTACAATTTTTATTACACTGGTTATTCGATGTAAATTTATATTTATAAAACGCATTATTAATGTTTGTTTGTCAAGAAAGATTTATTTTATTTATAAACTCTCACTTGTTTCGTATATTATACAAGTGTAACAAATTGAACAATGCCTCAAGCAATATCCAGATTTCAATTCAGTACGTATGCTAAGCGTTAATTGCACGAAAGATAAATCATTCATTTACTAGCTAAAATTCGACAAAGTGTTAAATTAAAAAAATATATGATTGCAAATTGAATTTTTAATTATTTAAGTATGCCAGTGATTAATAATCAACAAAGAGCCGGTATAACAGCAAATAAATATTTACTGTTTTGTCCTCGAATTTTCTTAACGAGTATTTATTCTATTGGGTGACACAAGAACTGCAATTTTAAATTGGCCGCCATTTTTCAGTTGTATGTCCATTATAAATATTGTACCCGGCGGTAAGAAATACACGTCGTTTGTAGAGCGTCGTCTGTGTCGCACGATGCGCTAACAGTCCGATCTGGTAACGACTGACAAATCGCGACGGAACACGTGTATGAATGAAAGAGACGACGCTCTACAAACGATGTGTATTACTTACCGCCGGGTACTGTGCGTCATCTACATAGCCTGTAAATTATTATGCAACGGTACACAATTGCAGAACACTTAGTAATTATACGTATGACAGCTGAAAAATGGAAGGCAAATTTAAAATTGCAGTTCTTGTGCCACCCAATAAAATAAATACTCGTTCAGAAAATTCGAGGACAAAACAGTAAAGATTTATTTGCTGTTATACCGGCGATTTACATCGTTTAGTTTACACTTACTTTCACGCCATTTACCTCTCGGAGTAGACATATATGACAAAGTCCTTAAATTTCCTTTCACGACATACTTCCTTCTTTCACACTTTCGTTGTATACAGTACACGATGACCTCCGTGGCCTGGTGGTAGATCAGCAGACGCTTGTCTGCCGATCCAGACCGGTCTGCAGAACCCAGATTAAAAAAAAACAGGGATTCCATTCTAGTTTTCACTTAGGTCCTATTAAAAAACATCTTACTGGTTGGTTGGAAGATATTGCCACATGGCAATAAACTCGCCAGGTGAAATAAAATTAAAAAAAAAAAATGTGTAACCCGGTGGAGTTATTGCCATGTGATAATCTCTTCCAACAAACCAGAAAGTTGTTAAATATGCCATACGTGAAAACCTGACTAGAATCCTTTTCAATAAATCTGGGCTACAAAGTGAATCAAATCCACAATCATAGAGCTGGAAGATAGGTGTCATGCTCACTGGGCCATGTAAGTCGAAGGATTCATATGCATTTTCTCATATAGTTTCTTCTGTTTCTCGGGCTCCTCACCTTTACTTATTACAAAATTCCCTTCACTTGGTCCAAACATACTTTTTTCGGTCGTCCTCTACTACGACTTTCCTTCATGCTTGCATTGTAAATTTGTTTTGTGAATATTTTGTCACTCAGACATTAGAACATTGACAAGACTCATACAAAATCAAAATCAGAAGGATAACACATATACAAGTACACAGCAGGCCAAGGCTCAGGGGCGTGTCTTTCCCATAGAAGAATTCTCAAAACATGAAACTCATACACAAAAAAATATTGATTCAAAATTAAATATGAACTATCGAATGGAAGAGAAGAAATATATCCTGAATAAAAGATTATTTCCATAAACAGTCTTACTGATATAATTAAATTTATTTAATGGACCAAAAAAGGAACTCAATATAATGGCACCTGCGAAAAACGGGAATATTTCCTAGAAAATATACATAAATAAAATATTGTACAGTACCATTTCTTTTATTCAAAAATTCTAAGAAGATTACCATTTGAAATAACATAGTTCTTGGAAGATATCCGAAAGGAGAAATATCCCATCGTATTTATCTTGCGCTGAATTAAATATCTGAAAATCTCATTTTCAGTACCTTAGTATCCCTCGCAATTGAAGCCTTTAATTCTTTGACCTTTGCCAGCATAAATTCTCATCTATCGAATAAAAGTACCACAAAAGTAAAATGGACCTAACAATGGCGTAGCTAATTATTTTAATTTTATGACCAGAGTGAAACTAAATATTTATTTATCACATTTTTTAACCGATTTCCTGTCTTGTTTTTCACTTAAGACTTCAGTAACATATTTTTGGCTTGTTGTTGTACGAGATTGCCACGTGCCAATAAACCTGCCAGGTTGAATCGTTTATGACAAATTTTTAATAGTTACTACTCAAAATTCTTACATTCGTAATGTGGACACGTTGAACAACGTGGCCGAGAGACCATATCACATTTATATTTACTTATCTGTTCCCATTATGACCATTGATTACTCCAAGGATTCCTAAGTAATATTTGGAAACACTTCAGTATTCAAACCAGTTATTGTATTATCTTTTCATTATATGCAGTACAATCTAGCGGGTCATTGGTGCGTGGCAACATCTTCCGACCAACCAGTTTTTTTTTAAATCTCATTTTAAAAACAGGCGCCTGTCAAGAATTCAGACGAATAATTGAGCCTTCGAGCTTCGAACCCAAATTAATTTCAATAGTTTACTGTACATGTAGGCTATACTACTACAACAGCACAGTAAACTCTGTCAAATTGAATGAAATGTTAGACTGTACGTGTAGGCAATACTACCGCAACAACAGTCAACTGTTCGTCAAAATTCATTATTGTACTGTACGTATAGGTAAAACTACTGCAACAACCTGGTAATCTGTCTGTCAAATTAAACTCAATGTTATACTATACCGCTACAATACAGTAAATTGTCTGTTAAATTAAATTGTTCTGTATGTATAGACAATACTACGGACATAACACAGTAAACTGTCTGTCAAATTAAATGCAATGTCAAATACTGTACGTATACATATATTTTATATCAACCAGCTCCTGGTAAAATCACGGAAATTGATACCGTGTATAATGAGGGATACATGTACAATTTTTGAGTAAATTGAGAATCGAATTTGAAACTCCCGGACGCAAGGCAAGCGTCTTGCTAACTACGAGTGTATATCTACGAAACACCGATGTCGACAATTTTCAATTGAAGGTTACAAAAAGCAGTGACGCCACTGCGGAATCCTCTTATTAATATATCCATCTTATTAGATTATACGGAAAATCCTTTAACTAAAGGTCGAAATGAGCCCCATTGAAGCCTAAATTTGATTTCTAAAATACTCGTATTATAACTTCGGACCTATTAGTTTTTGAAAGACTTCGCAAAATCTAATTCAATCAAAAAGTTCGAAAATTTATTGTATATCCGTTTAACAAAGAGTTTACAAGGCGTTCTCATAGAATATTCAATCATTTATATGGTAATCTTTATTGTATATCCGTTTAACAAAGAGTTTACAAGGCGTTCTCATAGAATATTCAATCATTTATATGGTAATCTTTATTGTATATCCGTTTAACAAAGAGTTTACAAGGCGTTCTCATAGAACATTCAATCATTTATATGGTAATCTTTATTGTATATCCGTTTAACAAAGAGTTTACAAGGCGTTCTCATAGAATTTTCAATCATTTATATGGTAATCTTTACTTAAACTACATTTTATTTATGAAAACAATAATTTATACATTTCATATTTCCTTACTTTTCATACATGGTACGTATGTATATACTATCACGCCGTTCCCTGCTGGTTTAGGCAGAAAGGAGAGAGCACCAGACTTTCTTTTCATTCAACTCCTAATTTATCTGACGTTTTACATTTGCTTCATTCAAAATATAATTTACTTCATCCAACCATATTTTCTTGATCCTTCTCTACTACACTTTCCACTCACATTTTCACTATACTCGTATATTTTTTAGGTTAGCCTTTCTTCATTCGTTCGTTCTACATGCCGAAACCATCTCAGAGTGCTCTTCTCCGTCTTATTTAATCAATTATTCTTAATTTTCCATTTACCACATATAACTTCATTCCGTATTCTGTCACACGTTATCACAGAATGTATTATTATTTCAGTGCACTCATTTCCACAACATTTATTTGAATAATTTAAATATAGACCCGACATTTTTCCACGTTTCGATCCCATGTATAAAAGTGTGTACTTGAGTACTTGAGTACTTGAGTACTTCTGTGGAATTTCATCTTAGCAGATTTTGATACAGTCCGGTTCTAATATATACGTTTTATTACTTCATCGATTTTATTTTTCCTCGTTATACCGACCCTTTCGATATATCTTGCAACTCTTACATAATCTGAGAAAATATAAAAATTCTCAGACGGTGGAAGTTACACAATAGAAATGTAAAGGATATTTGTCATGATCAAAAATTCGCATCGTATTTGTCAAATTTGTCAATGATTCAATGGTTCTCAAACCATTTCACTTGCGTTTAAATGCGAATCTTGGTGTAAAATCGAGAATTAAGTGTCTTAGCTTTTATGACATTTAACACTTGCATCATGTTTTTAAAGGGTAGAAGATCAGTGTTTTAGACTAGGGGTCAGTAACCGGTAGCTCGCGGGCTGCACGCGGCCCACTTCTTATAGCCCGTAAACATTTGCAAATAATAAATCGTTCATTTTAAGCTCATATAATTTTTGTATATAATTTTACATCCGAAAACTTTCTTTTTTTCTCATCGACAGTATTTAAAGTGTCCTTAATATATTAAACGAAAAGTTCAGATGCTCTCCGTTTCGTTAATATTTTTTAGTATTTCACTGAAAACGTTGGAACCTTTTAAATATTATTTATTTTTACTTTTTGACATTTTGGTTTTCGGAAAGTCATCGCTAGATTAGTATTTAGGACACGACTCTTAAAATTCTTGCGGTACAGTCGGAAAATGGGTACAGTCAGAAAATGAGTTGGATAAAACTTACCAAATAAATGTATTTGCCTGAAAGAAACAGAGAATGTAAAGAGGTAGCTAAGGAATAGATGGAAATAGAAGAACAAATATGACGATATATTAGGATGTGGAAGAGGCAAAGTATGTTTACAATATAAAACAATAATTATAAACATACAATACTAAAAACCTGTTAATTTGCCTAATACTATTAAGCCGAAAATGAAAACATACAGTGATGGTGAAGGGAAAATGAAACAAAACATTAATGCAGAAGCTACTGCGTGACGTGAGGATTCCAATTTTGAAAGTTATCCAATGAAAAACCGTGAAACTTATCCTCTTTGTATACACCAAAAATTACACAGCGTGATAGTTAGATAGTAACAGTTTTTTGGCAAAAAAATTGAAGTTTAACGTAACTGAGTCCTTTCATAATTTCACAACAATGTCTCATATAACCGTGTCATTTTAGATAGAGCTTATATAAATATTATGTTTTTCCTCTAAAATTATTTAAAATTTTACATTTCATTTTTAGCATTTTAATTAATAAAAACGACCCGACAGCCTTTTTTTATTCCTTAAAAAACATTCTTTCGAGCATAAAGACACCTACTCACATTCTCAAAATACAAAGATAAATGCTAATTCACTACACCCACACGTTGAAATATATTGTCTCAATCTATATAAAAAATAACAATACTGAAAGAAAAGATTCCCTCCGTCTCACAAATCATTTTGTCACCTTTTCTGTATCAAAACATCCCTTCCTTCCGGTCCAGAGTGGATTAGTTCCGTATCCGGGAGCGCTATTGTCGAAGTTAACTCAGCAGAATAATACCGGAAATGAAGAAAAAATCGGGGTGATCTCAAGAAAAAAGCGCCTATCTGTTAACTATACTGAATAGGTTACTTCTTATAATGACTTTTTAAAGCTATTACCTTACTTATAGATTTACGAAAAAAATATATTAGGGAACTTAACAGTACAATAATATTTATAAGTAGATTTTAAAATTAAACAGTTAACCAATATTCTTAAGATATTTTGAAATATAAACAATCGGTGATACAGGATGAAAATACACATAAAATTAACTAAAGGTATAATGCATTACATATAACATATTGTGTGAGAAAGTCGAGGAGGTAGGAAAGATTTTAGATAGATATTTTTCTTTATAAGTTTTAAATCACCCAAAGCATCATACTTCGGAGCTGAGGGCTGAGGGTCAGTATGGAAATAAATTTATACATTTTGATAATTTAGATTTGTTTAAAAAATATCCAGAACATTCTCATATAGGATTACCCGTTTCACAGTTCAAACAATTTTGGCGCTCATTTCAATGCTCTCCCTATAAATATGTGAACCACCCCTGTCATAATTCATCAGTTTATTCACATACTAAATTTCTTTTATAGAAAAATGTTTTAAAGTTTATGATAATTTCCTCTTCAGAATTTGGCTAGCATAAAGACTAATTTTAATCTTAATTGACTACGGGGATGTTTGTTATCTTGGTGCTAGTGACAAAATGTTGGATAGACTGGAGAGGCTCTAAAATATTTGTATTCGGTTGTAACCACACTCTAATGACTTAAAGTTAGACAATAAAGAAATCCTCAAGTTCTGCTAACCCTCTTTGGAATGTTGAACAATCCGAGCTGACCTCAGTATTTCCGTGAAAAGTTAACTGCAGGATCCGTCGTATACCAATGAATCACACATCATATTTCACAGCTAACTGGGCTTGAATTCCTGGTTTAACGACATCCCATTTTTATTCCCGTTTTCCTTGATATTTACCTATTATGTGATTTTTTATTCATTTTCTCTCATTTCGTGTCCATACACTACGTTAAACACCCGGTCATAGTTACCAATAATCATAATCAACAAAAGCTGGTTGATTGGAAAAAAATACTTTAAACAATAAATCCACAAGGTGTATTTGCGCCAAACAATTAAATAAATAACTTAATATTGATAATTTAAAATATTTATATGATCATCCCCATCACACCATGACCCTATTAGACACCTGACAAGGCAGAAGAACAGATCTCCATTTCATTTTACTGTGGCGCACACGTATCGCTTCTGCCACGTCCATAAACCTCCTCATGTATTCTTCCCTATTAAAAATCATTTTCACCATTCCTTCTTTCAGAATTTGATTTATTTGATAGTGTCACATTTTTATAATCCTTTCCAAACTTTTTATACATTCTATACTA
Source organism: Odontocerum albicorne (assembly GCA_949825065.1). NCBI lineage: Eukaryota > Metazoa > Arthropoda > Insecta > Trichoptera > Odontoceridae > Odontocerum > Odontocerum albicorne. Next base: position 19,334,256 of record OX463858.1, read on the forward strand.
CTCGCATAGATTATTTTCATAAATATTTCATCTTTAATTCTATCCACGTGGTCGAATTTCCCTACCGTTCCTCTTTTTATCACTAACACTGCATCTTCTTTCAACAACATTGTTATCTTATGACCCATTTCCTATTCTCTCATACGAGTATATTATGTTTAGGATCATTTATCTTATTTTTATCACTTTTTTTTGCCACGCCCACATTCTGCTTGTATATTCTTATGTTGAAATCAATATTCCATTATAAGTAACCAAAATTACTTTCAAATTTTTTACCAAATAATATTTCACAAAAATTATACCTTATTAAGATGAATTGCTTTGTTTATCTTCACAGGGGCACTCCAGATTGCCTCCAGGCGACTAAAGCCTTTTTATTTTAAAATTAAATACAGCCAATTATATTATCATATATTAGTCATCTGATTGTAACAAAGTTATGGTACAATACATAACAAAGAAGCCTCCTTTATTGAAATGTACTTGCTATTATTCAGTCTATGTTTTAAAATTGTCTTGATTTTTTTTTCCAGTTTTTTTGAGACGGCATCTTTCGTTATTTGTTAAATTTGTGTCCAAATGTTTTTTCAGTAATTTATATTTTTTCAAGGAAACTTGTTTTTTTTTTTTTCATATTTTACAATTGGAAATGCCTTCTTTTATCAAAAAAGATTTTTTTTTTGGAATTTTGTATGATAAAAAAAAATATAAGTTTAATTTATTTATTTTCGTTACATCAGTTGACCTTTAAATTTGTATGAAAATAAAATTTAATCCTTATTTGATCTGTTTCCAAGAATTAAGAAACGAAACGTTTATTTATATACGAGTATAATATCATATATTTTTTAATTAATAAATGTGGACACAAATTAATAATTTTACTGACTGCTTATTTTCTCACACAACCAAAAGTATTTCGCAATGACGTTTTAGTTACATTTCATCTATGCTCAAAAACGTCAGCTTCTAAAGCCTCTGGAAAGCTTCTTCATCCTCAACTTCCTGAAAAATCAGAGGAAATCGAAAGTAAGAAGAATTTAAGAAGAGAAAAAATGTAATCGATTATTTATGATATTTTTATTTATTTGGATTTATGAATTTATATAGTTAAATTTTATTTCTTATTGCCGTATATAATTCTCTTTAAGTTTTATACCCGTATGGATTTGAGTAAAACCTTTATACTCGTAAGTTTTTTTTAAATGTATAAATAAAAAATCGAAAGCCATGCAAGTTTAAGGTGCAATAAATTTCAGAACTTTTTAAGGGTTTCAAATAATAAAATAAATCATTACAATATGTTGAGTTTCCCTTAAAATTTCATACACAATAAACTTAATGTCAATATTTTATCTGAGTTCGGAACATTCTCAGATTATCTTAGTCTGTTTTGCGTAAAGCAGATTAAACATTCAGAACCATGAACTTTAGTTAGAAGACACATAAAGAATCGTTTGGCCATAGAATTATAACAGCGGCTCTCGTGCCAATTGAATTTAAAATATAGAAAAGATATAAAATAAAACATTCACGTTTTTTTTTGTGCTTGTTATGTTTGGTCCTTGTACGAATTAGGGAAACCTGTAATGTACAAAAGACCTTAAAAATTTAAATAAATTAGTAAATGGAGTTTAATTTTTTTCCAAATTAATGCAAAACAATTACACATGCCTTAAATATTACTATGACATGTCAACGATATTAAAGTGTCATTATTTTTTTATACACAAATAAAATAATTTAATTAAAATGGAAGAACGTGCTCTCAGTATAAAATGTTTATGACCCCTGTTCTAGAATAAATATTATTCCTGTTCCAGCATAAGGTTGTGGGGGGGAATGGTAACCGTCTATCGTAACTGCTGACGCAACTGTGTGAGCTGACGCAAGCCGTAGTAAGCTAGCGCAGAGCAAGGGCGTTACTAACGCCCTTTAGCGTCTCCTGGGGGCGCTGAGACCTGTTGGCGGCCTTTGGTATTTTCTTTAACACTCAAACATACATTTTTAATTATCCACACGACAAAAAAGCATGTCTTTAAGATTTTATTATTTTTTAGATTGTCTTTATCTTTTTCTGAAAATATGAGATAAATCTTAAAGTTTTAAAAATATATTATTTTCATTTTTTTTGGTATTATTATTTTTTTCTTCAATACGCATTGAAAGACAAATTGTATTGTGTTCAAAGGAGACGTGTTTTTTCTTGTAGCGAGATTTTGGTTTTGTTTTATATATTTTCTTTTATTTCGGTTATTTTAAATCATGTTTTTAAGATTCTAACAAAATGTAAAAAAATATATGTACTCGTATTTGTAACAGTATTGTCAAACTGACGATATCTAATTCATTTTAGTTAGCTAGTATAAACATCTTTATTTGTAAGATCATTGATGTCGACCCGAGGGTTTCGGGTTCTGTAAAAGAGTTCGTCTGGAAACACTGCTTCACGTATGTATGTATGTATTATTGCCTCGTTCAGTGCGAGGTAGTGTCTCAATCCCATGGATGAGGAACTGCGAGTTCCATACCTACTCAAGTGGCTCTAATCCCGAAAGCTTGATTAACAAGACCGAAGATGATACTGTCTCTTGGCTCTTCAATATGTCCGTATCCCCAATTCAAATACGAGGCGTATCCAGAAAGTAAGTGTACTGAGGCTCTCACGACCGGATGGATTTTATTTTTCGACATGTTGGCTACACTTCCGTGTAGCCTGACCCTTCCCCTCCACAACGAGACCGGTTCGAGGTCAGTACGTTGAGAAGTGTCGACGCGACAACACGTTTCGTGAAAAATGTAAATCCAATCTCCCGCCAAGTGCGAAATACGGGGCGTCATCCGTTATCTCGTTTGGAAGGGAAAACCTCCGGTTGAGGTTTATAATGAGGTGAGAACTGCATATGGTGATAAAGCTATGAATCGTACGAGTGTGTACAAGTGGTGTCGCGAGTTTAAAAACGGTCGTACGTATGTGCATGATGATCAGAGGAGCGGAAGACCTTCAATTGTGACTGACGAAATTGACGAAATTGTTTTGGGACTGTCAAGGCATAATTTTAATTGAATATATGCCTCAAGGGGAGACCATCAACTCTGCAAGATACTGTGAGACCCTAAAAAAATTGCGGAGGGCGATTCAGAACAAGAGGAGAGGCATGCTGACAAAGGGAGTCTGCCTGCTGCACGACAATGCCAGACCACACACGGCCAACGCCACGAAGGAACTGCTCGCCTCGTTTAAATGGGATGTCCTGAACCATCCCGCGCATTTCCCTGACATAGCACCTTCAGATTACTATCTCTTTACCTCCCTGAAGCTGCACATGGGTGGAAAAAGGTTTTTAACCGACGAGGAGGTAAAGGAGGAGGTGGAGGAGTGGACGGAGGGGTTGGCGGGAAACTACTTCGAGGAAGGCATCAAAAAGTTGATACCCCGCTTCACCACCTGCATTGAGAGGAATGGCGACTATGTCGAAAAATAGCTTACATATGTACTACGGTAACCACGTAATTTTTTTGTTTAAATAAAAAAAATTGTAACCTACAAAAATTCAGTACGCTTACTTTCTGGACTTACCTAGTATATTGAAGGATTACTGTACGATTAAAAAATATAATAACTATAATATTACAGTTATTTATTAAGGCCGCATTTAGCAATAAGTTTATTTTGAAAAAAATGTATGTATTAAATAATAAACATTAGTGTGAACTATTTAAATAATATGAAACTATTTATTTTATTTTAGTTTTTTGTAAATAACAAGAAATCTTATACAAACATACTTTTTGAAAAAACAATACGTAATTCAATATGGATACACGATTTTAGTGGATCGTTTGTTGTGTTTTATTTGTTTAGTTTCCAGTAAACTAGGGTTTTGCTTTTATCTTACTCAGGAAATAATGCAATTTGAATTTATCTTAAAAAAACACCTTTATTTATTTATAATTTATATATGATAAAATATAAAAGAGTTAAATGTTATACAAATACGGTCAAAAATAATTTCAAATTTTAACTAAATGCCCTGTGGATTTGAGTTAACCTAAGCAAATCAGGGTTCTGCCTGCATCTAGCTGAGGACATACTGTTTAAAAAAACTGTTATGGCCCAAACCTATATTAAATTACACTTTCGTTGTATACAGTACAACTTGGCGGGCTTATTGCAATGTAGCAATATCTTCGCCAACCAGAAAGATGTTAAAGAGGCCTTAAGTGAAAACCAGACTGGAATCGTTATTTAAAAAAATCTGGGTTCCAACGAGATTCCTACTCTTGGAATTTTCGTGTTTTTCTTATTGTTTTATTCGGGAACATATTGTTTATGGCAAGAATGGTCTACAGGTCGATCGCGATTGACCAGTCCAATTGCGGCCATCTTCATAACTCACTATATGACGTGCGATGTAGCCAAATCTCATTACGCGCATGCACTCGTGAACGCAGTCAATTAATTATCCTTTTTTAATATGTAGATATGTCTACTCCAAATAAATGTTTGTATGTTATTTAACATGTAAGAATAAGTTATCTTTTCCTCAATATTTGTTTTTAGCGAAGAAAATTTCGCTCATATTTATCAATAAACTTTTAGCTGTCCTTTTTTAACATGTGTTAACTCTACAATGTGCGATTTTTTTTATTTCAAAAATAAAAATATATTTATGCATTAAATATGTACTGGAACATGAAAAATACAATAAAACTTTTTTTTTGTTTTTATATATTTATATTTAAAAAAAGTTTAAAGTTCACATATGAATCACTGCGCATTTGTAAGTTAATTATACAATATGATATAATGATATAAATGAAATTATATATTTAACTTCACTTATTTTACACATATGTACTAAAGAATAAAAGAAAAAAAATAAGATTACCTTGATCACCAATAATAAAGTAATTGGGTTTCAAACTGGAACAAATCACAAAAGTCATCTACGTGCAACAAGTCAAACTTCAACTGCCAAATTGACCGGTAAAACAGTTTTCTATTAAACATATGTGGTTTTAAAGCATGGAGATTATTGTATCACATTTGTAACAGTGCATGAGTCGTTGTTTATACCACTCAACACAAACATATTTAGAAAAACTTGGGTTGATTCATATGTGCATCATTGCGCACTCTAGGGTTAATGCGTTGAATCTCGTGAATTTGACAAGTAGATCGCGACTATTTCTTTCGTAAAAATCTATCGCGACTATTTTTTATGCAAAAGTCGATCGCAACAATAAATAAGTTGGCCACCCCTGATGTATAGCATGGCTCAGGTATAAATATTGCCTTTGGTCAAGAGATTTTCAGACACCAAAGTAAGTAAAAAGAATGGCAGAAGTCATCAGTATTGTGAATCTTTGTTGTGCTCCTGCTTTATTTGTATCTGGACGGTATTGGCCAATAGCACATAAGAAAATTGAATAATAAAAAAAAAATTAAAAACAGAACGCTTTAACCCCTTTGGTCTAGGCAGAGAGAGCAGAATCCCATTTATTACAATAATTTATGGTATTCATCTTTCGTTTCTACTGAATTTTTTTCAATATTTATTTTAGATTTGACACAGGGTTAACTTAGTAACATGAAATAACAGGATTTTTTTTTATTAAAATTCCAAATATAATATGTAATACATTATAATGACAGGAACACAATGGTACTTATGATTTTCTGTGAAGTGGATCAGTTATGTCTACAAAGTTTATTTGCTCGTAGATCATGCAAACTCTCCTTTTTTTTAAATTTCATCCCTTAAGCTTTCAGAATAGTAAATATTTGTTAATCTCACGTTTTAATAATCTTTCCAAACTTTGCTAAACCCCTATATAAATACTCGATATTCGTGCGTGGTCAAACCATATCTAGGCTTTCTTTTTCATTACGTTATTAGTACTGCACTCTCTTTCGACCATCGTACTTTTCTAATACTTTGAGTTCACCATTCTGTCAAACATTTTTCCACACATTTTACACAACGCTCGCTCGATTCCACATCCTTAGATCAGGATCAATATTATATTGTGACCAGTCACATTGTTTTTCCATATTTTTGCTATAAAGAAACATAATTGACGATATCCGTGGCCTAGTTGGCCAAAAGTTACCAACACGAAGTCTACAGGTCTGATTTATGTTGGAATCCAGATATGTAGTTAAAAAAATATTCTGATAGTCTGATCTTTACTTAAACGCCTTTCTGATTGGTTGAAAGTGATAACCGCATGGCAATAAGTACGCAAAGTTATATTGTATACAACGAAAGATTTATACAATACAATAGTTACATATAACTTGATTTTGAATTGTTATATTTATTAAAAGTTTCTAGAAAAAAAGTAACTTTTATATTGAGAAATATTTTTTTATGATTTTTATATGTGCTTAGTTTGATTTAATATGGAAAAAAATAACACGAATATTCCCTAAATTGTAACTATTTGAAAAATATCACTATTTAAAAAAACAATAAATAAGATTTAAATTAATTATTCGTGAAATCTTTCAGTATTTCATTTGCTTTATTTTTGCGTTACACTCTTTCCAATAGTTCTAAAGCAAACCCAATTATAAAGTAAATATAATTAGAGCTCATTTAAAAAAATGTAAATTTTATAATAAAAACATGCAAAAGTTTTATAATTCTCAGTTTCACCCCCAATTTTGGTATCTCGATAGCCATCTATCGACGAAAATAACAACTAACCGACTGAAAACGTTTCTTTAAACTAATTGTGAAACCGGTTAACCCTTCCTCGACTGGCAATATTTGTTTTCATCTACTTTATCATGACTCTTCATCGATTAAATTTATTGTTCCAAATCAATCCGATCCATTTGTCGTTACTGATCCTTTGGTATGCAATGGTCTACTTCTAAGTGTGTAAATTATATTTGGCGTGAAAGTACTTGAAAACATCCCTTATTGGTAGGTTTATTCTAAATCTACGATAACATATGAACACTAGTTATATACTCTTAAATACACCTAAACCGAATGTATTACTATCAGGTATCGAAATATATACAAAGGTTTATTTGTAGTTCGTCTTCCCTTGACAAATATAACTTTTTTTACCAAATATGTTTTGCTTACGTATTCAGATGCGGGTAAGTACCTAATCTAATGACCGCAACGTAACACTCAATTTGGGTTTTTAAATGTAATTTAAATTTGGTTTGAACCTTTAGTAAATGCGCCCATGGGCTGAGTCTGCTTTCTAATTAGCGTTATATGAATTGTCATTAAATTACTATTAAAAGCTTAAAAAATGGGGAGTATGTTTTTCAGCAAGACAAAGGGTGGAAAATAAATCGATGTAGGAAAAAAAGGAAATATTAGGAAAAAAAGATACTTACGGCTTTATTTAACAGGTCTTATTATCTGTCACCGTTTTGATATACTTATGAAATTTTTAAATCTATTTAAACAAATGGATTTTAATTGGTACCTCATAAAGAAGGTAAAGCTCGATGCAAACAGGTCCAGCTAGATCCCGACTTCACGCCGAACAGTCTGATGAAACCCTCCACCTCCACATCCTCGCTTGGACCGTGAAGTTCAATAATAGCCAACAGTATCATAGCAATCCTCTAATCGCTGCCCTGGGGCTTACGAAAAAAAGTACGATCTACCTTTCCGTTATAAACAGATGCTCCCGAAGCGTCATCGGTTGCCTGACTAGTCCACCTACAGTATTAGCTGGAAGGACCAAGGTCTGAGTGAATGTGATGGAATACAAGTAGCCTGAACGAGTGAACATGTACGTGCTAAATAATTAGTTGTAAGAATTGTTATCTATTTATTAGTAGTATATTTGTGTTAACTATTTTTTAAGAAACTACACATATATATTAAGATTATTTAAAATAAAATGACATGTAGGAAAATAAAAATAAGGTAAGTAGTTCATAGTTATAATACATAAATTAGATTAGTTCTTAAGATAATAATTTGTATGTAGGTATAGCCTTTGGCAAATGTTTGTACTATGTATTACTCTCTATTAAATAAAAAAAGTCTAGCTTGACAGTTAAAATATCGAACTTAATATATAGTATGCCCACTTTTCAAAGTTCGATCGCTGCATGTATTGTTGTTTTAGAAATATTTAGAACAATTTTTTTGCTCTTTATGTACTCGGAGAGACGTAAAAATTGTGTACTAGCAAATGTGTACAATCAATCAAGCTGAAATAAATATATAGAACAAGAAAAACGTAGAATTCAAGTAAGAAATAAGTATAAAGAACTTGAAATCAATTATTAATTTCAACAAAAAATACCTCAGATTGACGAGTCCAGTTACATAAAACGCAAAATGCACATCGCTGGAAGGAACGAGTGATGTTCGGTATTTCTTTAAGAAACAAAATTTCAAAAGAGATTTTAAGAAAAAACCTAAGGTACAAGACGTCATTAAACAGATTACCAATAATGAGTGACAATGGGTATCACATTACCAGAAGAATGACCTCCATGGCCTAGTTGATAAAACGCCTGTCTTCCTATCCGGGGCCTACAAATTCGATTCCCATTGGCACCCAATTTAATTAAAAGGGTGTCGGGCTAGTTGTCACTTAAAGTCTCTTTTACACAGTTTTTCTTAGTTAAGAGAGATTGCAAGATGTCAAAAAACTCGCTAAATTGTTCTATGAACAACGAAAGTGTTATTATAATTATTAAAAGGTAGATGGAATAATAAAGTTTTTCATTACAGCTGTAGATTATTTTGTTTTATGACCAGTTAAAAATATTTAAGAATACAAATAATCCACAATAAACCTTAAGGAATAAAACAATCTTTCTTTAATACCCATATTCGACACTCAATTTCAAAGCGTTGAAAAAATTAAAGATTTGGGTAAAGCTCTAATACTTTGCAAAGAACAAAATAATCACTCAAAAGAATTTCTTTGTTTCATAAATTGTCATTTTATTATTATTGAGTTTCTTTATTGTACTTTTTTTATTAAAAGACAAATACTGGTTGCCGAGGGTTAAATCTTGATAAACCGCTCAAGAGCGCTATAAAGAAATCTTGCACCTGCGGAGACCAGCATTCTTATTGTTTTATTTCTATTAATTGGTACGTGTTGTGCCTCGCACAATACCACCATAAAATATCGCAATCAATTGATAAATCTCGGCATTATCGTGTTTTCCATTCGTTTGCCTCGTGGCCAACGAGTTAGGGTGCGTACACACGGCACATCAATACTGACTATTTTTTTATATAAAAAAATCCCTTTAAAACTCCTAATTTATTTTATACACTTTTTCGATGTATATAGTACGACACGACTTGTAAAATGATCTAACAATAAAACCAGTTAAGATGTGACTTTGCCAGGAATTGAACCTGGGGCGTACATAAGCTTGGCTTGATTGCTTAACATTAAATCGAGGCTACCGACATAGCAACTTTTGTGCTATCCAGTTTTTCCCTATAGTCGGACACTGGTTGGTGTGTTCTGCGGTTTCTACCTCCACGTTATATTGTATTGTATTACACTTTCAATGTACAAAAGATAATACAACAATAATAGTTTATTGCTATGTGGTAATCTCATTCAACCAACCAGAAAGATTTAAGAGAGGCGTTATGTAAAACGCAGCTTGGAATTATGTGTCATAAAAAATACCAACGGAAATCAACCCCGGGTCAAATGACAGGCATATTATCAATTAGATCACGGAGAAGGTATATAGAATATTTATTGTCAAACATATTCTCTGTTGAGAGAGTAAGCAATTTACTGTTCTGAAGAATACTTACTCTTAAAAAGAGAAAACAAATGTTGCACACATGTGTGCCTTAGAATATATGGGGTGACAATGTTTGACAGAATACAGAATTAAGTGATTAGGAATGAATGTGAACTTAAGACGGTTGTGTTGATTAAGATGAAAAGAAGCTCTTTGAGATAGTTTGGGCATGTACCAATAATAAAATGAATGAATAAAATAAATATACAAAACAAATATACTGTGCAAATGTGAATGGAATGCGTGGTTGAGGAAAACCAAGGATTTGGATTAAGTAAATTAGATTTTGAAGGAAAAGTTAGTAGTAAGAGAAATCGTGGGAGCTGTATAAAAAAGGTCGATTTTTGTCTAAAAAGGAAAGAATATGAGTCGATTAGGAAAGTCTGCCACTCTGTCTTTTCTTCATGTCCTGAATGGGAGATAGCGTGAAAATGTTAACGCGTATTTGAGGATAGTTTCCTCAGCAGTATAAAAATAGCCCTTTATTATATTATATTATTTTTATGTATTATTAATAGTTAAGGCTTTAACATTGTGGAGTTTTAGACATTGTAATTTGTTTTATCACACACTGTGAATAAACAGTGTTTGATAAAACAAATTACAATAACCCTTTATTATTATGTACGTATGTTTGATGTTTTCCATTAATGATACGAGTATTAAATAAATAAGATAACTACTTAAAAATAGGGCGATAATAAATTCGATTTTAAGTTTGTGTTACCTTAACCATCGAAAACTGCTCCATTTAACATTTCTCAAAAAAAATGTTGGCTATTTTTCGCTCTAGGCTGAAGTCAATTGGCCAACTGTATGCATGGCCTTCGCTGAACGTCAGAGAGGATCTGATAACACTCACGAATATTCGATTTGCATACAAAACGTTTCATGTATACCAGCTACAAAGTTAAATATTAACATTTTACATAAATTCTTCCTTTAAATAAACACATACATTATATTATTTTAAATTGATTTGGTGTCAAATCATAAAAACGTTAATAACACTTTAAAATCAAGTCAACCTATCTCAGTACCCGACTTGTTTTTCATAAATTCCGATTTTCATGAAGGGTTTACTAAAATTGCGATATCTTTGTATATATTAGAAATATTGTATTGAAACTCTGTATACATATTTATTGTATGTAAATTACTTTAATAATTTAGTTTAGCATAGTAAGTCTGCCAAAATTCTCCTTTGTGGAGAGCTACATCACACTTCCTACACATGCATCGGGTTTTGTTTATTTTCTTGTGTCTAGCACAAACCATACAAGTTCTGTATTTTTGTTAGTTAATGGAATACATATCGACACACATTTAGACACGCTTTTTGACAACTTGTTAAGAGGATTCTGCAAATTCATTATTTTACTTATATCCGGAGACTGTAGTTGATCTTCTAATTCCTATGCCATAATCTTGAATATCTTGCACTTTTCACTGAAAATATGTGGAACCCAAGCGCCGAACTTCTGGACGTTTCACATTGATTTAAGATGGCGGTATATAGTCGTGTGACTACAATTCATCTGCTCAGCCAATTCTACGGTGGTTTGAAGGGGGTCTTCATGAATAATATGGTTTGAGCGGTCCTCATCGTCCACTGGTCGTAGGGAACGCTCCATGTCTTTCAGGTCGAAATTACCGTCTTTGAAACGCAAAAACCATCGATGAGCGGTCCTTTCATTCATAACATCTTCACCGTACACTTCGCAAATATCGCGAGCCGCTTTGGCAGCTTTATTCCCTCGATTGAACAGAAGGTGTCGAAAATGCTCATTTTCGTCTACTTGATATTCCATTTTGAAGGCTTGTAATCAAATAAAATAATATACGTAACGTAAAAGCAAACACGATATCTTGTAGAGCAGAAAATTTTCTTTCGAATAACGTATATATAACCTTTACCATTTTGTTTTACTTTTGGTGCTCATTTTTAAATTTGGAAAAAAAACGGACACAGCATATGTTAACACCTAATATATAAGTTGAGTGTTTGAATGGAAAGGTATTAGATTAAATACTTTCCCACATTGAAGTTTGTACACAGAGTGATATTTTGTAAGAAAACTGCAGAAAGCTTAAAATTTCATTTAAGAAAATGAGTCGATTTTTTTGTTTCCCCAAAAACTTATCATTTCGTGTAATTAAACGAGTCATTTCGTTTAAGAAATTATGCATGTGTTTTCTTAATGTAATGAAGAATTTCATTATTTGTCATTATTTATGCCGTGTCACCAAAAAACCTTCCGCATGCCACCTAGTGGTATGCTTGCCATAGGTTGCCGACAGCTGGTCTAGTGTATATACGAGTATGCAGTATTCATATACACTCGAATTTTTTGGCAAAACCTCCCAAAAAATTGTCTTCAAGTGTTACTTAAAGCTGCAAACGCCTCCTATATCTCTAATATTATGAACAGAACATTCCACGCCACGAGACCTGCAACTGCAAAAGCTCTTTGATAATATCCTACCCCCTATTGTATTAGATGGTTATAATTGTTATAATTTGCGGAGGAAGATCAAAACTGTATTGATTGCTTGTTTTTGTCGGACGAGTTCCTTTTCGAATTCAACGGTTATGTAAGCAAGCAAAATTGCCGAAAATTATATCCAAAGCGAGTCACTGTATGTTGTGCAGTATCAACCAAAGCGAGTCACTGTATGTTGTGCAGTATCAACCAAGTGCATTATTGGTTAATATTTATTTAACGAAATGAAACAACCATATCAGTAAATGGTGAACGTTATTTAGATACGTTGAAGTAATTTTTCCTCTTGGAACTGCACCGACAAAGGATTGCATTAAATATGGTTTCAACAAGATGGGGCACTTACCACATTACAAGGCCCGTAATGGATGCTTTACGTAGAAAGTTTGATGAAAAGATAATCTCACGGAACAGTACGCATTGTTGGCCTCCGAGGTCGCCAGGTCGTATTGCTCCAGCTCCGGCAACTGCGATGAACAATATTTTAGTAAGAGAAAAGTATTGCATTGACGGAGAACACTTCAACCAAATTATTTTGGAAAAATGGTCTGAAGGGAAGGAAAAAAAGCGGTGGAGGAACGCAGGTGAAATATTTCCAGGCTCCGAATGTGCTTTCTATATCGAACCGAAGCTCCATATCCATTTATAAGTGAGGGAAGGACATTGATTTTGAAGACAGATATCTTAGTAGACTGGAAGATGTCCTTAGTGTATGATAAAATACTCTGTTTTTCAGTTTTGCAACAGCTGCTGATACGTTCCTGAGGCAACTCTAGGATGTTGCTTAGGTAAATGAAGTTTGATACGTTCTCCAGTTGTACACTACTCATACAAATGTAATATCTGGTGGATGTTATAGCTCGTTTTATGTTGAACATGCTAGAACTTAGATTTTCTTCACATTTATTTCTAGTGCCAACATCTGAAACACCTTTATATAAACCCAGATAATTTATCAGATATCTTCCTCTGAATACGCAACAAGAACTCAGTTATTCGCACACTGAAGCTCTGTATTATTCATTAAGAAAATTAAACCTTAGCTGGTATTTTTATATGTCCACCTTAGTATTAATTTAGGAAAACGTTATTTAATATTCCTAAAACATTGCATGTAACGTGTATTCATAAAGTGTAAAATAAATAAACCCAAGTTTTTTTTTGTGTGAAGTGTGAATCCGCACTGATTAAACATTTTTATTTTCCCTCTTGGCAACATTTCATCTTTCCATCCTAAAAGAATCCCATTGTTTCTCCTAATAAATCTCAAACGTAAAATAAACAACAAAACCTAAAGTTATTCTTCAACACAAAAGCCTTTTTTACCCACAGTGGAAAACTACCGAACTTTATATTATAAAAAGCTCAACATCTAAAATGGCTCTAAACTTTGATTCATGAAGCATACAGTTCAAATATTCAGAACCCAAGTATTCAGGAGTATGTCGTCTGTCTACTAATCTGGAAGTTGCTGGTTAGATTCTTATTGGTACCCCGATTTTGTAAAAAAAAGATTCCGTTCTAGTTTTCGCTTAAGACCTCTTTAACCTATTATTTTATTGATTTATTTAAAGCGGTGGCCACGCGTTATACGAATATGAAGACATAAATTTCTTTTATGAAATGAAAATTTGATTCTAAAACAGTAAAAGAAAGCCCCATTGAATGATGGTAGGTTTCCACTATACTTATTTACACAATTTGCCTTTTCTTTTACCCGAGATTCACCATGCAAAGTTGTAAAAACAATTCAAGATATTCTCCTCAAACAGACGGGCAGGCAAACTAAGTAAATGTAATGAATTTTGTTTCAAATTTATTTCATCAGGTAAAAGAACTAAAGTTTAAGTGCTTTCAACTTCTAAGATGTTTCTATTCAACTTGAGGAATGCTAATTTTCTTTTAAAATACTTGGAAAAAAAAGCAAATATTTTCCAAGTTCGGTCAATATTCCAACAGGAATAAATAAAAATATGTTTATTAATTTTTCCTTATAATGATTTGCAACGTTTGCAAATAAATTGAATAAATTACCATATATTATCGGATAAGTGTTTTTTTTTTCACGATAATAATGCAGTGCAAAGTAGTTTATCTCATTGTGAACGCGACCTTACAGGAAAAAGCTTTTAAGAATTTCCGCAAGTTTAAAAATCACTATTAAATTTTTGTTTTGTTTTCATAAACCAGTTATATTTTAAATCATTTCAAAATAATATATGTTTAATTATGTTTAAGTTAACCCCAGGAGTAAGGTATAAACGCTTTTATTTTTCATAAATGGACAAGTAATGGGATTTAAGAGATTTTCTTTTATTATAATATAAACTCGATTTTAAATTTGCTATTTCCAAACTAACAAAGATATGGAAATCTAAAACTCATCCGGTGAGAACTTTACTTTTTCCTATAGCGCTCTATGTGGTGGAAACATACGAGTAGACGTAAAGAAAAAAAAAGCTGGATATTTCGAGATGGTTGGCGCCAAATGCTTCTATTCTTATAGACTGCAAGATGTACCATTATATCCATCATCTAGGAATTACAGATCAAAAAAAAGGTGTCAGAAATATTGTCTAGAAGAGGGGAAGATTTTTCCAAAAATGTTTTTGTTTTTTTATTGTGAGATGTTAGTGATGAATTGCGCTGTCCAAAGGATCCATTCTGATATTCACTTTAGGTCCCATTAACATATTTCTGGTTGGTTGTAATAGACTTTCACGCGGCAATAAGTTCGCTAGTTTATAATGTATCGTAAACAATGAAATTGTACAATTATATTAAATACAATGTTGATCCCTAGCTACGCTTTTCAATATACAGCATTCCTGAAAAGAAGCATTGTGGGATGCAATTTCCATTAATTCCTTATATTCATAATCAATAAAAAAAATTGATTGAACACACATATTTACCATCACATCATTTCCTTGTTAGTCTATGCAGAGAGGACAGAGCGCCAGGTTTTCCTTTACCAGCACACATCCTTTATTCACATTTATTCGACTTCCATACGTTTTTTTCTACATCCACGTTTCACTCCCACACATCAAAATTGGTATACAAATACTGTTATGTATTTTCGTGAAAATGAAAATATACCTAAATAACTTCCCTTAACCTGAGATCAACCTTCGCAGAGACTATTTATAAGTACATATTAAGCGATCGCGTGAGAATTCCTTCTGACCTCTTCAACCCGCCGTTAACCTCGCTTCAAGGGTTGGTAGCCAATTAACCTTCTCAGAGACGACCTTAGAATGCCGCTGCTAACCGCGATGAAATAGTGACCCTGTATGTAGAGGAAGATCCTCTTATTGCCGTATTCTTATGCACTTCAATCAAAGTATTGGTAATTTATACTTACTATACTAAAGTTATGTGAAGAAAAATATATTTTCAAACTTTAAAAAAATTAATAATAGACTTATTGATAGAAATGTAGTATATAAATATGTATCCTGTACTATTAATACATTTACGAGATGTCTGATAGAGATATGCCATCAAAAGTCTAGATCCATCTCATTAACATCCTCTCGATCGAATAAACCCTCCCCCACTAGGAAGGCGAGCCCTGCCACCGAATGTTTTTTCATACCTCATTGTTGTACACGTAAACAATATGAAAAAAGTTAAATGGTAATAAAATATCAACATTAAATATTTACTAACATTGCTAAAAATATAAACGCATACTCCAGATTATCAGTTAGCAAAAAGACAGAAAATAAAATAGCCGTTATGTTGACAAAACAGAAAAATAAACAAATAGAAAAGTAGACATAGAACAACAGAAGAAAAGAGAAACAACGTAGAAAAGACAAATCATTTTCTAATTTTTAATCACCCTAAAGATGTCTTAAAAAGTCATTTCAAAAGCAGAGTACACAATCTGCTTTTCCTTCAAGGGCGAAAGTAAATTTTTCCAGCATTTGCTGTCCGCATAATAGAAGATTGAGAACTGCATATGAGATTTATTTCTCCTTTTAGCCATCTGGGAAACTGGTTCATTTAGAAGATGCTCAACTGTCTCAGGATTCAGTGGGCCTGAACCCGAGATACTTTCTTTACAAAGATGGGAATATGCTTTCAGGGAAAACAGACTGCATCAAATCGCTATAAACTTTCTGGCATGCCTGGCATTATGTACACACAGGGATCTACTGAAACCTTATAAAGCCCTAAGTGACGAGACTAAATTCTGCACCGAAATGGATTGACGTATTATAGTACATTGAATCAGAAGCAAAACGAACTAATTAAATATTTTTTTATTCCAATTACAAAAGAAAATAAATGCTGTACCTGTTTTTTTATCATCCTAGAGTGGTTTGGACATATTTACTGGAAAAGTGACAAAATACTAACTAAACAAACTTATAATGCAAGCACGAATGGAAGTCACGGTAGAGGACGATCGAGAAAGTATCGTTAGACGAGGCGAACGATCTTTTGAAATAAAGAAATGTGAGGAGTAAAAAAACACAAGGAACTGAATGAGAAGAAATTGAATTCGAGAAGGCGAAGGACGTGTGTAACGAAAGTTTAGCGCTCTGTGTTCTTTGTCTACTTCAACAAAGAAATTGGGTTTCGGTATTTACTTTTCTAATAATATGTTATCAAATGCGCTAGTTTTTCATACTGTATGTAACTTAAGTTTAGTTGCGTAAATTATTTTCTTTGTAAATTGATCCTATAAAGCACGCTTAAGGCTGTTTGAAAGATTCTTTTTCTTAAAGATTTTGTAGCATCAGTGTTTTATATGGATTCATATATACACTTTTTTATCATTTCAGGCAGATATTTGATTATATTTCTGAAATAACGACATTTTTTATCTTGTTTTACTATTTTGCACCGTTACGTGAAAGACCTGTATTAAAAGGAATTCATATTCTGTTTTCGCTGAAATGCAATATATTTCCCCCATTAATCCATCTGTAGTTAAGCCGTCGATGTTCTTCAATCGTGAAAGATTCTAATTAATCGATTGCTAATTAATCGATCAGTATTTTTGCTCCAATGTCGCCCATGTGGATAGAACTAACGAGACCCTGTGAAGTGTTGACCCTGAGAACCCTGTGAAACTTGACACTGGCGTGTACTCCTTCATACGTATATAAAGGAATTCACGTGCATTATTCAAGAAGAAGAAAAAAATACGTTTCTTTAAAATTCTTTCATATTTTTATCGTTATCAAAGTAGATATTTCAACCTCATTCTTTTTCTATTCATTTTTTACTTTGAAAATTTACATGAATGGATCCGAAAGAGCAATTAAGCGAGAAAATACGGGGCGAGAATTTGCATGCAGAAAGGCAGTATAATATTTCAAAAGCTTTTGTAAATTTGCAACCTCCCTCTGGTATTTATAGTGGAGATAGTAACTAATTGTAAAATAGTTAAAACATTGAAACACTTGAAAATGTTCTAAAGTGAACCATTTTCATCCGACAATTATTAAATTTATGTACCAAATTATGTACAAAGCTTAATGTGGTCTAACAAATGATTCGTTATATTTACTTTATTTATTTAACAAGTTCATTATACTCGTATTAAGCATTATTTGGTAGATTTATTGCCAAAGATCTCATCCAATCAACTAGATAATAATTTGGTAGATTTATTGCCAAAGATCTCATCCAATCAACTAGATAATAATTTGGTAGATTTATTGCCAAAGATCTCATCCAATCAACTAGATAATAATTTGGTAGATGTATTGCCAAAGATCTCATCCAATCAACTAGATAATAATTTGGTAGATTTATTGCCAAAGATCTCATCCAATCAACTAGATAATAATTTGGTAGATTTATTGCCAAAGATCTCATCCAATCAACTAGATAATAATTTGGTAGATTTATTGCCAAAGATCTCATCCAATCAACTAGATAATAATTTGGTAGATTTATTGCCAAAGATCTCATCCAATCAACAAGATAATAATTTTGTAACCAGTGTTGGGTCAAAAGCATGCAGAAGAGGTGCAGATAAAGAAAATAAAATAAAGATTTTTTAGATGAAAAAAAACATCAACCCTTATATTTTTCTTGTTATTATTATCCCTGTTTGAAGCAAACCAATGAGGGTGAGAGTACTTTGGATCAACTAAGATGACTCAGTTTCGTTTGACTCATACAGCATCTTAAAGGCGCATTATATCTTTGGATTTTTTAAAATTCCAATTGTATTGTATTTCACTTTTGTTATATACAGAACAACCTGACTGACTTATTGCTATGTGGCAATCTCTTCCAACCAACCAGAAAGGGGTTAAAGAGGCCTGAAATGAAAATCAAACTAGAAACCTTTTAAAAAATATATGTGTTCTAGCGGAATTTGAACCCGTTACGTCCGGGCTGATAGACAGGCGTCTTACCAACTAAGCCACGGAGGTCGTCAATAAGTTTTGAATATATACAATTTCGTGGTCTAGTTGGTAAGAGGTTTGTCTTCCAGGTTAAAGATAACGAGTTTGAATCTTATTGTGTTTTAAATTTATTTCATATTTTCGTGCAAATACATCTGGAAGATTTATTGCTCTAATGTAGTTAGAATAAACTAAGTTAAGTCAACTTATTTTATAATTGTAACTATTTTTCAACAATGATCTTAATCTGGCAACAATAGTGGGTTCGAATGTCAATTTGAGAGACTGCTCTCTCTATAAAACAGTGCTTTAGAAATAGTTAATTTATTATTATTAATTTAAGAAATATTTCGGAAACTTCTTTGTGTCTATGTGTCTTATAATAATTGCAAAAACATAATGAATTAATTGACGACCTCCGTAGCCATATTGGTATGACGTTTAACTTCCACCCGAAGGCTTCGGATTCGATCATCGGTGGTAGCAAAAAAAGTCCCAATCTATTAAAAAATATTGTTAGGTAACAATACTCAAACGCGCCTTATACGTGTCCAAGTGCGGTAGCAATACCAATATGAGCGATTTGAACCACGAGTTCCGTGCCAACTCCAGTGACCAAAAACAATATGTCCGTCAAATGTTTCGGATCATTAATTCGGATATATTGATTGGTATCTTACGAAAGAATTATTTAAATGAATTACTGAAATATCCTCAATAAATCAACATCCCTCTATTCTTGTTTTTGTTACCTTATCCCGGATTACTTGGTATCGGTCCTGGATTATATCGTGCTCGTTCTAGTTTCTTCAGAGCTCATCCTCCGCCATACATCAACGTGATTTTCAAGGAAAATCTTATTTTTTGGTTATTTGGATGTTTCTGAAGCTGTGCATAAGATTTAGTTATATATATATATATATATATATATATATATATATATATATATATATATATATATATATATATATATATATATATATATATATATATATATATATATATATATATATATATATATATATATATATATATATATATATATATATATATATATATATAGTATATTTCATAATTAATTTTAATCGGTGATAGTGTAGATTTCTAGTTTTATTGTTATTACATTTGTCATATTATTATTAAGTATTGTAATATTGAATGAATTGGTGATCTTGGTTTTAGGTTAACATTCGATTTCTCGAGTAATACTTTAATCGGATCGTCTGCCTCTAAGCCTTAAAGTTATGGGTGGCATGAGCAGTTTTAAGAAACACTTGGAAATACCATTTTTCGGAAAGGCATTAAAATTTCTGATTACGAATGACCACAAAATGCATACATTACACTTCACCTAAAACTTAATATGTTTTATGACAAACTAAATGATCTCTCTCAAGATAAAATAATGGACTGGGTCCTTTATAGGACGAAATATGTAGAAGCGTTAGGAATGTTTGAAAACTAACGTTTCAACAAAGGTTTCTTTGTCGAATCTTAAGTTAGGGTACTCTCAAGAAAAATTTGCTCTTTAAACGGCGTTATATAAAAATATCAATTTAGTACTATTTTTTGAAGTTCTATTTTAATCAAATGGTTATCGTCTCTACGCATCGCATATTCTTAATATCACAATTTGCTTTTTTTTTTAATTTTCAATAATGAAAACTAATCGTACATAAAATTTTCCCTAGACTCATTCATTTTTAAATTAGTCGAGTCTTTGTCACACGTGTTACATCTACCCTTTCTTTCTTGTATAGAACATTTGTTTGTGCTCTTTTTAGTGGTCTAGCTCTCGACTACACAAAAAAACTGTAGACTTTTATTAACACATGTTAATTTATTAAAAATACAGTGAAATTAAAAAAAGAAGAGTTTTTATATTCTATATTTTCTACAAAATTTTTATGATGATTGATAATCACTAGGTTCAAAACGTATTTTTTTCCTCTCTATATTTTCTAAAATTGTTTTTTCTCTGTTTAAGGCTAGTGATGGTATCCACTGCGATGATTCCAGTGGTCAAGTAGTCAATTTTATTTAAAAATCACATGTGCAAGGTTCAGTTTACATTCAATACGAAAAAGTATCTTGTAAATTATTTGATTTTGAAGTGACTACGAATTTTCATTTAGAAATTTTTCAACTTACATCTTATAAGTCACGTCAAAATGAACACTGCCTGTTAAACTACCAGAAACGGATAAGACATATGTCTTACAACAGATAAGACGTCTGACTTCGGATTCGATTTCCGTTGGTTTCCAGATTTATTTTATTGATTCTAGTTTGGGTTTACTTCAGGCATGTTTAACACCATTTAAGTTCATTGAAAGAGATTGCCGCATCATTTCATTCATCACGTTTTACTGAATACAATGAAAGTGTAATGTAATGCAACAATTTAAATTTATTTGGTTGAAAAATGTTTTGATTGTCAATAGCTATTCCGGGAAAGAATTCTTTTGTCAAGATTTCTGAATTTTTTTTATAAGAATCTTCAGCATTTTACTAATTAGGCAATAAAAATCGTAATATTATAACAATTTTTTTTCAAATTACGGCACTTACTTGGTTTGTTGACCTCAAGAGCGCTGAGAATACATAAAAGCAAGGCTTCAATGGATATTGTAACAAATCATTGACAACGATAAATTATAACTATATGGATTGTTTACTATATGAATTGTTTATTATATGGATTGTTTACTATATGGATTGTTTACTATATGGATTGTTTACTACATGGATTGTTTACTATATGGATTGTTTACTACATGGATTGTTTACTGTATGGATTGTTTTATATATGGATTGTTTACTATATGGATTGTTTACTATATGAATTGTTTACTATATGGATTGTTTACTATATGGATTGTTTACTATATGGATTGTTTACTATATAGATTGTTTACTATATGGATTGTTTACTATATGGATTGTTTACTACATGGATTGTTTACTATATGGATTGTTTACTACATGGATTGTTTACTATATGGATTGTTTTATATATGGATTGTTTACTATATGGATTGTTTACTATATGAATTGTTTACTATATGGATTGTTTACTATATGGATTGTTTACTATATGGATTGTTTACTATATGGATTGTTTACTATATGGATTGTTTACTATATGGATTGTTTACTATATGGATTGTTTACTATATGGATTGTTTACTATATGGATTGTTTACTATGAGGATTGTTCATCTAACTTTATAATAACCTCAAATAATCATCAAAAAATTAACAAATGAATAAAATTCGGAAGTAATTTGTTAAAATGTTTCGCACAAATTTATTTCTCGAGTAAAATACGCCCCATTCCAAATATCGACGTGCCTTTAATAATTTTTGTTAAATTACGTCCGCCAGTTATTGCTTACGAAGTATTACATATATTCACCCTGGCACGCTATGCGAAGGGGTAATAACCCCTGTTTATTACACATTTCTCGTTCATCAAGCGAGTTTCAATTTTTCATGTTGCTTTATTGGAGATACGTGGAAAAATATATCACGAGACTAAGATCAGAATTCATAGTTACATCTTATCACTAAAAACTATTTTTTTTTACTAAAGAAATTAGTATTTCTAGTTAAATTTTGCACAAATTTGTCGACATTCATACATACACTCGATCATGACAATTCCATATTTGGATAGGCAGAGAATAAAGTGTCAGAAATTCCTATCATGACACGTAAATTTCGCCTCTCCTGCATTCATTCACCTTCGAATACAACTCCTATGATTTCACTTTCTTCTTACTTTTCCTTCTTTCAAAATATAATTAACTAGATCCTACCATGCGTTCCTTGATTTTACTCTACCACGTTTACACAGTAAGCTTATTTTGTTTGTATTTCTTCATCATTCGTTATACATATCCAAACCATCTCAGGATGTTGTATCAAAATTTATGATAATATCATATATGAACACATCACACAAACACTTAACTCCATCTAAAGTCGAGTATGTTACTAACGCATATTGGAAGATTTCCAAAAAAAAAAAATAAACATACTTCAAGTATAAAAAATTAATAAAAAACCCTTTTCCACAATGGTCACAAAAATCCGTTGGTCTGTTGTGTGTGAGAGAAAATGAAATTTCTCATTTAAGAGTACCCTGAATGTACTCTAGTATTTCCTTTCAAATTGTATCATTCCATTAAAAAAATCAATATATTATGTAATAAATAAATATAAAGGCAAACTTTTTGACGGAGGGTAGTTTCAGAGTCTCCTGGTCATGATCAAGAAAATTTATTGTAATTTTACCTTTGCAATAGGTCCTATTTATATCAAAATCTACCTAAAAATCAATTAAATTAAATATTTGCAAATGTTAAAAAATACTCAGGGAGAAAAAATAAAATGGGATGGACACTAAAATAGTATTCTTCATTGAAGAGGTATAAATTTTTTTTCTTTTTTTTTGTTGTTTTGAAAATGATTCATTTGCAAACCAACTTAAGAGTTCGTCGTTTTTTTCAATTAAACGTTAAAAAACATAAAGAAAAGTATATTTAATTATTTATTCACCCATCTCATTTCATCTTGACATTCTTAAATGACTGCTGTGATCCTCTCTCGAAGAAAATTTTTGCTTACTTTCGAGAAATGTTCATTTCTTTGGGAAAAATTTTGCTCAGTTCCCACTTAAGTAATAAAAAAAATGTACAACGTGAAAATTTGCACACAAAAAGCATCCCAGTGCTTCGAGAATAACTGAAACTTTACATCAACTTCAGAATTCAGGTTGTAAAAAAAGCAACCGCAGAGTAACAAACGCGTTTCTTTGATACTACTATAACTCGCCTTCAAACTAGAAGGTGTAGACTTTTAAATCCGGTTTAGGGATTACAGAATATGAATATTCTGCAAGATTAAAACAACTTTAAACGTGTTTTGCTTATGAATTTTTTAACATTTAAATACCACTTATTTTTTTTGTTGTTTTATATTGCATAAACCGTTTCTTTATTCAAATGTAAATAAAGACGTTAGTTTTCAATCAATAAATCTAGAAAATATTACTATAAAAATATATTATTGATGTAATACCATGTATCGCACTTGTAACTAGTGATTTAAGAAATTTTGTCATAATAATCAATGATGCACACATACATACGCAACATCATGCCGTCTCCCTGTTTGGGTAGGCAGAGATGAAAGAGCGTCATACTTTCCTCACTCGAGACACATCCTCGGCCTCTTTCACATCCACAGAGCTTCTACAATTTTTCTGACTTTCCACGATTCCTTCTTTCAGAATACCATTTATTTGATTCAACATACTTTCCTTACTCAAGACAAATCTTCGGCCTCCTTCACACCCAACAATTTTGTTGAATTTTGATTTTGGAGAAGATTTATATATGTTAAGTTAGACTGTAATTTTACTTATATTATGTACACATGACAAGAAATATACGCAGTTTGCGAAAAAAAAACCACAGATAATTTAATTGAAACTCACATTTTTAATGGATCTGGGTTTGTTGCCTTTCATTTGTCGTGTCCCCAGTAAACTAGGATTTTGCCTGTATCTCACTGAGGACATATGGCGTAAAAAAAGTGTATAGATATTTCTTTAAGATTTTGATTATGTACATCTTCGTTGCACATTATCATCAACCTGACAAACAGTGACACTAAATTACATATGTATATATCACGCGAATCAAACTCCTCACACTTCATCACTCCAGACAGATCAAAACGTTCATTCCACAATATACCGCACATAATCATCAAAAAACAATAAAAAAACACCACACTCAAGAGTTCACACAAATCTTTGCTACAAGTCATACCTCTTGCAAGCCCGAGTACTCAAACTCCTCTCGCAATAAAAACCACGCTCCGACCGACTGCCTAAATTGTTTTCCTCCTTTTGTCTTTATTGAATTCGGCACCCCATTGCAAGTCATAAGAGCCAAATAGGCGTATGGCCTTTGGGCAAAATATGTTTTGACCAATGTCTTTAAACCTCTACAGCATTAATGTATTAATACATGTAATACAATTTTAATTTAATAATAAACAATATACCATGGACATGGCCACGCGGTAACACGCCGGACATCCGTGCGAAGGTCGCAGGTTCGAACTCCGTGCTGTATTATTCCTCTCGAATGACACACGCATTTTTTCGCCAAATATTCGGGGGTATGAAGATATCTAAAACTTCAGTCATATATATTTTTTCAAAAAAGAAAAATACTTCCGATCGTCTCACATTCAGTACAGAGACATGGTCGGTGAGTTTACTGGTGTGCAACGGCCATTCACTTAAAAAAGAAGAGAAAGAAACAAAAAACCTCACAGTACAGTTTCGTTTTCCTACAAAATTGACGTTCGAAAAACGGCGAGAGGTTCCTCGACTACGAAGCCTTTGCAACGACGATATGCCATGCAATTCTCAAGAAAAATTTCATATTGTATAGAATTATTGAAATTGTACTTTGTGCAATTAGTACATAGTATATTACGTAGTACATCTTACATATGATAGTACATATTACATACATAGTACATATTACAATTAGCACATATTACATAGTATATTACATAGCACATATTACATAGTATATTACATAGCACATATTAAATAGGTTTAAAAATGAATATTGATAAAACAAAATATATGTTAAACCGCTTTGCTGATGCCACAACTATCCAGGTGGACGGTACACAGCTGGAACAAGTCCAACAATATATCTACTTAGGACAAAGCATTACATTTGAATACTGTACTTTAAATGAAATAAATAGAAGATCAAAACTAGCTTGGAGTTCCTTTGGACGACTAAACTACATCTTCAAGAGCAAGCTCCCAATCTGCCTCAAACGGAAGGTATTTAACCAATGCATCTTGCCAGTACTAACATATGGATGCGAGACTTGGACTTTATCGGTACGAATGTTACAAAAGCTCCAAACAACACAACGCAGCATGGAAAGGTGCATGCTAGGTTATACCAGAAGAGACCGAAAACGTAATGAGTGGATACGAGCCCAAACAAAGGTTGAAGATGATATAGAGGTTGCAAAAATACTCAAGTGGAAGTGGGCTGGACATATCGCCCGAGCAACAGACCATCGTTGGACGTATGAAGTAATCCAGTGGTACCCAATAGGTATAAAAAGGCCTGTAAGAAGACCTAAGGCGCGCTGGGTGGACGAAATACGTAAGCATGCAGGTATTATGTGGCAGCAATGTGTAAAGGACAGGATTTTGTGGAGACAACTTGGAGAGGCCTACATCCTGCAGTGGATGGGTACAGGCTGATGATGATGATGATGATGACATAGTACATTACAATTAGTACATATTACATAGAACATATGTACTATGCGTATCCAGAAAGTAAGTGTACTGAGGCTCTCACGACCGGATGGATTTTATTTTCGACATGTTGGCTACACTTCCGTGTAGCCTGACCCTTCCTCTCCGCAACGAGACCGGTTCGAGGTCAGTACGTTGAGAAGTGTCGATGCGACAACACGTTTCGTGAAAAATGTCAATCCGATCTCCCGCCGCGTGTGAAATACGCGGCGTCATCCGTTATCTCGTTTGGAAGGGAAAACCTCCGGTTGAGGTTTATAATGAGGTGAGAACTGCATATGGTGATAAAGCTACGAGTGTGTACAAGTGGTGTCGCGAGTTTAAAAACGGTCACATCACACCTCTTCACCCTCCGCCAAAAAGTTCAAAACCACAATTTCAGCCAAGAAAATCATGGCATCCGTGTTTTGGGACTGTCAAGGCATAATTTTAATTGAATATATGCCTCAAGGGGAGACAATCAACTCTCCAAGATACTGTGAGACCCTAAAAAAATTGCGGAGGGCGATTCAGAACAAGAGGAGAGGCATGCTGACAAAGGGAGTCTACCTGCTGCACGACAATGCCAGACCACACACGGCTAACGCCACGAAGGAACTGCTCGCCTCGTTTAAATGGGATGTCCTGAACCATCCCGCGCATTCCCCTGACATAGCACCTTCAGATTACTATCTCTTTACCTCCCTGAAGCTGCACATGGGTGGAAAAAGGTTTTTAACCGACGAGGAGGTAAAGGAGGAGGTGGAGAAATGGACGGAGGGGTTGGCGGGAAACTATTTCGAGGAAGGCATCAAAAAGTTGATACCCCGCTTCACCACCTGCATTGAGAGGAATGGCGACTATGTCGAAAAATAGCTTACATATGTACTACGGTAACCACGTATTTTTTTTTGTTTAAATAAAAAAAATTGTAACCTACAAAAATTCAGTACACTAACTTTCTGGATATGCCTCGTATATGGTATATTCAATTTGAGTAACCAAGATTTTTGTGATTTTCACGATTTCCTTGATGTATTTTAACTATTAATATATGAAATATTTATATACTGTTTTTAATGTTTATTATAAAATTATTCTTAATAATATTTGGAGTTTTATTATCATATTATAGCATTACAATTTTGTTGCACTCAGTACAATCTTGCAAATGTATTTCAAAGTGGCAATCTCATCCAACTAACATATTACTCAACAAATGCCTTAGTGACAATCAGACCGGAAAAGAGTCGGGATGAAATATATTTGGAATTTCCGCTCGATATTTCAGTATCACAACGAATGATCCCTCATTCGTTAGCTCACTCTTTTCCATTTTACATTCTCCGAATTCTACCATCATTCGTC
The DNA here is from genome assembly GCA_949825065.1 of Odontocerum albicorne. Classification (NCBI taxonomy): domain Eukaryota; kingdom Metazoa; phylum Arthropoda; class Insecta; order Trichoptera; family Odontoceridae; genus Odontocerum; species Odontocerum albicorne. Next base: position 19,361,643 of record OX463858.1, read on the forward strand.
TACAAAGAATAAAAAGATCGTTGCCCCGTTTAAAGTGATAAGATCAATTGAATTTAAACTGAAATCATCAATTCAATTTCCTTTGTCTTAAATACTCAAGTGAGATACATACAGTTCAAAGAAGCTATTTTAATTAATTATATTCAAACATAAAGAAAGTCATGGTAATTTAAAAGTGTGACAGGAAAATAAATTGAATACTTTGGTGAACAATGGAAGATGTAAACAAATTGCAGATTTTTGCTATTTGGGAAGTATGTTCTTAGACGACAGAAAGGTGGAACAAAATATTGAATATCGAATTGCAATAGGTAACAAAGTCAATATGACTCTACAAGACATATTTTCAAACCAAACTATATAAAGACCCGCTTAAATAATAGTTTACAACGAGGTATTATTGGCACCGTTGATGTATCAGAGGGAAACTTGGACGTGGAAAATTAATTAAAGGAGCTGAGTTAATGCAGAGTAAATGCGTGCGCTGAGAAGAATATGAGTGATGTCGATGAACAGAAAAACGAGAAATGTATTAAGTAAGATTTAATGTGAGATAAAAATTGATGTACGAGTAATAAATAAAGTGGAAGCACGTTGGTGGAGTTTGAAAATAGTACGTTGGGGAAAGAATGACAAATTTATCATGCAGGCATAGACAATGCCAGACCACACACGGCTAACGCCACGAAGGAACTGCTCGCCTCGTTTAAATGGGATGTCCTGAACCATCCCGCGCATTCCCCTGACATAGCACCTTCAGATTACTATCTCTTTACCTCCCTGAAGCTGCACATGGGTGGAAAAAGGTTTTTAACCGACGAGGAGGTAAAGGAGGAGGTGGAGAAATGGACGGAGGGGTTGGCGGGAAACTATTTCGAGGAAGGCATCAAAAAGTTGATACCCCGCTTCACCACCTGCATTGAGAGGAATGGCGACTATGTCGAAAAATAGCTTACATATGTACTACGGTAACCACGTATTTTTTTTTGTTTAAATAAAAAAAATTGTAACCTACAAAAATTCAGTACACTAACTTTCTGGATATGCCTCGTATATGGTATATTCAATTTGAGTAACCAAGATTTTTGTGATTTTCACGATTTCCTTGATGTATTTTAACTATTAATATATGAAATATTTATATACTGTTTTTAATGTTTATTATAAAATTATTCTTAATAATATTTGGAGTTTTATTATCATATTATAGCATTACAATTTTGTTGCACTCAGTACAATCTTGCAAATGTATTTCAAAGTGGCAATCTCATCCAACTAACATATTACTCAACAAATGCCTTAGTGACAATCAGACCGGAAAAGAGTCGGGATGAAATATATTTGGAATTTCCGCTCGATATTTCAGTATCACAACGAATGATCCCTCATTCGTTAGCTCACTCTTTTCCATTTTACATTCTCCGAATTCTACCATCATTCGTCTACAAAGAATAAAAAGATCGTTGCCCCGTTTAAAGTGATAAGATCAATTGAATTTAAACTGAAATCATCAATTCAATTTCCTTTGTCTTAAATACTCAAGTGAGATACATACAGTTCAAAGAAGCTATTTTAATTAATTATATTCAAACATAAAGAAAGTCATGGTAATTTAAAAGTGTGACAGGAAAATAAATTGAATACTTTGGTGAACAATGGAAGATGTAAACAAATTGCAGATTTTTGCTATTTGGGAAGTATGTTCTTAGACGACAGAAAGGTGGAACAAAATATTGAATATCGAATTGCAATAGGTAACAAAGTCAATATGACTCTACAAGACATATTTTCAAACCAAACTATATAAAGACCCGCTTAAATAATAGTTTACAACGAGGTATTATTGGCACCGTTGATGTATCAGAGGGAAACTTGGACGTGGAAAATTAATTAAAGGAGCTGAGTTAATGCAGAGTAAATGCGTGCGCTGAGAAGAATATGAGTGATGTCGATGAACAGAAAAACGAGAAATGTATTAAGTAAGATTTAATGTGAGATAAAAATTGATGTACGAGTAATAAATAAAGTGGAAGCACGTTGGTGGAGTTTGAAAATAGTACGTTGGGGAAAGAATGACAAATTTATCATGCAGGCATAAATAAAAGTGGTTGTAACTCAGGTCTCAAAACATCAACTTCTCCTCGAAGGTTCAGCCCAATGGTGATTTAAAAATCTCCACAGAAACCGTTGAGGCTTACCGCTCCCTCGTCCACATCACCGACTCTCTCGCCATCCCATACCACTCCTTCCATCTGGAAAACGAGAAGCCCCTGTTAGCCGTCATTCGTGGCCTACCGACCCCTATCAGCGTCGAGGACATTATGATCGAGCTCAAATCCCTTGATTATCCGGTTCAGAATGTGTATCGCATGAAGAACAGGAATAGAGTGGAACTCCCTATGGTCATCGTCAAACTGACAAGGGACTCTTCCGCAAAACGCATCTTCACCGAACTCCACGGTGTACTCGATATTCGAGTCACAGTGGAGGAGCTGAACAAGCGCAAAGGTATGGGCCAGTGTCATCGCTGCCAACAGTTCGCCCATTCCGCCGGCAACTGCCACGCTCCAGCCAATTGTGTGAAATGCGGTAGAACGCATCACACCTCTGAATGCAGGAAGCCCGCGGACACTCCCGCCACCTGCTGTAACTGCGGAGGCCCACACACGGCCAACTTCAGAGGCTGCCCACGCTTCCCCAAGAGCAACCTCCCTTCAATCGCTCCCCACCACCACTTCCAGACCCCGCAGCCCTTACGCCCCCTCATGGATGGCATCTACCAACGCCCCTCCACCAACGCCCCCTTATCGAACGCCCCCTCGGCAAACAACGCCACACGGCGATTCCCCAACGCCCCCCAGAGTGCATCGAAACCAGTCACTTCCAACGCGTCATACGCGAACGTCGCAACTCATCGCCCCCTATTATCATCATCTACACCCCAAAGTTACATATTGCCCGCCGCTCCCCCCCCAAATCGCGATCTCATTTTGAATAACTTAAAATCAGCCATCACCGAAGCCATGAACCTCCTCAACTACATCCAAGAACATGGCTCGCACCTATAAACCATCCCATATATCCGCCGCGTTCTGGAATGCAAACGGTTCCCTCAGAACACATAAACAAGAGGTCGAGGATTTCCTTCTCGAGCACAACCTGGACGTGTTGCTGATAACGGAAACGCATCTCAAACCGAGCTACCGTTACAGCATCCGTAACTACTACTGCTACAGAGACGACCGCCTCATCGGCAGAAAAGGCGGCACCGCAACTCTCATCAAAAGCACAATAGACCACTGCCACATCCCCTCCCCTCCCACCGTCAACATAGAATCCACATGCGTAGTGGTGAACACCGCCAATCACGGCCCTCTTAAACTTTGCGCGACTTATCTTCCACCTACCTCCCCACTTGTCGAGTCTGAATTGGACTCATTCCTCGCAGATAATATCCCCACCATCATGGCGGGAGATCTAAATGCTAAACACCCCTTCTGGCACAGCCGCACTTCCAACACTCACGGTAATAAACTTGACGAAATCTCCTCCCGGAAAAGATACTTCGTGGAAGGACCCACGTCTCCCACCCTCTATCCACTAATAGACAATCATCGCCCTGATGTCATCGACATCATTGTCCATAACGACATTCTCTATCAAACAGATCTCACGACTGTTCACCAGCTTCAATCCGATCACTACCCGGTATTACTTCAATTGACGGATGGCTTACCACCCTTCTCGCCCTCAGCCCTTCCGCGACACACCACCTCGTGGAGCGATTTCGCTATTAACGTCGACAGCAGCATCAAAATACCGACAACCTTCCCCGACACGAACTCCATAGACGCCGCTATAAATGACTTCACAACCACCATCAAATCCGCTCTCACATCCTCTTCAAAAGAGAGACCAGCCGATAAACCCGAACTTCCCCTTCCTCCACATATCAAAATACTGATTATGGAAAAAAACAAAACCAGAAAGTTGTGGCAAAACACAGCTGTCCCCTCTTACAAAACCGACTACAACAGATTAGTCAAAAAAATCAAACACCTCCTACAGCAACTCCGCAATGACAAATGGTCAGACTTCGTCGAGTCTCTCGAATACAATGATGGACTCAAATGGAAACTAACGCGTAGCCTTAGAAATACGCCCTCCCAACCCAGCTCTCTTCAAGGACCAAATGGCCCCGTTTTCTCTGCTCGCGACCGCGCAGAGACCTTTGCTGACTCTCTAGCTAATATCTTCTCGCCAAATGCAGACCTCTCTAACCCCTCTCACTCAATAATGGTCGACAACGCAGTTGCCGACATATTAAATGAGCAAACCCCCCCCACCACAGACTTCTTCTCACCGTTAGAAATTCAATCTATCATAAAAAATCTCATCAACAAAAAAGCCCCCGGCCCCGATAAAATCAATAATCTCACCTTGAAAAAACTTCCGAAAAAAGCCATTTACGCCCTTACCGCCATTTACAATGCCTGCCTTCGACATAAATTCTTTCCAACCCCATTCAAAAACGCCGACGTCATCATGTTCCCTAAACCGGGTAAAAGCCACGTTATCCCTGAAAATTACAGACCGATCAGTCTGCTCCCGACTCTAGGTAAAGTGCTCGAAAAATTAATCCTAGAACGTCTCTCGTTAGAAACTTACTCACGTAACATCATCCCAGATTCGCAACACGGATTTAGGCCATTACACTCTACCAACCATCAGCTTCTTCGCGTTGTAGAACACATCATCAAATACTTCAGCTCCAAAGGCCTCACGACCCTCCTTTCACTAGACGTGGCGAAAGCCTTCGACACAGTCTGGCTCAACGGACTCATATTCAAACTGCACAAGTCAGGTATTCCCCTCAGACTAGTGCAAATCATCGCATCATTCCTTGAAAATCGCTCCTTCTCCGTCAAAATAGACGGTATAAATTCATCCCCTCGCCCCATTCTGGCAGGTGTGCCCCAAGGTGCACTGTTGTCCCCTATCCTGTATAACATATACACGAGCGATATGCCCCAATTTTCACGTACACATTGTATCACCGCGCAATACGCTGACGACACAGCCTTTCTCTCTTCATCGAAATATGAGTCCGTATCCCACAACAGACTGCAAGACTTCATTCCCATTCTGGAGCACTGGTGCACCAAATGGAAGATCAAAATAAATCCCACCAAAAGCACAGCAGTCCGCTTCTCACGCAGATACATCAAACCCATCAGAACTCTTAAACTCTTCGGCCAGAGCGTCCCATGGTCAAAACACGTAAAATACCTAGGCCTCACATTAGACAGTAGACTCTCGTGGCATAAACACGCCCTCAATATCAAATCAAAAGCTCACGGAACACTCAAATCATTATTTCCCTTGATCAGTAAATACAGCAAACTTAGCACGCGCACTAAACTCCACCTATATAAAGCGATCGTCAGACCGCAACTGACATACGCCCTTCCGGTCTGGGGCCACGCGAAGAAAACAACGCTACATCACATTCAGATCATTCAAAACAAAGCCCTCCGCATAATTTTAAAAGCACCCTACATCGTCCGTAATTCAAGACTCCACGCAGATACCAAACTACATACTATCCCCGAACATATGCGCGCTCTGGCCGAAAGGTTCTACAGTTCTATATCCCGTCATCCCAACCCAGTCATAAAAGCCTTAGATAACTACAACGCGAACACCAGTTACAGACACACTCGTCCGAAATCAATATTGCGAATCATCCCTCCGACCCCCCCCTCTTTAACTCTAATCATCCCCCCAAATGACCCCCCGATTGTCACTCTGAACACCCCATCATCGATAATTCCTCCAGCAGACAGTTTACCCCCATAGGCAACCGCATTTCTCACCTTCAATAAACATTTTCTACACCTTAATATATTTATAAAAGTCACACACATTTCCCCACTCATTTACTTATCTACATATACTATATTCATTCTTATAATTTATTCACAATTCATTTTTTCATTTTTTTTTTTTTTTTTTTTTTTTTCACCCATTCAATATAAAACAGTGTGTGACGACACAAATTTATGTATATTTGTATTTAATATTATGTATATATCATCATATTTATATATGTATTTAATCGTTTATAATTTCTCATAATCATTCATAAAATCAAAACAATTACCACAAACCTATCCTTTCCCGATTCCCAAAAAGATCCAAAAATTTCCAATAAATATCTTAACAGTCAGAACTTATCCGATGAAGGAGTAAGGTGTCCTACCATCGGACCGAAACTCCGAACAAGCTATCCATCACTTGAACAAACACTTACTTTATCCATAGTTTGTCCTTTAGACTTGTTCATTGTCATTACAAAAGTCACTTTCACGGAAAAATGTCCACGTTCAGTATAAAAGGACCTCCCCTCCATAGTTCATAAAAAAACTTCTCACCTTTAGTGTAAAAAGTGAAATGTTAAACAATTTTTTTCGACGCGTGTGTAAATGCGAGTGACATCAAATATATTTGCATTGGTTATGTTAATCTAATTAGAGAAAAATACATTATTTTAATAATGCAAGTACCTTAAAGGCGCCTTTGTAGAGCTATCTACCGAACTTTTACTTTTACCATCCATCCTGTCGTTAGCTTATGACTGAGCATCGTGACTTCCATCCTAGCCTCTGACAACTCCTTTCCATCCATCCCTGCACTCCGCGGCTCGAATGGCAGTTGTAAAGGGTAGCGAATTTGCAACGTTTATTGCTTAGTAAATTTAATTCTACACATGTTTATACAAAGTTATTTATGTGCGTATATTGTTTTACCACTATGTATTGTATTTTTTGGAGAAAAAAGAATCATAAATTTGAGGCACATGTTGATTTTATAGATATTGTATAGATAAATGGTGAACTGGAGGATACTTGAATTGAAATATCATATTTCATTTGAAAACATTTTCCGAAAAATAATTTAAGAGTAAATAAATACACCCAACCAATAGATAGGTCACCCACGCTATAATAAGTTTTGTTTTATCGGAAAACTTTTGTATTGAAACTAAGTTTGTGACACAAGCAGGACCGATACATTCATTGAGAATGACAAGCTTAAAGCCTAAGGCGTGGAAAAACGATTCAAGTTCCTGAAATAACTTCATAGCCTTATAAATAAATTTATTTTTACTGTCTACAAAAATAATACGTTGTATAAAATTTACATCGTTTTAATGGAAAAGCGAACAGTAGAGGGCAAGTTCATAACAATAATAAAACTCCTCCATTGTCTGTATAAGGAATCACTAGACTAGGTGCTATGATGAAATTATCTCATTCTTAAATCAAAAAAATTATATATTTTTCCTTAATGCTGAAACACACAGCTGAAATATTCACACTTTGCATTCATATCCTTATATTTTTATTTTTATTTATTATTACACATTACAAGAAATATACACAATTTGAGAAAAAACAACAGGTAATTTGATTTGGACATATAATTTTAATGGATCTGGGTTTGTTGCCTTTCATTTGTCGTATCCCCAGTAAACTAGGCTTTTGCCTGCATCTCACTGAGGATATACGAGTATACTTTAAATTCAAGCTATCACATATAAAAATGCAAATGCAACTGTATCATAATTTCAACCTCCCCCCCTAGCGATGTGGAGGGAAAATTTCAAAAACTCCTTACTCCTTGCTCTCCCCCATCAAAAAACCACCTTGAACATTTTTTGAAATTTTAAGGCTTGAATCACCCTCGAGAGAATGTTGTTAATTCTGAAAATAGTTGAACAAAATGTTTTTTTAAGTATATATAAAAAAAGTTGAAATAAAAAAAGAAATTATATGGATAAAAAGAAACTTAAAATATGTATGTTTCGTGACATCCTAAAAATACTCCAAGGATTTGCATAAAGCAGCTACTCAGTGTCATTTTAACGGTAAATTCTGATGAAAAAAGATAATGAAAAGACCGTAGTTTTTATCAGTTGATATACATAGTATTAAACGTGTGATATCTATCTAACCCAGTAAGAATGGTTATAAATAATATGACAAAAGGACCGAAATTGTATATCATAGTATTATTTGATTTCCGTCTACCTCATTAATTATTTTCATGAATAATTTGACAAAAAGTCCGAAACAGCATATCAAAAAAGTATAATATGCGTGCTTTCCGTCTAATTAAAAAAGGATTGGCAGTAAAATATAAACGGATCTGTATATAAGAGGGGTGGCCTTTCTTTGTTACAATCTGTTTGAAATAAATAATGCAACGTCATTATTTAATTCTTTAAAACTTCCAGGCAAGTACAACACGGGAATAATTTAAAGTTGAGTCAAGTTTTCACTTGAACAACTTTTCCGACGACATGGCGTGTCTCCTTGAAAACTAACCTTGGAAAACCTTTTGTAAAGTAAAAATTACATTCTAGTCATACATATTGGTTTTTTTAAATAATTTATGTATATTCGTTTTTAAAAGGGCATCTCTGGTTACCGTGGTCTAGTGGCTAGAATGTTTATTTATTTATGAGACATTTTATAGCAAAATATTTAAATGGCACTTTCTTACCAATTAGCAATCTTTACCAACTAACCATAAATGTGTTAAACAAGCCTTAAATAAAAATCTATTACAGAACCATTGGTTTAAAATCTTAATTCTGATTTGGTTGGATGACAGCCGTCTTAAAAACTAGGTCACCGAGACCGCCCTGTCATCTAGGTTTTTATCCGTCAATACGTTTCGTACTAATAGTTATGACTAAGATGTGCATGGCCGCGTGGTAACACACTGGACTTCCGTGCGTAAGGTCGCCGGTTCGAACCTCGTGCTGTGTTACTCCCCTCGAATGACAAAGGTATTTTTTCTACCTAGTATTCGAGGGTATAAGAATACCTTTGATTCCGTCACATCTATTCTTTTAAAAAAGAGAAAAAGAAAACATATCAGTGTGCCATCGAATCCAGTAAGCGCTGTGGCCGGTGAGTTTGCTGGTGTGTAACGGATCACTCACTTAAAGGAAAAAAACTCCACGGCACAGTTTCTCTTTCCAACTGAATGGACGTCGGAATGGCGAGGGGAGTCTCGACTACAAGGCCCAACAATGATGATGATGCTGAATAAACACAATGAAGCCCTGTTAGATTAATGGGTGTTACTTAACAGCGTTACATTAGTTCAAGATGTATATTTTTATCCATAACATTACAACTGTCCGACATTCGAGTGATTAATGTACTACTGGAGAACGTACCAAACATAATATATCTGGGCAGCATCCTGGTATGGAATTCCTCTTTTGACGATGAACTTAAAAGTTGTATCAAGAGCATGTCAGCAGCTGTTGAAAAACTAAATGACAGAGTTTTCTACAGCAGGATTATCTCTCAGTTCACTTAGATATATTTCTACAAGTTCAAGATATGGGCAGCTTTACGAAAAACTAAATGACAGAGTTTTCTACAGCAGGATTATCTCTCAGTTCACTTAGATATATTTCTACAAGTTCAAGATATGGGCAGCTTTACGAAAAACTAAACGACAGAGTTTTCTACAGCAGGATTATCTCTCAGTTCACTTAGATATATTTCTACAAGTTCAAGATATGGGCAGCTTTACGAAAAACTTGAAGACTCGTCAAAACTCTTTGGAAGATCTCGTCAAAACATATGACACTAATGTTACACATAAACAATCCACTACAACTAAAGCCGAATATGTTACTATGACAAATCGGAAGATCTTCAAAGGTTTCTTTATTGGTTTCCCTTGGTAAGTTTTTTGCGGTTCTCATACGAAATATGCTTCTAAACATATCCTGACGCAGGAAAGTGCCTAATCTAATCATCGCAGCGTCCACCTTCTTATCTTTACACTCAACTTGTATAAATATGTTTTGTGATATTTTTAATATATCAATAATATTATGTTTGAATCCTGACGTCTGCCTTTAAGAAGAGTCTGCTCTCTAAACGGCGCTACATGAATTGCCAGTTTTATTATTTTTAAAGGAAGACTCACGATTAAATTGAGGTAATCAGTTAAGTAACCCTGTAATTACAATATATTCGATACTACTCTCTCATACCGAGAATAATTAAATGAGGATAGCAGTAGGATCACATCCTTGAAGGAGATATTTGCACATTATAAGCAAAACCTTGTTTATTTATGCGGACATATGTTATGCAGTTGTTATAAAGGAACAGTTAAGCCAACTTCAACGAATGAAAAATATTTGTGTACGTTTCATATCCAACCCAAAACTATATGATATGGCCATATTATACCTTATCATTAATCTCTCAACTTATTGATTGTAAGAAACCATTGAAATGCTCACTTATCACAAATCCTCGCTTATTATAAACGTCCTTAACTGTCTCGCTACCCCTTCATATTTTGTTGAAAATATTCAACGACTTACTTTACGTTCCAGCAAAGATTATGTTTTTTTTATTTTCCAATACATCAGTCTTAATTGTGTACATTGTTTTTACTGTCCCTGTTAGACTGGAACTACCATAGTTACCGACTAATATAAGAGTCGCGTCATCATTAATGTGATTCAAAAGCAAACTAAAAAATATCAAATCTCCCTTCAGTAACAAATCGTTTTTTTCCTAATTTTCAATAATTTTTTCGTTCCAGTCATCAATGATCTTATTCAATTTGTATCATATTATTTATTTTTGTTATTGAATAGTTTTTCCCCCTACATTAATAATTTTAATCTCCCATATTTAAATAAAAACTTTATAAAACAATTGTTTGGTTAATTGGAATAGATTACCACTTGGCAAAAAATACCATCGTATTTACGCTGTGCAATGAAGTTTATTAAACTAAATAAAGCTTACGAAGCTCCTTTGTAATTCTCAAGGAGAGCATTCGTATAACCATGAGAGAGCTTACAACCAAGATTTAGGGAAAAATATCCTGCCATTTTCTTCCTGAGAACTTTCAAATAAACACTCGACAAAAGGTCACGTACGACCTAGCATTATTTTTAAACGTTTTATTATGAAATATACAGGGTGGTTATATTATATGCATATTATTATTTGTCCTAATATAAAAAAAAACTTTCTTATTAACCTAATTGTATTAATCCTCGCTGCGCGTCCTTCTAACTCTTTTTATGAGGCTTTATTCAGGCGGAATAATCCCGATATATTACAAGATAAATGTTAAGAGCAGACTTATGTCACGTTTTATCGGAAACATGTGTGGTCTATTGAATCTAAAGAAATATATTTAAGAAGGATGAAACTTTTTAATTTTTGCTTTTGACATTGAATCTTTAAATTTTCTAAATTCATTATTATACACGTATGTAACTTTTATGACGTATATGAATTAATGCCAAAATCGTTGATAAATTATTGTTTGTTTATTAAGTCAGTTTAAAATAATAAATACAAACAAATACTTAGTATCCCGATCTGGTGTTTTAATATGATAAACTAGATTTGCGTCGAATCTCGGTCCTGTGTTTTCACGTGATCGACACATTTTCCAAAAAAGGACACATTACTGACATTTAGTGAATATTTTTGTAAACAATTCAATATTTAAACGATAGTCTTCTGATTTATAACATAGACCATACCCTAAACAGTGAAAATATGTATGAATGACGTTGTGTTATCAGTGTGCAGTGAACTGTCAAATATTGAAGATTTTTTTGTATGAATCTGGAGACCAACTACATTCTTCGAGTCCAAATAGAATAAAGAATTTGCACGATCCTCCAAACAGATTATCAATGAACGTATTTTAATATATTTTTGATATATTCCATCAATTGACAAAACAGAAAAACTCTGCATAACTTGCAAGGTAAGACCAAGACCAAGTTGACAAGTGAGACCCGGTACATGTGTAAGGAATGTGATATAACTCTTCACAGAGAAGAGTGTTGGAAGAATTATCAAAGGAACTTAAATCGTTTAAATATTTTAAATAAAGTTTCATTACAATTTTGTTGATATTTTATTACATAAAACAATTAAAATAAACTCTCCACAAAAATCAGAATTCCTCAAAAATAAGCCGGACACTGGGTTTTGATTTTGATCGCATCTTAAAAAGTTAACTTTAGCAACCTACATCAAGTTTTGAGTTAAAGATGTGTTCAATTGATCGTTTTACATTATTTGTAACTTTATTGAATTTTAAAATATTATGCCATCGAACATTATCTTCTAATATTTAGAAATATACATATGTACAAGTACCGTAGAGATATGCAAAAACATTGTAAAATTCAGTTCAAGAGGGCAAAATAAGTCCCCATCCTGTGCGATCAACATCGTATACTGAGATCAACTAGTTTTTAAATTATGAACTTCCTTGTCAAATGAGATGGTATCAAGGCATTCGGTTATCCTAATCACGTTTTCCAGATGTTAGTTTATATATTTACTCGTAATTTTAAAAAATATTTTAAAATGAAGCAAATTTCTAGCTAGCTTTCTTTCATCTAGAACTTATATTTATAGAATGTGGGTGAGTTCAAGTTATAGTTAGTTATCCAGCTCTCACCGGAATAAACCCTGCAATCTTGTACTTCTCGAAATAATTCAAAAGCTAATCAATTTAAGTTATAGTTAGTTATCCAGCTCTCACAGGAATAAACCCTTCAATCTTGTACTTCTCGAAATAATTCAGAAGCTAATCAATTCATGTTATAATTAGTTTTGCAGCTCTCACCGGAATAAACTCTGCAATCTTGTACTTTTCGAAATAATTCAGAAGCTTATCAATTCAAGTTATAGTTAGTTATCCAGTTCTCACCGGAATAAACCCTGCAATCTTGTACTTTTCGAAATAATTCCGAAGCTAATCAATTTCAATAGCTAATGGTAGTATTTTATTCTATTTATTATTTTGAAAAGCTGACTCAAACCAGACATTTCTTTTCGATCAGAAAGCCTCATTCAGTTCAATTGCGATTATATCAAAATATAGTTTACATTATTATTTCTAAAACTGGGCTTAAAGTTAATAGGACGTAACTACTCTAGATACTCCAGAGTTGTATTCAATTGCACTCCTTACCAGAGTTCAATGGAGAATTTTGGTTGTTTATATTATACTATGATAGCTTGAATTCCTTCAAATATCTCATTATGAAGTCCTAAACCCTCAATTTATTATGTAATGTTCTCTTTATTACCTCCTTAAACAGTCATATTCACCCTATATAGCCGAGCATCTAAGACGACGCTTAAAATGTAAAGCGCTACCTTTATTTTGTCACGTAAAAACCTTCGCGTGCTTAGGCGACATGAAAAAAATATATTTTACTCTAGCGCGAGCTTTCTGATACCCGGAATATTCGATTTTAATTAAGCACTGTATGTAGTATTGCCCAGAGGGAACTGAATAACTAAGTAAATTCTTTTTGTTTTATACGAAAATACAACTCAAATAATAAAAGCTTTATGCGACATGCTCAGTTCATTTATTTATTAAAAAAATATGTGTATACAACATTTAAATATCATTATCATAGTTAGTCAATTGCCATTATCATAGTTACTTAAATGTCATTTTCAAAGTTACTCAAATATCATTATCATAAAGCAAAAGTAAGGCATCATCATTTTCAAAAAAAAAACTTATTATTCAGGATACACATAAATATTATTAACATGAATACTAGTATATATTTGTCAATTAAGAGTGAACTAAAGAAACATTGTTTATCTCAAGATATTCCTCGTCCTAAACTCCCATATACTCGCCGTAGTATCTTTTTTCTTTGAGATTTATCATTTATATAACTTTTAATTTTTTTGCTAAACATTGTTTTCATATACATCTGCGTTACAGACAGGACCATGGGTATCAATAATAATTACAAAACAAAAACTGGTTGATGGAAGAAATTATTCAAAGTCATAAATGATTATAATCATATTATTATCATATTAGGATGAAATTGCTAAATAATTGTGACGCTTGAAATGTAAATTCTAAATTGTAAAATAAACTATTCCAATATGATGCGTATAAATACCAACACTAAAAAAAAATAATGAAATACAATAAATTAAATTCAATAAAAACAGACCAGACTTCAGTTGGAAAATAATAAATCTCTCTCAAGAGCAACACGAAATTATAGGGCAAATTACAAAAAAAAAATACTTAAGATATAATGAAATAACTAGTATCCCTCATAAAAACCAGGACCCTCCTGAAGTTAACAACATCTATGATACATATATTAAAAATATCTACCAAATTGAATATAGTGAAATTGTTGCCTTCTCACGATCAATAAAATACAACGTGCACCTGTCACATGTTGTATATAAGGAAAATATCGCAAAGACAACAAGACGTATTTTTGTATTGACAGCGATCGTATTTTTATAGTGACAGTAATAAAAACGTCCATTGGTTAGATGCCTGTCTTCAGACCCAAAGTTTACAGGTTCGATTCCCGTTGAGGTCCATTATTTTTTCAAAAGGGTTAAAGTTTGCTTTTTGCTAACGTTCTATTTAACATCATTCTAGTTAGTTGAAAGAGATTTCCATGTGGCTATAAGAATGCGAGATAGTATTGTAGTCCAATAAAATGATTCTGCTCCTCCATGATTTTTTCTAGCTTCAACATGCTATACATTGACATCTGAATCTAGATTTTTTTCCGGGGGTCATGTTCACGAACTGACTTTAAAGGGCCTTACCTCTCACATACGAAAAGACCATGTTGAAAGATTTTTCTAATATAAATATCTTCCATATTTCGGTGGATAAATTAGGGTTGAACTTATTTATAAACTTAATAGATACTCGTATAACTAGTCACTTCACAGAGAAGCATGAGTAATCATCGTTTTGTATATTATTATTTTCACTTACATTTTTTCCATATATTTTTACTTTGATATAAGGAGGTTCAACCGTATCAAACTTGAAATAAAATGAATACATTAATCTGTGGGGGCAGTATAAAAATAACAAACGTAACTTTTTTCACAAACAAAAAATAAGATTTTTTGTATAAAATTTCGAGTTACAGAAAACTGCAAGGAAAAAAATAGTCAATTTTTTAAATGCATAACGCATTGTAAATTAATAGTAATATATTTCAGAACAAAAAAGAAGGTGAAAAACGTGTAGCGAAAGAGAAATAAAATATGCTTGAATATTTCTTATTTTAATTACAAAAATATCATGTTTATCTGGCTCCAAAAATAATTCCATGGAATATGAGAGAATTGAAAGAAATGCAATGTTTCAATAGAATCTTCCAGTCGGATTCCAGTCTGGTTTTCCCTTAATGCCTCTTCTACATACTTTTGGTTGGCTGGAAGAGATCGCCACATTGCAATAAGCCCACCAATTTCTGCTGTATTGATAGATCATTGTGAGTGAGTATGGTTGTCAGTTATCCTGTAGATGGAAGACGCCCGTGCGTATATTTATTTACTGTGTGTATGCTGCTGCGCTTCAAGCACACGTTCGAAAGTTTCAACACAGAGTTACAATGGCAAGGAGATTAAACTTTCAAGATGATTGGAATGTTAAACCTGCTACATCTTTCATAAGGCAAAGGTTTATATAGCGATATGATTTGGTGCCTGAATAGCACTATATTTTTTCTTATAAACAGCATTTTAGCTACAGAAAAACCGAAATTCTAATGTTAAACAATATAGGAATAAAACCAGTCAAAAAAATAATCCATCAGAAGTCGAACTTGAGGTGCCCATTTGCTTAGCTTGGATGCTAACCCTTAGACCATGGTCGTCGTTATATTATATGCAAAGAAAATGTTAATACAACATTAAAAATTTTACTCATATACCATTTAGTGACCGGAGACGAAAAGTGGGTGCTATATTTGAACCAACGACATGAACGCCAATGGCTTTCAAAGGGGAAGGTAGCAAAATCGATCCTTCGACCGGGTCGAACCGTAAAAAAAGTGCTTTTGAGTAAGAGATCTGGTTTAAGTCAGTCATAATTGGTCTACAACTTTAGTTATCTCGCCATACTAATGTCATTGTCTTTAAATGTGAAAACGAATATTCAAGACGCAACAGTGCAAAATGTTTCCTCAATGTGTCAAAAATGTCACTTTTTACTTCAGAAATTGCAAACTAACACATAACATATAGTACATATTGGTCCTTTGAATGCAAAATTGAGCAAATTGCCAATTTTTGACGAATAAAACAAAAAGGTGAAAAAAGAAAATTTTATTTAAAAAAACCGTGAAAAGCATAGTCATATTAAAACATTTTTTAGAATAGTGAAAAAACCCGTTAAGTATTAATTTTTCGAAATCGATAACTGTATAAGCGATGTAAATTACACAAGAAACTCTAATTATTCTACCACAAAATGTAATCATTTACGAGTCCCTTTAAGTGGAACATTAATTTCCTTCATGAAACTTGTTAAGTTCTCTGATTTTCCTCCACCAAATTTAATCAAGGGTTAGGTACTAATAAAGATTTGTGATCTTTCGGATTTGACGTTTATAAATGAATCCAGACACCACAACTCAGAATGTCTTATTTTTTTCGAAAGATCCTTGCTCTAATTACTGTCTTGAGATGAATTCTTCAAAATGTGTGACGAAACATTTTAACTAAGAAACAATGTTTGTGTTTCTTAGAAATTAAGTATTCTTTGAATTGTGAAAAGTTAACTTTGAATTAATAAAACTTATTCAATGTTTATTGAATCCTTGAAAATATAACATAATTTCTTCTTCTTCTTCTTCTTCTACTTCTTAAACTTTCTATAGACTCTCAAGAGTCTGTTACTGCAGGATTGTCCTGTGATGCTGAGCTCCAGCTATCTCTCCATCGTTTCGGGGGTCTCCCTGGCGGACGCCGTCCATCTGGCACCCCATGCAGAGCTATGTATGGAATTCTTGTGGAATTCATTCTCTGTACATGTTGGTACCAGTATCGTCGACGCTGTCGTCTCCATCTGACCACATCTTGGACCTCACAGACCTCTCGGATCGTGGTGTTCCTTACACGATCACGCAAAGTCTTCCCAGCAATAGCGCGCAGAGTTCTCATTTCCGTTGTCCTTAGCATACTTTTTGTCCTGACAGTATCCGCCCTCGCTTCGATGCCATATGTGAGGATAGGTCGCACACAGGTCTTATAAATGCGTACCTTGCTATCCATTCTCATATCTTTATTCCTCCATATGACATCTCTTAGGCAGCCCGCCACAACTGCAGCTTTGTCTACCTGAGGCCTTACTTCTCTGGGGAGGTCATGAGAGCTGAGCAGTTCACTGCCAAGATATCTGAACTGGGTTGCCTGTTCAATTGGCTCGTCACGTACTGAAATTCTGCATTCTAGTGGGTCTTTGGAGAATGTCGTGCACTTCGTTTTTGGTACGGAGATAATCATATTGTAACATAATTTCTTAATATCTTAAAAATAACTAATAAAATGATTTCTTTTTACTTATCAATTTTTCTATAACTTCAAAAAATCTATTTTGCGTTGTATTACTTGTTTTCACTAAAGGCAGCTTTTACATCTTTCAGTTGGTAGGAAGAGATTTTCACATATTGTATACAACAAAAGAGAATGAAAAAACAATAAAATTACAACATACATGCATATATCATCGCGCCGTGTCCCTTGTAAGGTAGGCAGGGTCAATCTCCATTATATCTCCATGCGCACAGCTTTCACCCTTTCCATATTCATATATTTTGTCATCTCCAATTTTTTTTTTCCTTCATGCTTCTTACTTTACCTTATTTCAAAATCTGATCCACTCATCCAGTCACGTTTTCCTCGGTCTAACTCTTCCGCGCGCACCTTGCACATCTGACTCGCTTAGTCATTTTTTCGTCATTCATTCTCTCCACATGTCCAAACCATGTTAAAGTTCTTTTCTTCATCTTACTTAAAACACCCATGCATTAATTAATATCTGATGTCTTCATTCCGCCTTATTTCTTACATTGGCACTTGATCATTTTTTTTTGCATGTTCCTATCTCCAATGTAACTTTGATTCTTTTTCTATGAACTCCAAGTTTCCGATCTATACAACACGGTGGGTACTAACACAATATTACGAGTATATACTAGTCATTTTTGCTACTTTTAATATTGCAAGGAGGTTAAGTGCCCCTTTCTACTTTAAGTTGTATTATGTCCTCCGTTCTTCCAGTATCCTTTTCAAATCCCCCATCACACGTGGAAATACTATTCATATACCAGATAAAATTATAAAGATTAATTCATATCAACGTTTTATAGTGTTTGTCGTAATACATTGCTAAAATTCGTTAAATATGTTATTCGTAAATTTAAAACAAATTCTTTTACAATAGAAAGCAAAGATTAAAGTAAAATATTGAAACTATTTATGAAACAAATACCAAGGTTGTGACCTAAAAAGTGAAATAACTTCTGTGCTGAACCGCTGGTAATGCTGAATTTTAAGGGTGAGTTAAGGGTGAAAAATAGCCCTCATTTGATACGTCGAGGGGGTAATCGTGGCCACAGAGCCAGAAAAAGAATGCTAATTATAAGGGGGAAAAGTTTTGATAAATTTCCATGGCTTTTTAACCAAATTGTTATCTCGATTCGCAATTTTAGATTTTTTTCTCTAAAAGGGAAGTGATTTATTTTAATGTTTCGCTTATCGTTATTTAGAGTGACATTTTGTTATCTTAATTTTGAGGGGGAAATATTTTTTTTTAGAGTTATGATGCAGAGAGGCTTTTAGAGTTATGATGCAGAGAGGCTTTTACGAAATCTTTGATGATGATTTTTACTTGGTGTTATTAAAATATAGCTCAAAAATAGAATTTAAAAATCCGCTTTACTAATATAACATGAAAATCTGCCGTGGTCGCTTACCTCAGGCAGTGTATTTAAGTTTCATCCTGACGTATTTAGTCGTTTTACCCTGACGTTCTTATCATTTCACCCTGATGTATTTAGTCGCATTTAAGATTTGTCTATAATTTTGTAGAAACACCCTTTACGTGATATTTCATAACAAAACCGCGTATTTTCAGCTTTCTCGTTTGTTTTTAAGATTTTTTTTATCCATATTCAATATTCCTATATAAAAGTATATTTTTTGATTACTACAAAGTTTATCTGAGAATTTTTAACACACTTTCTAAATGTATGAAAAAAAGTTGAGTTTTTATTACTTTTTTTCAACGTTTCAGTGAATAGTAAAATATCTCCCTTGTGTACTAAGTAATTCTGTATAATTTAAAGTGGATAATAGGAACTCCTTAAATAAAAAATTTCTTTAGTTATTTTACCAAACATGACAGATTGAATACAGTCGCGTATTTATTTTAACAGACCAGTGATGTTTTCTGAAACAAGCAGAACAGTAGGAGTTTAGGTGATTTTGTCTCACCAAACAGTCATACTAAAATACAATTAAAGTCAAATTCCTATGTGTATTGGTATATTTAACAATGTATTACTTTGTTGATATACTAATTAGTGGAAACAAAGTAATTTATTGCTAAATATTCGAATATAGCGACAAAGTCAAAGCTGAAACATTTGTTAAATCGTATTTTTTGTTTGAAAACTAAAAGAACAGTCAATCTTTAAACGAGTAATTTGATCATGAGCTTTCTACATGTTTTAAACACTACAAATAACATTTACAGCTGCAGGAACACTTACAGAATACAATTACTTAAAAACCACAAATAATATTTACTGTCGCAGGAACACTTACAGAATACAATAACTTAAACACAACAAATAACATTTACTGCCGCAGGAACAGAATACAATAACTTTAACACTGCAAATAACATTTACTGCCGCAGGAACACTAACATAATACAATAACATTTAATGCCGCAGGTACACTTACAGAATATAACAACTTCAAGAATTCCATCACATTTTAATATGTAAATACTTTAAAGGTTTCAATGTAAGAAGCCTTTTGAAGGCACATTTGAAAAACTTTCTTGAAGAGTGGTTTTATATAGTTAAACTTTCTTATTCAAAGGCTAAATGAGAAAATCTCTTTAAGCCTGAACAAGGTAGTTTAAAATAATAAAACGTAGTTGAATGTAGTGATAAATTAGCATATTATAATATACAAAGTGTAATGATGATTCTGGGTTCACATAAAAAGTAGGTATTTTTTGCATCTCATTTAACAATCTTACAAAATGAATATACTTGAGATTAAAAAAGTCAAATTTATTCTAAAAGGAGCAAGTTTGCTGAAGAATTAAATATATTAAAAATTAATTTTAATATAGAATAAGTCGAAAAAACAGTATTTTACTAAACAAATTATAAAGTTTGTAAACCACCACAGTGTAAATGCCTTAACTATAAATGATATATTTAAAATTAGTTGTTTTACTTATTAACGCAATCAACTGCAAATTAATACATTATTACAAATTTTATACAAAGGTCAAAGGGTCACAAACAAATGTCAAAAGCAATGTGTGTGGATTGATGTTAGCTGATGATATGGTAGTGTTAACGAAGAATGAAGATGACTTGCAGAGATTAATAAGTAAATTGTGTGAGAAACATCTGAGAATGAACGTGACGAAATCTAAAATCATGGTGAAAAGAAAGTATGACATGGAAAGTAAATGCGATATATGGGCGAGTAATGATATATAAAAGCAAATTCGGGAATTCTGCTATTTAGCTAGTATTTTCTCAGATAGTATAAGAATTACGAGAAATGTCAAACATGTATAACAGAATACGGAATGAAGATGACAATGTATAACAGAATAAGGAATGAAGTGAGTACGGATAAATGTTAACTTAAGACCGATGTATTTAGTAAAACACCATGAGGGGACAATGTCGAACAAAATATAGAATGAAGTAACAATGGATGAATGTGAACTTAAGACCGACGATGTATTAAGTAACACCAAGAATACCACTCTGAGATGGTTTGTGCATTTAGAATAGAATGAAGAAAGACCAATAGATAGATATACGGTGAAAATGTGATTGAACAGCGTGGTAGAAAAAGACCAAGAAAGTATGGTTGGATCAAGTGGGTGATATTTTAATGATCATTGGGAAAATTTCCGGGAAATCTAAACCGGGCGAGATGGCATGGAACTGTTTCTTCAAAATGGAAGTTGAACTTACGTCAATAAAAATCAAATTTAATAAAAAAATTACAAATATTCAACTGATTTGTAAAAAGGCAATGATAAGAGTCAGGTTCTGAGTAAGTAATTCTTATTTAGGTGTCTTATTTCGAAGGATCGCCACTTTTTAAGGCTCAAAGTTGAGTTTTTGAGACAAAAGCTTGATAGCTGGAATGAGCTTTACATTTGAAATTTAAAAATTTCATTAAAAACGTTTTAATGAGTGTAAGGGTAGAAAGGTGTCCAGAAGCCAGATAACATCTTCGTGGAAGAAGGTCTGTAAATTAATTATTTGCGAAATATGTGATACTATAGTTCGGAAATTCTAGGATGAGTCCTGGGACAGCTCACAAATTTGCCCCAATACAACCTTGTAATTTTAATTACTTTATCAACTTTAATATAAGCCTCAATTCTAATAAATAGCAAGTTATTTAGGTAAATACATTACATAAGGTTGTATTGGGGCAAATTTGTGAGCTGTCACAGGACTCATCCTAGAATTTCCGAACTTATGCCAGCTCACGTAGAAATTATTATTATGTTCTGCAAACCATCATAAATATTTATGTATATGTTGTATCAGCACTTAGAGAGAACCTCTCAATACTATATTTGGCTTTGAGCATGGAGTCTTTGACAATACATATTATATACGAAGAGACTTCGACTAATTGAATCTAGACATTGGTGGCCTAATTGCATTGTCCCGAGCTACAGTAATGTATTGCACATGAAAATGGAAATACCGCTCTGGTTATTAACATTGCTTCACAAAAGCAGTTATAACAAGGTAAACTACTAAGTATTCGAACACACGTGTACTATAAAAACTTGTGTAATTTTCTTTATAAATTGGGACTTTTTCAATATTTTATGAAATCAGTTTATGGTTGTTTAATTTTTTTTTCAATATTTTATCGTATGTTTGACATGTTGGATATGTTGTTTTAAGACATAATTCCTTGCCACGGAGGACCCCTGCCACGATTCTTTAAGTCTGCCTAAAGACCCAGTTGTCAACTTGCAATAATGGTCGTTATCCCCCGTGGGAAAAGAGAGATTTAATTTTTCCTTGAATCAGAGCGTACTTTCGCTCCCAGTAGATATACCCAAGCTACGGACTGCTCAATTTCTCTATGGTTTTAATGACAAATTTACTTACTTCAGTCTCGTCTCTTTGCCTTGTTATAATTTTTGCGCCCATCCGTGTCATTCCGCATATTTAATTTTGTGGTACTACGATGACAATTGAGTTAACAATTTCCAAGAGTTCTCCATTCGATCATATATCCGTACGTTTTCTGTAACAGTACTGGCCATTTGATTGGATGTTTGAATTCCAGGCCTTAAGCCGATTTATAGAATATTTACAGTGCTGTCAGTCACTTCTTTCTTCCATGACGTAAGGCCTTTAATCCATCGTCACTACTATTTTTTCATACTCACGTATGTCGCTGTAAGAGGAGTTTTAGGGCAGTTCATTCAAAATGTCTCACTCCTTTCTTGTTGATTGGAAGTAATTGACGTAGTGAAATGAATTCGCTGATTGTGCATTCGTTAAATGAAATGTCAACTAAATAAATATAAAAATATTTGGATCAAAACTTTCTGTAACAGTGACCTTTTTTAAAGTGAATTTTCATCACTGAATAAACTTATAACATGTATTGTTGAAATATAGATAGTTGAGTTGGAAATCTATAACAAATCCTATTTCCAAACTTATTTTATAAAAATTTTTTTAACAGGAATTATTCAAAATGCTGTTAACTTCTCTGGTAAGAACAATTTTAGTTAAATTCTGTAATTTGGTCACCCTACCACGATGTTCATATTGAAAAATTTGAAAGCACACAGCATAAGTTTTAAAATTTCGTCAACTTCAAACTGCAAATCTCAAGAACTGCGTTGGAATATGTTCTATTGTTAGAGGTGAGGAATTTTATTACTCAGATAGGGGAGAAAAATGTTTGATTTCAAAAAATTATTTAAGGTTATACTCATATTTCAATAGTCCGGAACTTACTTAGTTGATCAGTTCATATTTCAATAGTCCAGAATTTACTCATTTGATCAGCTCATATTTCAATAGTCCGGAACTTACTCAGTTGATCAGTTCATATTTCAATAGTCCGGAACATACTCAGTTGATCAGTTAAACGTTCGTTGTAGACCCACCCGATAAAATATTTTTTTCCGCAATGGTATTGTTACAACAAATTATTTGTATTACTCTTGCATATCAAAACTACACAGATTGAGCAATCAGTAGGGGCATTTATAAGAGTTTTTACTATTTACAAGAGTTTGAAGAAGTTATTCTTGGTGAAAGGAATTGATTAAATTTTACGGTGTCTACGTTGAATTTTAGTTGATGTGTTTTTTTTGTAACCGTTCGTATCAAAAAGGTCTAAGAGCGTTAAAATAAAATAAATAATAAATATATACTGTAAGAGATGTAATTTCAACGCTAGTCAAATACTGTAACATTACCCCTTTTTCTAAGTAAAACGTGTTTTACATGAAATAAAACCACAGACGTCCGTTGCATCTAAAGAGTACTCATACTTTCCACGCCAAGTTCACAAAGATATGGAAATTTGCGGTCTCTTTGTTAAGAATAATGAATTCTATAGTCTACCTATGCACAGTTATGGTGGAAAGTTTTCATTTTTATTTTTAACCGGTATTTTTTCAAGTTTATGACTGGGAAATTAAATAACATTTTTTTACTAATTCACGTTAAAATAAATTTATTGAACCATTTATGAATCACATTTATTCATGATTTATGCACATCACGCCCCTATGCCGCTAATAGGAAGGAATAGAAAGAAAAAAAAAATGTGTAGTAAAATTTCTAATGTTAGTATTAAAAAATAAACTACACTTAAATGTCCTTAAAATTTCATAGAAATAATTACAAAACAACAGTTGATTTATCGAAATCTTCCAAAGAAAACATACAAATTAGGATCCATATGTACACATATTTCAAAATATGATGCACAAATATGTCAATGAATAGTGTAACATAGAAAGTTAAACAAATTAAATTGTCCAAATAACAATATCATCATAATTGTCAACCAGGGTCGATCCACTGCTGGATGAAGGTCTGCCCAAGTTGACTCCAAACAGTTCGGTCCTTTGCTCGCCGATGCCACGTGATGCTGCCATGCTGCCTGATTTCGTCCATCCAGCGTACCTTCGGTCTTCTTCTAGGCATCTTTATGCCTCTTGGATACCATTGGATTATTTCGGATGTCCATCGGGAGTCTGACATTCTGGCTACATGTCCGGCCCATTGCCACTTCATTCTTTTGCACACCTTTATAACGTCTTCTACCTTTGTTATATTGCGAATCCAGGTGTTTCGTTTACGGTCTCTTTTAGTATATCCTAACATGCATCTCTCCATGCCCCTTTGTGCGGTCTGGAGCTTTTGCGTGCTCTTTACTGTGAGCGTCCATGTCTCGCAGCCATACATCAGTACTGGAAGAATGCACTGGTTGTAGACCCTTCGCTTCAAGGATATTGGGAGATTACTTTTGAAGATGTTGTTCAAACGTCCAAATGAGCTCCACACCAGTTTTGTCCTTCGTGCTATTTCCTCCGATATGCCGCCTACAAAGGAAATAAGTTCGCCCAGATACACATATTCCTGGACAAGTTCTAGCGGCTTTCCATCTACGTTTATTGGTTTTGGGGTAACAAAGCCGTTCATCATATATTTGGTTTTTGAAATATTCATTTTTAAACCAACTCCTTTGCTGACCTCTGCCAATTCTTGCAGTTGGTGCTGAAGATCATTCGGATTTTGTGAGAATATAACGATATCGTCTGCAAATCTCAAATGGCTCAGGTATTTTCCATCAATCGCCAGCCCTTTATTTTCCCATTCTAGTTTTTTAAATATGTATTCCAGTGTAGCTGTGAATAATTTTGGGGAAATAGTGTCTCCTTGACGAACTCCCTTATCGATTCGGAAGGTTTCCGAGGATTTGTGGAGATGTATTTTTGCTGTTGCATCCTTATAGATGTTATTGAACAACTGAATGTATGCTCTATCAATACCTTGTGTCTTTAGAGCTTCTAGTATGGCAGCTTTTTTGACTGAGTCAAATGCCTTTTCGTAGTCCACAAAGGCTAGGTACAGAGGGAGCTCGTATTCCTCACATCAAATAACAATATAAGGCTTATAATATATAGCTTAAATAAGTTTATATTGATAGATACGGTGTTTTTCATGTGGACGCTGGACAGCAAAAAAAATTGAATGTGTTTCGAAAAAATAATTATATGATACCCATGACTTAAGTTTCCCACACAATTAATCAACAATAGTTTGTTAGATTAAAACAGACTGAAATTTATCAAGATAGGGGTTTTCCTGGTGGAGCATTTTTAGTCGATTCAAAATCTCAATGATACATAACGTCACGTTACATGGCATATTTAAATACTCGTAGATACAAAATCTCAATGATACATAACGTCACGTCACATGGCACATTTAAATACTCGTAGATACAAAATCTCAATGATACATAACGTCACGTCACATGGCATATTTAAATACTCTTAGATACAAAATCTCAATGATACATAACGTCACGTCACATGGCATATTTAAATACTCGTAGATACAAAATCTCAATGACACATAACGTCACGTCACATGGCATATTTACGAGTAAATACTCGTAGATACAAAGTATATGTTACATCATGATACTCGTATATTGGGACTTATACAATTTTCACGAAGGGGTATTTAAAATGTTGGCAATACTCCACAAACGAGACTTAATTTCAATTAATGGTGTGACAGATTAGCGCTCCTACCTTGGAAAGGCTCCAATTCTAGGCGGCCTCTTCTTTTTACTGCATCCGCCACCCCAATTGCCTGCAACAAAAGAAAAACTGTATTACATACATACATACGTATTGTCACATTATTCATCTGTAGGAGTAGACAAAGAGAACAGAACGCCAGTGAAATGATCTTGACTGTCCATGCCATCAAACTCTGGAACCAGATATTGCGTCAGGTAAGATTTTCACCCTAGTCACTTGCTTCAAACAATGACTTAAAAAATGTCATATTTCTATTAAATGCAAAATGTTTTCCTACAGGTTCTATTTTTTAACCCTTTTTCCGATATTTGGTGACATTTACAAATATTATATTTTATTTTACTTTTTTTTTCGTTTGTTTTTTTAATGTTTTAAATATAATTAAGTTTGTTCCCTTTTTTAAAATCATAGTTCCCTCTTTGCACAATGACACCAAAGACTTGAAACTAAATTATTTTCATAGATTATTTATCATTTCAATTAACTTATAGAATAGTCTTACATAATGCAACACAATCTAACGACTTCGTACGTAAATATTATACAACATTTAAAGAATAACTAATGAGTTTTATTGATTTTCACTTATCTCTGATATGGGTTGCCTCTTTCCATCCATTACTTGGAAAGGGAAAACAAAATGTACTGCTTTGTTAAAAATATTGAGCTTAATTCAGCGAAAATGTTTTTGTTTTTATGCCAAAAATAGAGTTAAATTTACGAATTTTTTTCAAAGGAATCGTAGTTAAATAATGCTACGCCTAATTTATTGTGACTTTACTGGCAAAATAACGTTTTTGTATCAGAGAAATTATAAAACGTGGAGAAGGAAACATGGAATTATGAGTGGTGTACAGTATCTTGATATTTTTTAATTCTTTTATTGCAGAGATCAATATGATGACTTTATTTTCGCCATCTCTTTCAAATAACCATATGATTTTTTTACAAAATGTGATTTGCTGATTGATTCAGACGCGGCGGCGCGTACACCACACTCAAAAAGAAGATGATCAAGGGTTTCCTCGCCCATTTCACTCGCGCATGTAGGGTTGTCCATGATATGGATTTTATATGATAAATGACATTATCTTCGTTATTTGAACTGAAAAATAATAATGTTAATTAACTTTTGTTATCTTTTGCCTTCCTCACTCTTCATGTGTGCTTTTTCTTTAGTAGATTTTACTTTTCGAGGCAATGATCTCATTCTTTTTACATTTATATTATTTTAGATCATATATGTATTGTTATACGTGGTACATTTATTTGGCATACGTTATATTACGCTATATACTTTTTTTTATTTAGAAGTATAAAGGAAGTATATTATTAATGACTAACAAAACTTTATCACATAACTTTAGTTGTTACAGATAAGCTGAAAAGCCTGCCAACACAAATCTTAAGGCTTCGATTGAGAGAAAAAGTTATCACAAATACAAAAAAGTTTAGAAAAACAAAATGTCGTGCTATGCCGCTAGAATGTAAGATTTCTTACAAATGTGTAAATATATCTCAATATTGGTGATTTAATGAGTGATTTAGTTTGTATTAAAAACTTTTAGATTAACCTAAAGATATATTGCAATTTGTTAGTTTTTTCACAGTTTTTTCTACTTAATATAATCATCCCATCATCTGGGAAGAACAAACAAGTCTTATTGATGCACCCCTGATGACGAGGCGAAAACCTTGAAACCGGTAGAGTTATTCCGTTGCATAAAGTGGAATAAACAGTGTTTGATTAAACATATTACAATGTAAACTTCCACAGTATTAATGCCTTTACTACAAATAATATAAACGCCAGCTATTAACACTAATTTTTATCTCCGGAATCTCTTATTTAACGGGAATGGAAAAAATGGAATACTCAACAACATTGGTGTTTATAAACTTTTATGTGCTGACTGTGATAATATACAATACAATATATATAGGAAAGACAGGAAGATCATTTGAAAAGAGATTTCGTGAACACAAATCCGCCTTAACAAATCCTCTAATTTATTCTGAAATGGCGCATCATTGTCACAGTGTAAATCAAACATTTTCTATCAATGATACCAAATTCTTAAATATCAGTGGTAACGGAAATAAATTGGATAGATTAGAGGCCCTAGAAATTTCTAAGTCAGTGCATCGGGGTGAACATCTGGCAAACACAAATATTCCCAAAATCTCGCCGCTACTTGCTGAAGTTGTCTCCGGCCTCCCTCCACCCAAAATCCCCAACCCGAATGTTTACCGTTGGAAGTGTGTATGTCGGTACCAGTTCGAACAGAATTCAGTATTGTTTGTGCTCCCCTGATGATGAGGTGAAAACCTTGAAACCGGTAGGGTTATATAAAGTGAAATAAACAGTGTTTGATTAAACATATAACAAAATAAACTTCCATAATATTAATGCCTTTACTACAAATAATATAAAAAAATTCTATGTATTCGACTTTCAATACTTAAAATGTATACCTCATCAAAAAATATCTGTCAGAAAAACATCAGCTGAACATTGTTTTCTTATCTTACCATATATAGTACTAGCGGTTCCACTCCTTGCCGCTCTGCAGCCCCACCTCGTTTTAACACGCCCCTTGGAATATTTCAAAATGATTTCCAGAAAATATCGTACATATTGCGATTTTTAGTTTATGCCTGTACCTATTATTTATTTTTTTCAAGTTTAACTTATCCCTTATATTTTATTTTTTATTTATTTATTATTACACATAACAAGAAATATACACAATTTGCGAAAAAACAACAGGTAATTTGATTTGGACATACAATTTTAATGGATCTGGGTTTGTTGCCTTTCATTTGTCGTATCCCCAGTAAACTAGGCTTTTGCCTGTATTTCACTGAGGATATTTAGCATGAAAAAATAAATCGATACTTCTTTCCGATTTTTAATACACAAAAAACAAAACCCCGTTGCACGCTCTCATCAACCTGACAAACAGTGACATATTTATGATTTTAATATTTATGATTTTAATAACATAGGAATGAAGTGTTTTGCTGAACAAATTACAGTGTATTTCACAGTGTTAACGCCTTAACTATAAATATAAGAAAATAAATTCACCAAAGCTTTTATTATGAACTTTTTATTTCGTTATTATTTTCGAACAAAGTTTTCCATTCGTATGTACAAATACTATAGATGGTTCATTGTCGCAATAAGTTTTAATTATAAATTTGTACATGTATTCAAAATACATGATTAACATACTTAGTTGTTATTACTTATATGTAAAGATATTTAACATTTTGATATTAAAATTAATTTAACGATTGTGTTTTCGTTCTTATTCACAATATACTAGGTAAGTCCAGAAAGTAAGTGTACTGAATTTTTGTAGGCTACAATTTTTTTTATTTAAACAAAAAAATTTCGTGGTTACCGTAGTACATATGTAAGCTATTTTTCGACATAGTGGCCATTCCTCTCAATGCAGGTGGTGAAGCGGGGTATCAACTTTTTGATGCCTTTCTCGAAGTAGTTTCCCGCCAACCCCTCCGTCCACTTCTCCCCCTCCTCTTTTACGTCCTCGTCGGTTGAAAACCTTTTTCCACCCATGTGCAGCTTCAGGGAGGTAAAGAGATAGTAATCTGAAGGTGCTAGGTCAGGGAAATGCGCGGAATGGTTCGGGACATCCCATTTAAACGAGGCGAGCAGTTCCTTCGTGGCGTTGGCCGTGTGTGGTCTGGCATTGTCATGCAGCAGGCAGACTCCCTTTGTCAGCATGCCTCTCCTCTTGTTCTGAATCGCCTTCCGCAATTTTTTTAGGGTCTCACAGTATCTTGCAGAGTTGATGGTCTCCCCTTGAGGCATATATTCAATTAAAATTATGCCTTGACAGTCCCAAAACACGGATGCCATGATTTTCTTGGCTAAAATTGTGGTTTTGAACTTTTGCCTTTTGGTTTCAGGCGTGTAGTGTGCAACCCAAGTTTCACCTCCAGTAACGATGGAGCGGAGAAATTCATCTCCATGGAGTGCGCAGCGCCTCAAAAACTCTTGCCTTTTTACAAAATTTCGCACTTGGCGGGAGATTGGTTTAACATTTTTAACGAAACGTGTTGTCGCGTCGACACTTCTCAACGTACTGACCTCGAACCGGTCTCGTTGCGAAGGGGAAGGGTCAGGCTACACGGAAGTGTAGCCAACATGTCGAAAATAAAATCCATCCGGTCGTGAGAGCCTCAGTACACTTAGTTTCTGGATACGCCTCGTATTTCACATTATTTGAATAATAAGGTGCACCAAAGTGTAAACGTACATATCAATGCAAAAAACACCGTTTTGTGAATATAAAGATATAAAACTATTTGACAACGCATGGCTGTAATGGAGTAGTCTCATTCTTTATCACTTATTCGTTTATTTCAACGGTCACATGACTTTTTTGATACAAATATTAAATAACAACAACATATAGAATCTAACATTGACATATGAATGGTTGAATTAAAATAGGAACTAAGTACCAACAAAAAAAACTAAGTATGCAGTTTCGTTCTTTATGTCATATATAATGAAACTGCATACTTAGTTTTTTTTTTTTTTTTGGTACTTAGTGCCTATTTTAATTCAACCATTCATATATAAGCAGAATTATATCATAGAAAAAAAAAGCATAAACTGAACAACACAACAAAGCAAATCTACACAATTCAATAAAATCATCCCGTCAAGAACAAAGTTTTCTCTTTACTTGTGTAAACAGTCAAAGTCATGTGAAAATCCACAATGCCCATGTTTATTACCCAATATTTGCAGTCTTGTTATGCAAGGGTTGAACAAATAATTAGTTGCAATCACTTTACTATAGAACAAAACATTTTGACGAGTGGGCTTACAAGGAACGTGTAACATGACAAGCTGAAGTAAGTTCCGGAGTATTGAAATTTGAGCTGACAATCTTAAATAATGTTGAAAGGTTAAACATTTTTCTTATACCTGACAAAGTTAGCCTCATCACGTTTTAGTTTCAAGTTTCATCATCATCGTCCTGTCGTGTAGCTCATGACTGAGCATCGTGACTCCCGTGATGGCCTTCGATGACTACTCCCCATACATCCCTGCACTTCGTGGTCCGAAGAGCAGTTGTTAAGGGTAGTCCAATTGCGTCTTTCACTTCCATCCACGCCTCCAAAACCTCTCCAATCTATTTCTCCAATCTATTTAAGTTTACACGGCATAAAACCCTTTGTTGTAAGCGTTCAATTTTATCAAAATGGATATCATATATTTGTTCTAAATACTCAAACACTCAGCTGAACCATTCATCGACTGAACACTCCACATATTCTTACACATACTTTAATCTAACATCAAAATATACACAATTTCCAACCGTATCATTATCTTAACAACCACAAAAAAGTCATGTAAAAAACTCCACATTACATTATCTATTGGGTGTTAACATAAGTTTTGTCCATTTTTTTCCAAATTTAAAAAAAGCACCAAAAAAATAACAAAACGGTAAAAGTTATACGTCACTCGAAAGAAAATTTTCTGCTCTACAAGATGTGTTTGCTTTTATGTTATATACATTATTTTATTTGATTACAAGCCTTCAAAACGGAATGTCAAGTAGACGAAAGTGAGCATTTTCGACACCTCCTTCTGTTCGCGTTCAATCGAATAAAGCTAGAGAGGATAGAGAGGGAATAAAGCTACCAAAGCTGCTCGCGATATTTGCGAATTGTAGGGTGAAGATGTTGTGAATGAAAGGATAGCTCGTCGATTGTTTTTGCGTTTCAAAGACGGTACTTTCGACCTGAAAGACATGGAGCGTTCCGGACGACAAGTGGACTTCGATGAGGACCGTTTAAACCATATTATTCATAATGATCCCTTTCAAACCACCGTAGAATTAATGAATAGACTGACAATAATATTATTTTTCATCACCAGTAATAATGCGGTAAAGGAACCTTTGCTTGTGGCCATGCGTAGCTCGATGACGCGTAAGCAAACCAGCAGAAATTTGTCGAACGTTGATTTTTGTTGTTTTCACTCAAAACATGTGGAGCCCAAGCGCCAAACTTCTGGATTTTTCCCATTGATTTAAAATGGCGGTATACAGTCATGTGACTACAATTCATCTGCTCAGCCAATTCTACGGTGGTTTGAAGGGGATCTTCATGAATAATATGGTTTAAGCGGTCCTCATCGAAGTCCACTGGTCGTCCGGAACGCTCCATGTCTTTCAGGTCGAAATTACTGTCTTTGAAACTCAAAAACCATCGACGAGCTGTTCTTTCATTCGTAGCATCTTCATCGTAAACTTCGCAAATATTGCGACCAGCTTTGGCAGCTTTATTCTCTGGATTGAACGCGAACAGAAGGAGGTGTCGAAAATGCTCACTTTCGTCTACTTGACATTCCATTTTGAAGGCTTGTAATCAAATAAAATAATATATGTAACGTAAAAGCAAACACAATATATTGTAGAGCAGAATTTTTTTTTCTCGAATGACGTATAACCTTTACCATTTTGTTTTACTTTTGGTGCTCATTTTGAAATTTGGAAAAAAACGGACACAACTTATGTTAACACCTGATACATTCACATCAGACGTTCACTCGCATGCTTATGTGAAAATCTCCACAAACTTCACACGTCTCCCTCTCCCCATGTCAATCAACCACCTCGTTATGTCATATTTTTTTTACGTTTAAAGGTGTGACACTACAAAAATCACCGTTTTCCCTTAGGAATGTATGTTGTAAATTCTTGACACAGGGATGTGCGTGTTCCTCATCCTAAATGATGCGTGAACGCGTGGGATCCAAATCAGACAGATTCAGTACGTCACTTATTATTCAATGAATATACTCGAACGTATTTATGGGAAACGGTAACACGTTTTTTTTTCGTATGGTACCATTTTATATATCCGCTTTAGTGTTTCGAACATATTGAAGCGCGTGGCCGGGAGACACCGTTATTTTCTGCCCTTCTGGGTTTGGGACCTCTGACGTTGACACGGAACTCGTGGTTCGTTATTAAACGTGTGGGCAAAACTACCGTTCGTCGCATGCGAGTATTGTTCCCAGACCTTTTTTTGGGTACCATCGACAATCAAACCCGAAACCCTTGGGCTGAAGTCAAAAATCGTACCACTAGGCTACGGAAATAGTCAACCTAATACAAATATATTTATACGAGTATGTATACATTTATGATTAATTATGTCCAAGCTTTCATTAAACAATCACAAAACAATATTTCATAACGCTTTTGTAACAAAATTTAATATTTATATTTAAAGATAGATATTTATTATATTAAAAACCTAAAATTATATATTTTTTCAATTATCTATAAACTATTATTCAATTTCAAACAAACCCTTAAGAACAATTTTTCATATATCATATATGTTATAACATAATGTTAAACAAAGATAGTTCAACGTTTCAAAATGATTTTGTTGCAAACTTATCGAAAGTTAAACAAATACATATCTAAAGATATGAGATAGAGATAGTAGAGCCCACCCTCTCCCGAAACCCTTATGTGGAACGAAGGTCCTTCTGTCCTCCTGACTCCTCTCGACAGACTTACTTAATTCTATTTAAAAAGAAAGAACAAGGCTTCTGTCAGTATCCATGTCACAATTGCTTCGCAAATTTAATTAAATTTATTGATGAAATCACAACTCATTATAACATTGTGGTTACAACAATGTGAGATGTATGTGTACGAGTACATAAAAAGCAATATCATGCATACATACCACCATCCCATTTACTTGTCGGGGTAGGCAGAGAGAACACAGTGCAATACTTTCCTATCTCGACACACATTCTGAGCCACTTGTACATTCATACACCTTCTCATATAACTTCTACGATTTCTCTTACTTTCTACGTTTCTCTTTCAGAACATCATTCACTTGATCCAACCATACTTTCCTTGATCTTCCCCTCATACGCCTCCCACATTTACATTGTATATCTGTTTTATAAGTATTTATTCATTGATTTGTTCCACATGCCCAAATTATCTTTTCTACATCTTACTAAATACACCAGCCTTAAGTTTACATTAATCCTTAATCACTTAATTCCATATTCCGTCATACATTGTCACTCCGTGTATTCGTCTCAAAGTACACATTTCTACAGCATCTATTCGGCTCCTTTCAGTATTTTTCCACGTCTACGTTTCACTCCCATACAGCAAAATTAACAACAAAATACTATTATAGGCTATCATCTTAACAGATTTTGATACATTTCAGTTCAAATACATATGTTTTAGTGCCCTATTATAACTATGTTTCCTATCCACCGTTTAACATCCCTTTGAACTCATCCATTATCTGAGAAAATACTACCCAATTAGCAGAATTCCTCAATTTACTCCAATTTTCATTATTTACACGTAAATTGCATTAGCTTTATCAATATTAAAAATAAATAATATCAATTATATAAAATCTAATGGAAATCCGAAAAAACTTTCTGGATCATAACAAACGGCGGGGTATATATTTTCTCTTTCTGTCCCTTCCTACATCTTAGATGCAGAAATAATCACAAATAACGACTTGAGGTTCCAAAAGCTAACACACTCGTATATATTGCGACACGAAAAAACTCACCATAGGAAACAATACACCTGCCACATTTTCATAATACTTAACCAATTAAGCTAATCCTTACCTGTATCTGTGATACAGTATTTTATAAAACTGACACTTATCTCTATATGAAATTTCAAAGCTGAAAAAAGTCGAGTCGAGATAATACCCCGGAGATGGGGAGTCAGGATACTTTGTATGGGCACACAAGTAAAAAAATAAAAAATCTTTACTCTTATTAATCCTTACATCATTCGTGTTAATTACGTCCAACAAGGAAACTAATACTTATTGAAAAAAAAATTATAAAGATGTGCTCGTCACTATTTAATGACACATGCTTTTAAAATTAGAGCTTTTATTTACTACATAAATGAAAGCTCTCCTTAGAACAACATAAATGAAGAACTTGCGGTGTACTAACTGGTAAAATACTCAGATGCAGAATTAGGAATACGTAAATAAGAAGAATATATAAAACCGATGACACCGTAAACGTAAACTGAGGTCAGAGAAGATGCTTTTAGCAAGACCACGTTAAAAAAATCGATAAGTCCGGGGTTTATCGTATATTATTTACCTATGATTACTCATAGGAAACCTATATTATTTACTTACGATTACTCGTAGGAAACCGATATTATTTACTTATAGGAAACCGAACACCGGGGAAACGCCCAGACATGAAGGAATAAGGCAGAAAAGATTCCAGGAATATTTAACGAATCTATTTAACACTTCATTGCAAATACAATCTGGTGAGTGTATTGTCACGTGGCAATCTCTTCCAACCAACCAGACAAAAGTAAATAAAGTAAGTTACAAGGTCGCAAAAAAATTCAGAAGATTATTCATGTTTATGAAATTTATTGACGAACACATATTACAGTAAAATTGAGATATTATCGATCAAAGGAAAAGGAAGGATTGTGGAGAGGAAAGAAATCAGGAATGAAACACGTTATATTACTTACTAGAAATGAACAGTTTATTCAGTCGCTTCTTAAAGCATGCCAAGGACGGAAGGAGTCTAACATTGGCATGTAACTGGTTCGAGAGTATCAATGCATGGACAGTAAAGGACGACGTAAAAAAACTGAACAAGGAAGGCAATAAACAATCTCTGTTAGAGCGTAGCGCAAGTCCATAATCCGAAGGACACCGAATATGTTCGGCGACATAAGAGGGGGTGGCAGGACAGTTAAGGATATTTATTATACAATAGAGATAGTGTGTGAATTTGGCGTCTATTTCTCACATTCAACTAGTTCAGCGCCTTCTGGTATGAAGTGACATGATCGTACTTTCTCAGGTTAAAAATAAATCTCAGGCAAACGTTTTGAAGAAAACTTGATGACGAACTTAAGGTCCAACATCACGGGAGAAGGAAAATGACTCGCAGCGCTGTAAATATACTCGTACTTATAAGTGACTTAAGGCCTGGAGTTCAAACAGCCCAGCAAATTGTCAATGCTTTCCCAAAGTATTTCGAATACAGCCAAACTATTCTTTGACACCACAAGATCGGAGTAGCCAATCGGCTCGAAGATGAACCGATGGAAAACTGAATGAAGTTTCCTTCGGAAATGATTGATTTGATTATCATCGCAGTACAACAGAATGTGATCTGCAGATTGAAAGAAACGGCCGCAATCGATGTGTGATAATTTATTTTATATTGTCGAAAGAAATAAATAAAAACTGAGCAGCGAAAGAAGAATTATAAAGAAAACCAAGTTCCGACTTAGAGAATAAGAGAAAATTTGTTAAAAATACAGTTCAATCAATGTCGAAAGATATTCCTAGGTAACCTTATGACAAGTTTTTCATTCAATCTATTCTTCATCACTTATTACATTAATATATAATACTTAAACCATCTGAGAGAGCTTAAATGTATTGAGAGCTTAAATATTATAATTAAAACTTTAGTTCTTTGTCACATTCGATATCAAAGCTGTAGAAGAGTAGAACTATCACACTCACGATAAAAAGATTCCTAGTTAAGTCTCTCATCTTCGCAATATTCATGTATGCCGTGGAGACTTGAACTCGGAGATCAAGCGAGAGACATAGAATAGATTCATTCAAAGTATGGTGCTGAGGAAGGAAGTTACCAATTCCATGGACAGCAAGACGAACTAAAGCTTCCCTTCTCGAAGAACTGAGAATCATCGACAATATGCCTTCGATGAGTTTTCCGATTATATGTGCACATTGTTCGTTGCCCAAGAAAACAGTTTGGAGAGGTTTGTGGTTACTGGAGGCGTGGAAGGCCGACGCACAGGAGGAAGTATACTGATGCGTTGGACTGACCAAGTAAGATATGGACTGCACTGCTGCACTCTGCGGCTCTAAGGGACTACCCTTAGAGCCGCGGAGTACAGGGATGGATGGAGAGAAGTCGTTAGAGGCTATCATGATGAGAGTCACGATGATCAATCATAAGCTACACAACAGTATGGAGACACATTTAACATGCATATAGTAATTTCTTTTCATAGTCTGTCGTACATGTGAAATTTCTTAGGAAATATTTAATTCCTTACACATAACCCATCAAATTCCTCCTTTTCTTGATGTTGATCGTGGATCTGTTGTTGCGAAAATAATTTAAGGAACGCAGAGCAAAAGCTGTCT
Organism: Odontocerum albicorne; assembly: GCA_949825065.1. Classification (NCBI taxonomy): domain Eukaryota; kingdom Metazoa; phylum Arthropoda; class Insecta; order Trichoptera; family Odontoceridae; genus Odontocerum; species Odontocerum albicorne. The sequence continues at coordinate 19,398,891 of OX463858.1, forward strand.
CTCGGCCTTTTAGACGACCTTTCTGGCACGCGATGCCCTACGGGGATCTCGTGTGCCGCTATGTATGGGATTCTGTATCTACCTATCCTATTCATATGGTTACGCCAGTGCCACCTTATCTTCCTTCTCTATCGAAATTCCTTTACGGTAATTTATTTATTTAGCACCATGTCAACCTGTGTGGTCTAGTTGGTAAGATGCTTGACTTCGATTCAGGATGGTACCCAAATAAAAAAAGGGTCCCAGTCTGATAAAATATTTTTTTAAGTAAGCATAAACGCACGTACCGAGTACGTTTGCGAGTATTATTATATTTTCATGTGCGATACATGCGTAATGGCGAAACGCGAGTTATGTGAAGGCCCGATTGCTAGTGTAGGAGACATTTTTTTCTCTCGTCTACGCTCTTCAATATACTGAAAGTGAAAAAAAGTATCCAAAGAGGATGTACGTTATAATATAAAATTTCCCAAAATGTGTGAACTTTGAATTCTTTTGACCGCCATGTGGCATCAGCTACCCTTCACTGCAGAGAAAGTTTATTGAGTGCTATGAGAAACTTTAATCATCGTCAGTCTGTTTACCAGATCTATATCAATAAGAGGGATAATATTCTGAAAAGCAAACCATCTTCACTGGACTGTATAACTCAATTATTATCAAATTACATGAATAAGGGAATTAATATGCGGAGGCTTTGGATATATTCTCACCCAAACTTTGTTTGTTTAAAACGAAACTACTTATAGATTTATGTTATATCTCCCTATGAATGATTTAGTTGAATATTCATGAAAAATAATTTATATTTTTATAAAGTATCATAAAAGTAGTGAAAATGATTATACATAACAGTGTGTTGGTGCCCACCTTAACGTATGGAACTCAGATTTGTCTGAAAAGGGATAAAAATAATATAAATATAGTGGAGATTTGTGCACTATAAATAATTTGTGAGATGTCAATGAATGAAAGAAGGCTGAAAAAAATAGTACATAAATAAAATTGATGTTTTATGTAGGATGAAGAAAGGAACATTAAGATGGTTTAAATATGTGAAGACCTAGGAAAACGTGGATGGATCAAATGGACGAGATTTTGAGAGAGGGGAAAGTTATAAGTATGATTAATAGAAGATTGTGAATTATGAGATATATGAATGTGGAGGAGGCGAAAGTTGTTTGCTTGAAGAAAAAAGTTTGGAGATTTGTTCTCTCTGTTTATCCCGCAAAGGGAACAGCGCAATGTTATGTATCTATGACGTCCTCCGAGGTATAGTTGGTAAAACGCTTGACTTCCGCCAGGGGTTTAGGGTTCGATTCACGATGTTTTCTAAAAAGAAGGATATCAGTCTTGCAACAGAATTCACAACTTTTAAGTGTGCATGTGAGTCACAAAATCACCTTGAAGAGTTGATGAAAACGTCAACCTTCAATTCCACCAATTCAATCTCATAGATATGATTCCCATCAAAGCTTCGGGCTTCCGAAATAAATTTTTCTCTCATCGATGTTCCGGAATTATAGAACATCGATTGTATCCCTGGAATATTTTGTCAAATGGAATCCTGTAATGTAAAATGTATCCCTGGAATATTTTGTACCTGGAAGTCAAATGTTATAACTTGCAAATATGAAATTGTGATGCGAGAACACCAGTATAGAGGTAACGGATGAGCATCTGCCCAGTTTGCTGTATGCTGATGATATGGTAGTGTAAGTGGAGAATGAAGATGAATTATAGTCTGATAAGTAAATTATATAAGAGATAGAAGTGAAGAGAAAGATCTGAGAATGAATGTTACAAAATCCAAATTCTTGGTGATAGAAAAGTGAACAATATGATGTGATACATTGATAAATTGATGTGATGCATTAATGAATAATGCAAGATTGATGTGATACATTAATAAATGATGCAAGATTGATGTAATACATTGATAAAAAAATGCAGGATTGATGTGATACATTGATGAAGAATGCGAGATTAGAGTAATTTGAAGAAATTTTCTTTTTTGGTAGTGTTTGCTTAGATGATAGAAGAGTTACAAGAGATATCATAGTGTATAGGGATAAGAAATACAGTTAATGAGGCACTAAAACACATTTACTCGAACCGGACTGTATCGAAATATGCTGAGGTAACGGTATTGAAGTATTAACTTTGATGTATGCGAATGAAACGAGGACATTAAAAAAATCTATAAAAGAATTGAATAAATACTGTACAAATGTGTTCACATGAGTAAATACGAAATGAAAAAATTAAGGATGAATTTTAACTTATAGCTGATGTGTTGAGTAATATGAAGAAGAGCAGTCTTAGATGGTCTGGGCATGAATAACGAATAATGAAGAAACGAAATATTTATGTCGAGATCGGAAGTCTGGCTCTATGTCCTTTCTGCCTACCCCAGCAGAGAAACGGCGTGTTGAATTTGTTTGAATGTTTATCTTCTCTAATTTTTTTCCTGTTTGGTTATTTAAGATATTATTTTTTTTAAATGATCAAAATTTACCATCGTGCTGCTATTTCATATTAGCAGTAACATGTACTTCACAAAATAAAGTATTACGCTACTCAACTAGTGTAGTTAAAGTATCACCACTACTTTAAAACTACTCTAAAGAAGTAAATTAAATTAAGTATGTATGTGTACATAACATCGATGGAAAGTTTTATTTAAATAACATTTCTAAATCTCGTAATTAAATAAAGAAAAAATCAAATCCTGTTTGAATTAATATTTATTACCATTGATTGAAATCCTCTAAAATTAGTTCAACAATTTTGTAAACCAGATTTAATAGTCTCGACGATTCCACACTGCTATCAGAGCATTGTCGTAATTTCCCAAGTTCCAATGTTCCTAGATTTACGACAGCCAATTACGAAATTCTGTAGAACTTTCGAAATGTACCTCCGAGCAAACTACTCCTACATACCCTCACATATCTGCTTTACTCCAGACCAAAGTTTTCTGGCCGGGTTAGCGATAAGTTTTTTCAATATTTTTAGAGGCATAAAATATGAAATGGAATTCTGTATGACAAAAAAGTTTTTTCAACGTATGTCGTTTTCAATTTTATGGCTAATATATACGAAATAAACTTTGAGTTTTATAGATTCATGGCATATAACATTTTTAAGGTCTGAAGTTGGAGATTGATGGCTTAAAACAAAATGCAGAGAACAAGAAAAGTGGTCCATCGTGAATCCTCTTCTGCGCGAAGACAAGCATATAATATCATACTCGTAAATGTTAGCAGGTATAATGAATTTTTTTTATCGTCGACTGCCTCTAAGGTTGGTAATAGTGATAAAAATATATGTTTCAAATAAAAAAAATATATGTGACAACCATTAAACTTACGGTTTTATCACGTTTCAATATTTTTAGGCTAGTAGTAGTATCGACACGACGATTGGGCGTCGTTTTCATGCTTTTGCGAGACTGACCTTAAAAATTATACATGGCAAAAGTTATTAGAGCTAGATGTTGCCATATTATTTTGAGATATTGCGTTGTCGTAATGGTCACAGTAGGTAATGGTTGTGTATGTTTCTTGTAAGGTTTGGTTATGTTTTATATGTGTAATTCATGGCTGTATCTAATTTCTTGAATGTTTTATCAGGAAACTTGAATGGAGCTTTTATTATCATTATGGTATTAAACATCTTTCTCATAAACAATATCCGGGGTCTAGATAGTAAGATGTTTACCTTCCAGCCCGATTGTTGCCGATTTGGTACCCTGATTTTTAAATACGGGGCTCCCATCTAGTTTCCACGTAAGATTTATTTAACATATTTATGCTGGATTTTAAAAAATGTGTATAAAAATACTTCAAGTCTGGTTAAATAGTTCGTTTGATAATAATGACATGTGCGAGTGTTCGCTGTTCGCAAGCGCTAGACGTGTGCGAGCACATTTGTAATTACTAACGCAGTTTATTCGCAGTCGTTAGACATGTGAAAGTATTTTCCAGTCTCTAACGCGAATATATTAGCAGGCGCTAGACGTGTGCGAATATATTCGCTGGCGCTATATGTGTGCAAATATATTCAAAAGCGCTAGACGTGTGCAATTATATCCGCAGTCGCTAATGCGAGTATATAGACACGAGCTAGGCATGTGCGAGTGTTAACATGCGCTAGACGTGTGCGAATATATTCGCAAGCGCCAGAAGTGTTCAAGTACATTCGTAGTCACTAATGCGAGTATATTCCTAGGAGTTAGGCATGTGCAAGTGATCGCAGGCGCTAGACATGTGCAAGTATATTCGAAGTCGCGAATGCGAATATATTTGCAGACTCTAGACGTGTGCGAGGAGTGTTCACAGACACTAGACGTGTACAAGTACATAAGCCTGTGCACGTGCGATTCTCTTTCCAACGGAATATATAGAGGAATTTTATTGGTTATTAGATGTAGTTTATTTATAATAGAAAGTAGCCCTATGACAATTATGTACTGAAGAAACTCTAATATAAAAGAGCTAAGCAAATTCAGAACAATTTAAGTGAGAGTTGATGATATGTAAAAAAAATATTCAGTGTTATTCTTTTGTCCAGAGATAATAAAACAAGTTCGTTCGAGATAGTTATAATTAAAGTGTTTTAGAAATGCCCAATTTATAGTTTTTAAATCACAAACACTTATGCTGCACTTTTTCAACCGCGCTTGTATGAACATCATTTCAAAGAAACTAAACAGTCGAATTTTATTCATGCTGACTACTTACAAGTGAAGAGTTAATATTTTTAATGAAGAAAAATCCTTGGACATCCTCAGAATTAATCCCAACATCTTCTTGACCTTATCACACTATATTTTCAGGCCCGTATGCCTAAAACATTTTTTCAGTCCCAGGGACGTTTAATTTTTTTTTAATGAAGATCGTTTTTAACAAAATCGTTAAACTATTGCTCATATAAATAGATGATAAAAGAGGGCACTGTTTTCGTCCATCCTTGTGTGGGATTTTTGGTGCGCGTGCGGTGCACGTCATACATCCCTGTGGGGAGTTTTGATTTTGATGCGCGTGCGGTGCATAACACAATCCCTAGGTAACGAATTTGCGATATTTGCAAAAGTAAAAAGTTGTTTACTTTATAATCGTAATGTATTATATAATTATAACATTAAACTTGAACGCCTGACACTGGTGTTCAACTTTATTGCATTATTTTAAATATTTTTACTTTTTGTTGTTAATCTCTTATTGTGCCTAATTTAAAAATTAAATATTATCATAGTGAGTTGTGTATAGGTAAAAACCATAGTGTAATTAGGATTCGATACAATCCGCGGTTTTCGGCATCCACTGTGGGTCTTGAAACGTATCCTTCGCAGATAAGAGGGACCATAATATTTTAATTTTTAAACCTTTGTTGCTTTACAAAGCTTAAGCGGAAATTTAATTTAAAACCATGTTACGCTAACGAAAGTTTCGTAACTTCTTTTGTACAAAACTCGTTGACGTAACATACTCTCGTATGCTGACTAAAAGATAATAATTTTAAAAGGAAGCAAAATCCTTGTTTTAATAAGAAAAATATTTATAATTTCACGGCAAAATCTGCTTGGTTGTGTCGTTACTGCTCTACAATTTCAACATACAAGTTATTGGTTTGAACAACATTAAAATTTACATTTTTCTGGCATTATTTGTTTTAGGTTAGCGTCAAACTTTCCTATCACGACTTACACATATTTTCCTCTTCTACATTCAGACACCTTGTCGACTAACTTTTCTGACATTTGAATTGACTTCTTCCAAAAGATCATTTCTTTGAACCAACCATACTATCCTTGATATTCCTCTACCACACCTTTCACTCACATTTGTTCTGAGAAGAAATGATCCGATAAAAGACCACAGCTTGTTAGAAACAGATGTTGAAAGAAGAATTAAGAAAGGAATCCTGAGATGTTTGGCCACATTGAAAGGCTTACGAATGAGTCGCGAAACACTTGTAAAAACAATAGATATTTCTGAAAAGAATGAAGAGCAAAGAAGAGGCAGACCAAGGAAAGAGTGGGAGGTGATAGTTAAAGAAATTTTAACAGAGTGAAGTATTAGAAATATATAGAGCTTGTATGAAGAGTTGTAGGATATAAAAAAGACGAAAGCTGTCGAAAGATAAACTTTCAGATCCGTTATATCTGCTTGCCCCAAAAAAAACGTATTGTGACTGTATGTATACATCGACATAACGAATTATCTATTCATATAAAAATTTAAGGCTATTAAACCAGTGTCATATTTGAGGTTTTTGTAATCGGAGAGAATGAGTGAATGTGAAGGATTCATTTGATCTCGAAACGTTTATGTAAACCTATTTAGGGTGGAATTATTTCACTAACCAAACTCAAAAGATTTTGAAGAATTTGAACGATTTAAACCTAACTTTTTAAATAATCTCATTCAACAGCAAAGTAAGTCAGTTAAATTCATTTACATTTTTATGCAACCTTATGTATGGGAGACTTGAACTTTTAAAATGCGCAACAAAAGAGTTATCGATACTTTAAAGAGTAGAAATATATCATACAATTTATGACATTTACATGTAGCAACAAAGGTGTAACGAAAAGCTCTAGAATCTATGTGGCGAAGTTAGCGTGGCAAAAGTTATAAAATTTGTTAGACTGCGTTGGTTTGGGCACTTTTACCCCATAGATGACACTAACCCTTTGAGATAGGCTATGTTCAGTGATACGATAGAGTGTAGGAGTGAAACGACACCAAAACTGAGGTTGCTAGATTGTGAAACAGAAAACTGCCACACAATAGCTCTAACCAATTAAGGAGGGATGCTGCTGAGAGAGAAAATTATAAATAATCCTGCAGAAAGCTAAGACCCATCCTGGATTGTAGGGCTAATGATGATAATTTGTTTGAAACTTACATGCAAAAACATTTGGTATATCGATTTCTTTGTATCATTTTCTTCCAACCACTCATTTTTCTGTTCCATTAAAAATATTTTAATATTCATTGCCTTATTTATAGTAAAGTGAATGAAATGTATTATTTGAGTATATTATATTTACTTATTATTTAAAACAGCAAAAAACTTACTATGGAAATATGAATTTCAAAAACACATTTAAAGATCGTCCGGTATGTTATAGTAACACATTCAATTTTAGGTGTAGTAAAGTGATTTTTCCAGCCAAAAGGATTGTGTTCAAGTGCTTCTTAAAACTGCACACACCATCCGTATGTCTAGTTCGTATCAAGGAAAATATAATAAAAAAAATATTAATTGATTGTTGTGTGGAGTTTGGCTTATTGTATTTATATTTATTCTGATTTACCTGATTTACACATTTCTGGACTCGTCTGTTTTCAATCCAGCTGCTAGGTTAATATGTCGTAGTTTTAAATTTTGCCATATTTGTTAGCTTCTAAAAAGTTTACACAGGCTTAAGTGTGGCAAATGAATTGATCTTAAACTTTATATCTTTGTATTCAAGTCCCTTAATGGGATGTCTCCATTTTATCTTTCGAATCTGTTTTTGAGAGAAGTAGATATTTAAGGTCGATTTCTTTTTCATCTAAGAAATTGGTTGTTGCAAATCAAACAAATAGGGTGGGGTATTATGATAGTGATTTTGCCGTTACTGATCCTGTATTGTGGAATGGTCTGTCTTCTAGTATCAGATATATAAGTGGCGCATGCAGCTTTAGAAAGCACTTAAAAACAATCCTTTTTGTATGGTCTAATCAAAATGTATAAGTGGATTCGGATCCTGAGTAAGAACTCCCTTAAGAAAATTCTGTTCTCTAAACGGTGCTTTATAAATTGTCCTTTTATTATTATTATAATTAGAAACAGACTATTCAACATAATAGGACCAACAACGATTTGCCGTTGTTGTTAGGAAATTTCATGGATTCACGTTATAGTCGCGGTATGTCCGGTTTTCATAGAGATCTCGTCGATTTGATCCAATGGTTGCTTCCCACGGTTATAACATTTTCAGCTATGGCAGATTTTTGCCTTTCTTCTTTCTTTTGTTGTTGGTGAATATTTTCTTTTTTTTTGTCAATATATTTTTGTCAATACATTTGTCAATACAATTTTTGACAATTTTTGTCAATACATGTCAATACATTTGTCAATACAATTTTTGTCAATTTTTGTCAATACAATACAATAATTTCAAATGATGCCTGGTTTTTTGTATAAGTGTTGTGTGTTAAAATAAGTTCAATCTAAAAAACCTAAAAGTAATCAAAACCTTTTTTTTTTCAATAAAAATATTGTAAATTTCATTATTAAAAAAATATTCAAACTTTGTGTGTCAAAACACAAAAATCAGATAAAAGGGCAATAATGTTTGTAAGGAAATATCTAAAACATAGTTAACCTTGGTCTAAATTGACCAAAAGAACTTGTCCTCATTTCTATTCAGGGTCGGCAAGTGCGGGGGTTGATACGATGTTCCCCTTTACGTGACAAGGTTCGGAAATTCCCCACGTATCTTATTTTCTAGTAAAGGCAGGTTTCACGATGGGCAGTTAGTTCATCAAAGACAGTTCATCCAGATCCCTTTTATACCTGGCATTCACGTCATTTTCGTGAACTACCTATTTCCTAACTGTGTCGTTAAGGATCAATGAGAAATAACATCTTGACTTGAGCAAAACGACGAAATAAGCTTTTTGCTTCAAATGAACATTTTCTATGTATTTATATTACCAACCAAAGACAACGTGTCTTAATGAAGAATGGTTCATAGTGGATTGACTCTTTGTACCTACGGGGAGAAGTACTCCATGCGACACATGATGTAGTGCCCGAGGAGCCAGTGTCTTGGACCGCAGTGGACTTGATTTGTGGAACTCGAACTGTCCAGGTGGCAGCATGTAGTGCCATTGAAAGGATAATATAATATTTCTACTTCAAAAACCACGTACATAATATATTATTAACGAAATCATTTATGTAACGTTAATTGATAAACAAGGCAAAATCAACAGCAAAGTAATTTTAAAGAGAAGATGAGAATTACAATTGAATTCGGCTTTTAAAAATAATGAAAAACCATTTTACAAAAATTACGAGGGCTTTTATCTAGAAAGGTGCACAGACAAATCAAATTTACTAGATAATTAAATATTTACCATATTTGAGCGATTTTTTAATTCATTTACCTCATTTTTAACCAAAATATTGTAAAATCGAGCTTGAGATATAACAAAAATGCATATAGTATATAGTAGGTCCGTTTAGAGAGCAGACTCTTCTCTAGAGATTCGAACCTATCATTATTGAGAAAAGAAGTGTATTTAAGTTGAGTGTAAGTCTAGGATAGTGGTGACTGTGAGCATTGGATTATATGTATATATGAAAAACCCAGAAAACTTACTAAGGGAAGACTAACTTCAAATAAACCTTTTTACTCGTAGATATTCCGATACGATGTTGTGAGATATTCTCAAATATTTTTAGTCAAATTCGATTATTTTTTGGACGCATTCTATTTTGCTAGATATTTTTGACATTAACATATGAGTATATTTGATTTATTTGAGAATTTTCCACATTTTGAACTTTTCAAATAGTTTTCGATTGATTTGGTTTTATTTGACACGTTTGTTTTTTAGATACGAGATATTTTTTTATTATCTTCGGACTTTTTTGACATATTGTGGATTCTATAAAGAATTTTCAACGTTGGTTTCAATGGATTCTATATGTTTCGAACTATTTTGATATTTTTTTCAATTCTCTATGACAGGTCTTCAAAACATGAATTGATTTGTGGGTATGGCAATTTTTTATAATGGAGTTAAAATGTTTTTTTTTCTCTAGAGGCATTTTTTATATTCGGAAATATTTTTGGAGGCTTAGACATTTGGGAGTGGCATCAATTGATTTTGGTTAGACTAGTAGAACTTCAACTCCTAATTAATAAAAAGCTTGATTTATATCGCGAGTTTTCTTATCGTTTCATATAGATCTTTTAACAAAAAATATTTCTCGCTATCCCACATAAAGAAATTACGTCGCGCACTACGTCTTTCACATTGAGCGCTGAGCATTAACTGATTTATCTTTGAGCACGGACAAAAATCGCCAGTTCGGTTTACGGAAAGTGCACTCAATCCGTGCGTATGAACGTCTGAACGCGCTTGGTTCACAAACATACACTAGTGCGGCTAACGTGCTTGAACGTGCTCTAATCCGTTAGACACCGTTAATTGAGTCTTCGAACTTAACCCTTCCCTTACGGTGTTAAAATTGAAACGCGTGCTCCGGTGTTGGGTAATGAGTACGCGATAAAAAATTAGCGATTTTAAATCGGAAAAATAAGAACATTCATAGATAATCCCCTTAATTAATTATAATTGAAGTTAAAAATTATAATAATTGAGATTTATTTGCTGAAAACATTAAAAAACCATCTGGCAACGCTCACGGAACGGGCGTACGTCTAACCTATTTGCAAGCCTAGAAGCTACTGTGGCGCGGAACGTCAGTCGCATACCCCGGCGCTTACGCTTATGCTTGCGACGTTGAGACAATTCAGCTCCTCGCAATTCAGTGGAGTATGCAAAAGTGAGATGCGAATATAGTGTCGCGCTTCCCGCATACTATTCACCTATCGTCAAGACACAAGGTCGAGGCACTCACAGCGTTTAAATGCGAATTTGTTTCCGATATCTTCACAAAATACCCACGATGTAGTCGATAAATTCTGATTATTATTAATATTATTTTTTAAATCAATGCGTAAATATATTATGGAGGAATACCTAAAATCTTAACCTTGTATTTATTATATTTATAGAGATATTGATGGTTATTAGAAGCAACGTGTAGAAGATACCCACCACACGGAATGAAAGGTTCACAGGAATAGGCACGTAAATGATTGTACGTTATCTTAAGTATTGATAGTACTACCTGACGTTGAACGTTACCAAAAATCTTGATGCTGCACTTTCAACCGATCCAATTCTCTTTTTTTATATATTTTTTAATATTATCGGGAGTCGAACAAGCCACACAGCTGATTACTAATAATATTTTTTACTTTTATTATTATCTGTAGAAATTTCGATATATGTTATTTATGTGAATTGTGGTAGAATAATTATACGAGTTGTGGTGGAAGAATTACATGTTTTCATTTTTCCTAGATTATTTTTATATGTTACGGCCTTAGGCCTCCTGAGCCGTTGCCTGCCTCATGTTTGTATTGTACGTATTATTCAATTATAAGTATGCATGCACGTACTCCTTTCTGATGTTTTTTTAGTTCACGAGTCATGTTAATGTTTATACTTTTTGTGACTCTTTGATTTTGTATTCATGCAAACTCAAAATTTTAATTTTAATTTTATTATTTCAACTAGTTTAAATATTCGATAAAAACCCGTTCATAGTACTTAATAAGCAAATAACGTTAAGAGCTGCCAATTATCTCGGTGCTGAGCTCTGAACCAGACCGAGTCCCTCTTTTTAAGTATTATCGAGTGACCACCCCAAAAACTACCCTTGAAATCCGGACAACTTATTAAACATATTTTTTTGTAACGTATGAAAACAAATAATTCATAAATAATTCATAGTCCTATTTTATTTGAAAAATAAGGACAAATAAAGCTAAACAACCTTCAAAATAACTTACCTTGGTCCAAAGTCGCCATGATAGGCCGCCCACAGGGTGACTGCGGGTCATCACCCACTCAACTTCCGGGAAACGTTCTTTATATCCGCCCTTTCTTCCTTTCTTTGTCACTACATTATCTCGAACACTGTCATTGTCCTTTAAAATATCTTTTTCACTTTTTAAACCGTATTCTACACTTTTTTTATTTCACCACTTAAAAATTTTTTTAATCTAAAACACGTTAAATAATATATTTTTTAACTTTTATTTAAGAAATAAATAATATAATTAGATCTGTTTGATCTGAAATGGAATTTAATCTTCATTTTTTAAAATTTATTTTCAAAGCTTTTCTGCCGGTTGTATTCTCAATTCTTAAATTTTTGGCTCTTTCTACGTTATACTGTGTAACATACAAGTTCACCAGGTTGTACTATGACAACGAAAATGCATTCATAGGTAACAATGGAGCGAAATGCACCTATGCGTTTTGATGCTTTTGCGTTTCCTCGTATCAATTGGATAAGGTTCTCCGTAGTGTTTTACCGCGTGGTTTGGCTTATTATGCCGACGTATCGAAAATTTTGCCGTTTTCATCTTCAGGACTTGTTTGTAGTGTTCGTAACTGCGAACCCTAAAGAGAAAAACTGCAACGCTTTTGAAACGTCAGCATCATAAGCCAAACCACGGCGTAAAATACTCCAAAAAGCCTTATCCAATAATTTACCTATTGCTAAATAAAGTCTGATATAATATGATAGGTAGTCAAGTGGAACAACATGCGCGCAATAAACTAATTTTGTGCAACCTGTTGCACGTTAGAAAACGCAGTCTTAATAGATTAAATCCGACGGCCGATGGCAAGGAGATCCAAGTTCCAAGACGATCGGTAAATTTAATCTCCTGCAGTCTTTTGTGCAATTTTTGTGTTGTTAAAAAGCTTAATCATTCGCTTAAGAGCTACAAAAAACATTAATTTAAATGTAATATGACTTCAGAATAAAGTCAATATGAAATTAAATCAGCCAGGAATCGAAGAGTACCCGTTTGTTTAGCGTCAGGAATCGAAGAGTACCTGCCAGGAATCGAAGAGTACCTTGAGTACCCGTTTGTTTAGCGTGAATGTACATATTCGGGCATGTGACGGAACAGTAAAGGATATTTACACGTGACAAAATGTGAATTTTAGGTCTATTTTTTTTTAATTCAATAAATTAAGCTCTTAAAATATTGTTTGTGTTGTATAAGCTCTGATTTCAATAGCATATAGTATGTAATTTAAGGTCAAAACATTTTTTATACATCCCCACTTTTCTGTCTATTGCAACGTACTTATTTTCCATAAAAACTTTCTGTATTTGGGTCATTCGTTTAAATTTTTATTTTGAAAATTTCTGATAACAATATAATTATTATATTCAAAGAATATTTCAAGAAAATGTACAAAGTATTTTCAAGGAGTTTCCGTTTTGAACAAATATCTAATATTTGAAATGCCATGGGAGTACTAGAAAATATAATCAATGTGATTGAAAATTTACTAGACCATGGTGGTTCTTATTCATATGGGAAATTGATATTTTTTTATAATATTGTTCTTAAGTGATATAACAATGTTTGCGTGAGACATATTTAAAAAAAAAACGATAAGGCGGAATCAAAATCTGCTTAGATCCATGAAAAGTGATTGTGGGAATGGACTGAAAAGAGCCAAATAAACCATGTAGAAATGTGTGCACTGAGAAGAATACTGAGGTGATCAAGTATGACAGAATACGGAATGAAGATATAAGGGGTGAGTGTGAACTTAAGGCTGATGTGTTGACTTAGATGAAGAAGAGCAATCTGAGATGGTTTGAACACGTGGAATGAATAAATAAATTATTCTAAAAAAACAAATATGCCCTGCAAATATGACTTGAAGGTGGGGTTGAGGAAGAAAGGAAAGTATGGTTAGATCCAGTAGATGATATTTTGTAATAAGGATTTTTAAGAGCTTTATGAGAAAGCGTTTGGATATAGAAGAGGCAAAATATGTTTATCAAAATAGGGAAAACTGGCGTTGTCTTTTGTCGTTACCCTAGCAGAGAAACGGCGTGATACTATGTATGCACGTAAATCTAATATTTGCCATTTTTTGGTATGGATATTCATTCAAATTTGGGTTTTCCCAGAGAAAGAGCAATTATGAGTTTGTATCGGTCGTTGAGAATATAGTGATAATTAAGGAAGCTACATCACTTGAACTAGGCTTAAGAAAAATACATATTGTAATTTATTTTTAACAAACACTGTTTATTCCACTTTTTTATGACGGTATAACCCTACCGGTTTCAAGGCTTTCACCTCATCTTCAGGGGAGCGTAAACAAGAGTCTTGTTTACGCTCCCCTGAAGATGAGGTGAAAGCCTTGAAACCGGTAGGGTTATACCGTCATAAAAAAGTGGAATAAACAGTGTTTGTTAAAAATAAATTACAATGTCTTTAAACCTCCACAACGTTAATGCCTTAACTATAAACAACAAAAATACATATATGAAGAAAAAGACATAAAAAATAGCTACAAATAATGGCTATCCTGGAAGCCTCATTATTTCACTTTTAAAAAACAAAACAAAAAAGAAACGATAAAGTCCTATTTATAAAAAACCTTATGATATGAAATAACCAAAAATATTCCAAGTCACATAAAGCCAGCTTTTCACACTAATTTTAATCTCCGGAAACTCTTATTTAATGAGAAAGGCAAAAATGGAATACTTAGCAACAGTGGTGTGTATAAACTTTTATGTACTGACTGTGATAATTTCTATATAGGAAAGACAGGAAGATCTTTTGAAAAGAGATTTCGTGAACACAAATCCGCCTTAACAAATCCTCTAATTTATTCTGAAATGGCTAATCATTGTCACCGTGAAAACCATACTTCTTCTATCGATGATGCCAAATTCTTACATATCAGTAGTAACGGAAATAAATTGGACAGACTAGAGGCCCTAGAAATTTCCAAGTCAGTACATCGGTCTGAACATCTGTTGAACAGTTATATCCCAAAAATCTCTCTGCTCTTGGCCGTAATCGTCCCATGCCTCTCTCACCCCTCAGACCCCAACCGTTAAAGCGTGTATATCAGTACCAGTTCGAACAGCATTGAGTCTTGTTTGTGCTCCCCTGAAGATGAGGCGAAAGCCTTAAAACCGGTAGGGTTATACCGTCACAAAAAAAGTGGAATAAACAGTGTTTGATAAAAATAAATTATAATGAATTAGTTTTATCTACTACGCTTACGGTGTGACAATTGTTTCAGAATCTAAAGATGACTTGAACTGTGAATATGGTCTTTAGTTGCCATCTTTCATCACAAAACTATAACATGGCCACATCTGAAGAAAGTAAATACTGAACATTTTCAAATATGTAGTGAAAGACTTATAGTTGATGGTAAACCTATTGAAAATTTTATGGAATTCAAATATGTGGGTAGGTGGTAATTTGTGTAACAATGATCTCCATAAGGAAATAAGATGCCAAGTAAATATATGGGTAGGTGGTAATTTGTGTAACAATGATCTCCATAAGGAAATAAGTTGCAAAGTAAATATATGGGTAGGTGGTAATTTGTGTAACAATGATTTCCATAAGGAAATAAGATGCCAAGTAAATATATGGGTAGGTGGTAATTTGTGTAACAATGATCTCCATAAGGAAATAAGATGTCAAGTAAATAAATTCGCTGATACCTCCTAGGGCCTGAAAACGTAGTCTGGAACACCAAATACATAAGAATAGATGGGAAGGTAAACATTTATTATGTATGTGTAAGACCAATAATGACATAAAATATATAATAGTTTACAGCTAATAACAAAAATAAACACGCTAAAAATTAATATAAAACCCTAAGAGTTTTTGTACGCAAAACACTGCGTGATCAAGTTAGCAACTCCGTGTCCGAGAAACACATAAACAAATAAATGATATGTTGTTTATAGTTAAGGCATTAACGTTGTGGAGGTTTAAAGATATTGTAATTTATTTTTAACAAACTTAACCGTATTTTTAGGAGTAAGTTTAAGTTAAGGAGTAAGTTTAAGTTAACGTATTTTTAGGAGTAAGTTTAAGTTAACTTAAATGTTTTGTGCTGGTTTAGGTATGCAGATGACATTCTTTGTGTTTGGACGGGTACCGATAGACAATTACACCAATTTCTTAAATATTTAAATTATATAGAAAGTTTTATAAAATTTACATTAGAAACAGAACAGGACGGAAAATTAAATTTCTTGGACCTAACATTATCTCGGAAAAAGGCACATTTGACTTTGATATATATAGGAAAAATACTAATTCAGACTCTATAATTCCAGCAACTTCTAACCATCCTAATAATCATAAATTCGCCGCCTTTAACTGTATGCTTCATAGATTACTCAGTGTCCCATTAACCGACGACAATTTTAAAAAGGAATTAATAACCATCAAAAAAATTGCTACAAATAATGGCTATCCTGGAAGCCTCATTGATTCACTTTTAAAAAACAAAACAAAAAAGAAACTTATAAAAGATTATATATTTAACGACACCTATAAGCATACCTATAAATGGAGCAAAGTCCTATTTATAAAAAATATATCAAATGAAATAACCAAAAATATTCCAAGTCACATAAAGCCAGCTTTTTACACTAACTTTAATCTCCGGAAACTCTTATTTAATGGGAAAGGCAAAAATGGAATACTTAGCAACAGCGGTGTGTATAAACTTTTATGTGCTGACTGTGATAATTTCTATATAGGAAAGACAGGAAGATCTTTTGAAAAGAGATTTCGTGAACACCAATCTGCTTTAACAAATCCTCTAATTTATTCTGAAATGGCTAATCATTGTCACCGTGAGAATCATACTTTTTCTATCGATGATGCCAAATTCTTACATATTAGCGGCAACGGAAGTAAATTGGACAGATTAGAGGCCCTAGAAATTTCTAAGTCAGTATATCGAGCGGAGCATCTGTTGAATAGTTATTTCCCCAAAATCTCCCCGCTCCTGGCCGAAATTATACCTAGCCTTCCCCTCACCCCTCCCGCCTCCAACCGTTGAAGTGTCTATGTCGGTGCCAATTCGAACAGCATTTAGTCTTGCTTGTACTCCCCTGAAGATGAGGTGAAAGCCTTGAAACCGGTAGGGTTATACCGTCATAAAAAAGTGGAATAAACAGTGTTTGTTAAAAATAAATTACAAAATAAATGATAATATTAGATGGGGTAGAAATCGAAGAAGATACTAGCGATGTCACGTGGAAAGGACGATGATAGCTAGCTTAAGGATTATCTACGTAGTAAATGCATGAAATACCCGCTGGCAGTCGTGCCCCAGAAAAACCATAGAAAAGATGAAGAGATAATTGGCAGTCTACATCTCAAAAAACGCAGTCCTGATGATAACAGATCACTGATCTTACTAAAGAAGAAGATAATACAGTTAAATGAGAATACAATAGCAAAGTTTCAATTTATACGAACTCTGTCCGGCCGATTATGACGTATATATTGAAACCAGAGCTGGCACAGTCGAAACAAATGGCATTCGTTGAATATCAAAGATGAGAAATTACGAACCATCGCTGCAAATTATCTAAGAGATAGTATCAGAAACTTTCACATTCAACAGACCAGCAGCACTGAGGACATATTCAGATCGAGCAAGAAGAGAAGATGGCATTGGCGTGACCATATGTACAATGGGCAGTGACAGAATCCCATACGCAGAACATCGCATGTCAGGAAGGCCGCCTAAAAGGTAAAGATACAACTGGTACTTTAACTCCACGTTATGATTTTTCAACATCCACATGACACTTTTAATATCTCGTCGTAGATACTTTTCTCTTTTTCATACATTTAACTTTTCCCTCAATTAATAGTAAAATTCTCTCAGCATCATCTTTATCATTTCTTTCCATTCTACCCTCCTCGGTCTAACACTTCTTCGGTTTTCATTAATTCGTGATAAATATATTTGCATCGTAAGTATTTCGTAACTCATTATCTTAGTGTGACCAAACCATCTCAAAAAAATCTCTAGCGTATTTTATACATGTGTGAATATTCTCAAATTATGTTTAAAATCTCATTTACTTTCATCAAATATATATTTCCTCAGACTCCATTTATTCAAATCTAAATTGTTCTTTATTCCTGTTTATTTATTTTTAAGGATGATTTAACATTTTTACTATCAATGTCGCTCGCATCCTCAAATTTAATAAACATTTAATTAATTTAAAACGTATAAATGTAAACCTTTTTTAATTTTTTTCTCGGCAAACACGGTTTTTCGCTTTTCTTTATGGATTTTTTATGAAGCAGCACCAGACCTCGGGGAACTTATCTGAAAAATAAACAAAAAGATAAATTAGATTGTTTTTACTATACAACGTAAAACCGGAATGTTTCTGTATAACAGTGACGTAAAAAGGATTTCTTTGCAAGGATATTAAATTCGTCATTAATTTCTGAAAAGGTCAAAGTTTCATTGCCTCTTTTTCCTTTTTTATTCCTTTGATTATTTCACAACATGGGCCATAACAAAAGATTAAGTTTAAAAAAATACCCAAAGAAATCATTCATGTAAACCTTCCGTTTTTTTTTTATTTTCACACTGGAATACAAAAATTATGATATTTCCATAAATACATGTTCAGAGTTAGTCCAAACGTAGATCACAGCGCTCCCTATTTTAGGGGGCGGTGAGATGTACAGAATTATTAGGGGGCATTAAAACTTTGTAGAAGATCACTTTGATATTTATTAAATATTCCTGTATTAGAAAAAAAATTATGAATATTTCACTAATAAATGTCTTCATCTAACAACTGGTTTTATTTGTAGCTTCACACTTCTGTTAAAACAGGTTTCAGCGCGGTTTGATAATGACAAAACTTAAAATCGATTAAAAAGTTGTGGAGGTTTGAGCCTTTTTATTATAAAACTAAATCCGGATATGGAAGAGTTCGTGAAATATCATCAAGTACAAAGGTTTTTACCATCAATTACGAGTATGATAAAAAAATATTAATATTGCAGATTGCATGGTCGTTTGAATTAGGAATATTATTTAATTAACACAATTAATTGTTTCAACAAAATAAACATACCGAAAAGTTAGTATTACTGAATGGATATATACCTTATTCTAATAACGGGAACTGAAATTATCCACGGTTAAACTAGAGATACTTGGACTTATATTTAGGTGCGATGGTCCAAAAAAGTTGAAAAATGTTGGTTCAGAAAATACAATAGGGGTAAGTACATCGAACATGATCTTCAAGAAATCTTTATAAAGATAAAACTATCAGTTCTGATTTGTATCAAACTAAAGTTTCACTATTCTGGGTAGGATCGAACTCTTTTGAGATGTTATTGAAATAATGTTGCTTTTCTATTGTACTTACTGTCTTCAATTAATAAAAATCTACTACAAAAATCAAAAAACTTTACAGTGAAAAGAAAAAAATACTGTATGCTTACAATGATAAATGACTCGAAAATTAAGTAAAATACAATATTTTAAACTCATTTCTTTTATAATTTGGTGACGGTGTATAATATATATACTTGTTATTATGTGTTGTATTGAACTGTTGTATTTAGCTTTCGTTATATACAGTCCTGGCGAATCAATCTCCGTGTGGTAATCTTTTTCAATCAACCAAAAAGGTGTAAGAGAGACCTGATGTGGAAACCAAACTGAACCCCTTTTTTATAAAATTGCGTACTAATTTAAATCGAATCCGCAATTGCTGGATTGGAAAACAGGCGTCTTATCAACTAGGTCACGAAAGTTGGTTACATTGTAATTCAAAATCAATCGAACCTATTATTAAATGATTTGATGGGGCATTTGCATCAACTAAATAAAAATTCCACGTGTCAATCTCATCCAACTGAACACAGAAAGGTGATGAAAACGCTTAAAATAAAAACCAGACTGCTTCCTTTTTTTAAAAACAATTGAATACCTAGCACGCAACATTCGGGCTAAAAAACAAGTGTCTTACTAACAAAGCTACGGAGGTCGGGATGATATTTATGTATGAATCTCTTACAGCCAACCAGAAAGATGGTAGAGACTTGTATGAATCTCTTATAGCCAACCAGAAAGATGGAAAACCAGACTCATACCCTTTTAGAAAACATTTGGTACCAATGGGAATCAAGCCTGCAACCTCTGGATCGGAAGAAATGTATTTAGTCAACTAGAGTCTAGTTACTAGACCACGGAGCTCGTCTCATTATCTTTTCTGGGTAACTATGTACCTGTAAATTTCTCGCTGATTTTTATTTTATTTTGACATTCAAGGTATTTAGCTTGACTAAAAATCAATAGGGAGATTCATCCCTTGTCCCTCTTTAACCTTGGATAAGCAGTTGTTTAAAAGCCAGTTTGGATGGATCGGCCATGTTCACAAAACAGACGACCGAAAAATGATCATAAAATTGTGACAACAAAAAAATACATTTTTCGTCAAATTTTATAATAATCGTGTACATTGATAAAATAAGTGTGTATATTGATGAAAAATAAATAACTTTATAAAGCTTAACTCCAACTTCAGTGATTGAAGATGAGAAATGGTTGCTTATTTATTTTATATCTCAACAGGAACAGATTGCTCACCAGTGTATTTTGAGATTTACGAATTTAACAAGTTTTTTGTAAATATTTCCTTAAAAAATACCATAACCCCAGCAATGAAGAAAAGGACAACCGTTTCTCATCGACGGCGAAAGGATGGATAAATAAATAAAAACCTTTTAAACTCGTTTCGTGCGGCCGACGACAGTAAACTTTTAGAGTGGTTTGTACACTTACCACTTTTGAAGGGTGTCAACACTGAGAATAAATATCACTAAAGGATTAAAGGTGACGGGTGAATCCTTGAAATGAAGGTAGGTGAGTACGGGGACGTGTTAAGGGTGGTTCGTTTAACGGAATGATTTTCTATCTGTATTCCATACTCAGTTTGATTCCAGTCTGGTTTTCACTTAAGGCCTCTTTCACATATTTCTGGTTGGTTAAAAGAGATAGACACATGACAATAAACCCGCCAGGTTGTACTATTTACAACGAAAGTGTAATACAATACATACGCTGTTATGGGAGACGAAATAAATTTCCATACAGCGTGAGCTTTACAAGAAAATCAAAACCTTCCCATGTATTATTAGTGTGGCGTTACGTTACGCTGAAAAAAGAACTGCTTAACTGGACACATCTCAGTAAACAGAAAAGTAGCGTTGACTTACGGGAAAAGGGAAATGACTCGCATCTTTAATAAAACGGAAATGCCTCTTGAATAGACAATGCAACGAATATTCCCGCAGATGGAATAAGAACACTTGACATTCTTCTGTTAGGATAGCAGCGTTAACCAACTACTGTTCGGCGAATTTTCACTAGTTTTAATAACACAGCATTTTCACTTTTATGAATAATGTTTTCCTTATATACGTATGTATGTATTGGCAGAAATCTTATTTGTAAAAAAATTGAACTTTTTTTCTTTTTCACATTGTTTTTTTTTTATTTAGCCAGTTTTTCATCTGAATCTGTTTTGGGGGCTAAATGTTTAACATATATTTATCCCAATTTCTCCACTTGGTTACCTATCATCGCTTTTTCCACATGTTCTATTACGAGTACATGTTATTTGAAAGGTGGTATTTTAAAAATCAATTTCATAAAACTAAGTTGTGGTCGGTGAGTCTTAGATTTTTCGTGATTTTTTTAATATATCAGAAAATAAAGAACGTCTTTATCATTTTACTTCCAAAAAGGGAAAAACGCATCGCACCTTGGAAAAAAATTACTTTGTATACGGAATTGGTGCAAATGATTCATCGTGCAAAAAGCGGTTTGGGAGATTAAGAAAGGGTATGTTAATATCAAAAATGATCAACCTTCTTCAGCCAATTTAATATCATGTGTGATTTGTTTTTTTAATATTTTTGTACTTATGAGTTTGTGGTTATTTCTACATTACTACATTTTTTTCGCATTCCAATGCAGTGCATTCTCAGCACTCCACCTTTTTACACCTCTGACAGGAGAGAAAACTTGGGGATTGCTGGTCGGATAAAGTTTGCAAAGTTTAGACGATTTGGCGCAAAAGAAAATCATGAAAATTATCCAGTTTTTGTTATCGGAGGGTAAATATTTCTAATTTTGACAAAATTTTAGGGGGAAATATTTTGGTGCATGTTTTAAGTCCCCGATGCAAATATTAATATTACTATTAATAAGAATAAGTATAGCTTAGTTGATAAGAATTCTGTTTTTCATCCAGGGGGTATTTGATTCCGATTTTTTTAAATTTTATTTTTAATGTATTTTTGGTTGGAAGAAAATTCCACATCGCAATAAACCCAGTAGACTGTTTTCCATACAAAGAAATAAGTACAATACATATCATTTATGCAATTTCTTTAACAAAAATATATTGTGTCTTTCTCTACCCCTTTAACATATATTTTTTCTTAAATGATATCTTGTGTCACCAATTTTTTGTCTGCCTCGTATCAAGGAACTCATTTACTAATTTTAAAATATATTTACTTCCCCATTCAAATAATAATTCACTACGACACTCCATAGGCATGTAATATATTTCATACTATATACCTACATATCTTGTGTTTACACGTTTTACATATTGGTCCTTTGATTTGAACTGTTACGAAGACCTGTTTTAGAAACTAACATTGCCTCTAATACAATTTCATGAATATTCACATAAAATTATTGACGGCCTCCGTGACTTAGTTGGTAAGAAATCTGTGTTTCAGCCCTGAAGTCACGAGTTTGATTCCAATTGGACCTAGATTTTTCTTTGAAAAAGGAGATTTCCATTCTGGTTTCCACTTAATATTTTTTTAAAACCTTTCTAGTTGATTATTCGCCAAAAATACCTTTATTTTCAAATAACTAAAAATCCCTGACAGATTGTCGGCATAATGCCTACGACGAATCCTCAAGAGATAAATTGCTCATCGCCAAGGAGACACTTTGAAGAGGCTTGTGGTCACAAAAACCGTGAAAGACAATGCACTAGAGAAATAGTTCCAATGCGTTCGACTAAGTGAGAGATGCAACATAACTATCCTTAATAACTGCTCTTCGGAGTACATAGATGGATGAAGAAGAATTGTCAAGGCCTGTTATGGTAGTCATGATTCTCAGTCGTGATCTGTACGACAGAATGGATGGTTGATTGAAATAGATTACTACGTGGTAATAAACCAGGCTGTAATGTATACAGCCTGGTTTATTACCACGAAATATTCTAAACGCTAAATGTTACCAATTAAGTCATGAATAAGTTTCTGAATATTCATTATTTTCGTATGTCATTGAACTGCATTGCACAATTGACATTTACAATTCATATCCATAATTGATATTTACGATTCACATCCATGTACAATTCACATCCATAATTGATATTTATAATTCACATCCATAATTGATATTAATACTTCACATCCATAATTGATATTTACAATTGATTTATCCACAATTGATATTTACTATGTAAATTTGATTTTACATAATTGAAGATTTATTCGAATTAATGATGATGGATGATGTCTGCGCTTGTATTGGTTTATTGAGTGTAAGCTATTGCACTTCAACATGGACACAATCTAAAAATGCTATCTAAAATTCAGATAGCGATGCGATTAGAATTAAATCTGTTTGATTAGGTAGAATTTTATGTTGCGCTATTTTTGCGTTGCTTGCTTGCCTTATAAGAATTTATGATGAACAGCATATAATTATCTTCAAACTGGTCCGGAAGTTTATCCACCAAACATCGAAACTAGAGCATCCGATTGCTTAGCATGATTGCTAACCATTACATCACGGCCACCGATAATTGCACAATTGGTACTGATTTTATATATTTACTCTCATAGTTCATATTTTTGACAGCAAATTTTGTTCTACATAATCAAAGATTTGGTAAAATTCGTATATTATGAAACTGTTAAGAAAAAGTATTAATATGCTAAGATAATAGAATAATAAGAACTTAAAGGTATGGTAGTGAAAAGTGGACGTGGAAAAGACTGAAAAGAGCCAAATAAATGGTGTAGAAATGACAAAGCAACACAAAATACAGGATGATGTGATTAGGGACGAATGTGAACTTAAAGCTGATGTGTTGCGTAAGATGAAGGAGAACACTCTGAAATGGTTTGGACTTGTGGAACGAATGAATGGGGGAAAACTAACAACACAAATATACAGTGCAAATGTTAGTGGAAGTTGTGGTAGAGAAAGACTAAGGAAAATAGTGTTGGATCAAGTGAATGATATTTTGAAAGAAGGAAATATAAGAAGATAAATTTTTGGAACTGTATGAGAAGGCGCATGGACGTGTGCGAGATGAAATATATATACATATCGAGATAGGAGAGTTAGGCACTCTGTCGCTCTGCCTACCCCAAAATGAAAACGGCGTTAAGGCATGTATATTCGTGTAACATAATTGATGCTAACTCTCCATATATATCCACAACTGTAGCATTTACTTTACAAATTATTCTCCACTTACTTCTATTGAATCAAACAGAGAGAACTTGTAACAAGTGCCTCAAAACGTTCCTGAAAAGGAATTCAAATTTTCAGTGTGCTACAGATTTCAGTAGCTTGAAAGAGTAGATCTTGAAACAAGCGATGCATTTTTAATGAGGCAGGACCGTTTTACGGCTTACTCTGTTCAGAGCTTCATTGTTTAATGGAAATAGATGTTTGTACGACATAAAACAAGTTTTCACTACTTTTAATTTTAATTTTACTATCGGAACTAAAAATATATTATTTCTCAACTTATTCATCAAAAAATGACTTACCATTTATTGCAAATAAAAAGAATTATTTTATTGACATTAAAATTTGCACATATTCTTCAATTAAATGACTGATTATTTTAAGAAAAATATTGATATAAGACATGGGCAGTGAAAGTGTGTATTATGTAGTAACAAATATCCCTAAGACCACTTAAGTTGTTTATTTGACGCTTCTGTGCTTTGATGTCTACAAAAAAAGCTTTTTGACACTTTAGACGCCTTGAAAAACCACAAAGTGGCAATTAAAACACTTTATTTTCTTTGACTTCAATGTACGATCTTTTGTCAATCAGTAAAAAAGGTTTCAAAATTAACATTCAAATAAGAAATTTGAGTACGCATGAACATAAAATATAACGTCACAAAAATTAAAAACATTTACATGAATCATATACAAAAAAAGATCAAAAAGTAGCCCGCACATGCATACCACCTACCACACATAAAATACAAACTTGAGACAGGTCAAGGCTCAGGTTATCAAGGGCCCTATAACATACAAATAAAAGAAGAAAACAATAATTAAAAAAGTTATATAAATATATACACATATAATTAATGCACTCCTATACACAAAAAACAAACCCACATCGAAATTTCAACTTATTTACAGAGATCTCGAAAAGTTTAAGAGAAACAAAGTCAACGAAAAGAAAGAGGAAAAAAAATCAACTAGAGTCACGCTGTGGCGTCGGATTTATGGTTCAAACAAACAAAAACGCTCTCTTAGAGAACATTTCAAGGCATTAAGACAGTCACCAAATATGTCCCAGATTGCAGTATAGTCATAATCTAATCGATGCAATCTGGGTATGGGAGAATTATTTTGTGCTTTAAATAGTACGGAGTGGATTTTAACACATTATTTTACTACTATATAAGACCATAAAGTGTTATTTTCTACTCTTGTGTGCCGTAAAAACTTTTTTTTTATACTTTTGTAGCTTTAATACCTCAAATTAGCATTTTGGATACTATTTTACCATGTTTGCTACAAAATATACTCCAGTTTGACCTTATAGGCCTTTAAAATAAAATAGCTATGTTAACTATTTTGCTTTCTTAATGCCACAAAATAGCTATTTCGACACATTTGTGCCTTTAAGACCACCATATGTTAGGACACTTTTCGGTCGCTAGAACAATAATGTGGGTGTGGGTGGGACAAAAAAATACTATACCGACACTTGTTGTCTTTTAAGTCCAACAAGTATGTTAAGTACCGATTTTAATGAGAATTTTGAACATTTAAGACAAAAATCGTTTGAAATCCAATACTTATAACCACGAAGTTTTATTATTTGTGGTTACGTGTAGGACTTTCGTGCAGATTTTTTTTTATTTAAAACACAGACAAAAATGTTTTCTTTTTGAATAGAAAATATTTTTCCTAAATAGATTATTAAAATACAAGATTCATAATGAGATCATATTTACGTGTACATGTTTACGTTTTATCACGCCGTGCCTCTTGCGGAGTAGGCAAATCTCCTCACTTTTCCGTCCAACACACACAACGTTAACCTCCTCCACATTAATATACGAGTATATCGTAATGCACAACATTATATTATTAATGCTTCTTACTTTACCTTCTTTCGAAATATGGTCCACTTGATCCTATCACGTTTTCCTCGTTGTATCTCTTCAACGCTCACCTTGCACCTGTGACTTGTATACTTGCTTAATCATTATTTTATTATTCATTCTACCCACGTGTCAAACCACTTTAACGTCCTTCCTTTATTCATCTTACTTATAACATACATTTTATCTATTCATTGATTTATGATGTCTTCATTCCGCCTTCTCTCATACATTTATACTTTACAATCAATCATATAGCCCAGATAACAGATCTCCTCTGCCTTTACTCGCCCACCATACGTTTTACTGGACATCTCTCATACAGCTTACTGTCATATTATCTAAATCGCCTTCAGAAAGCACACCATCACATCGGCATATAAAAGTCTACGTGCATTTATTTTACTGATTGTTATACCCCTCCAATCATCTTTTAACCCTTCCTTCCCTGTGATGTGTAACTAGTGCACATTGCTTATAAAAACTTTAATATCTCTATAAATATAATGGATATGGTCAGCAACACAAGGGTTCTTCAAAGAGCCAAAGTTGATAGAGAGTTGCTGACTAATATTAAAATCCGAAAGGTGTCCTACTTGGGTCATGTACTTTGTACTTTGCTGTAGAGGAGCAAAGTACAAATTACAGCACCTGATCACCCAAGGCAAAATAGAAGGCCGAAGAGGTATTGGCAAGAGGCAAATCTTCTGGTTCTGCAATATACGTGATTGGACTGGCATAAGCGGCGTTGGAGATCTTTTTCGGGCTGCCGGGGACAAAGATGACTACTTTCAAGTGATATTCAACGTTGGAGGGACCTGACATGACACTGCGAAGAAGAAGAAGATAAATATAATAAATACTGGGTTCAGTTTTTAGGTATTCCTCCGTTATACATTTACGCATTGAATAAAAAAATAATATTAACAATATTTAGCACTTATCGGCTACATCAGATATACAGGGAGGTACAAAAAGGAGTGCACTTTTGAAAGTTCGAAATAAAAAAAAGCTTTACATCTGGAACATATTTATTAATTATAACTTAAAGCTAATGAAATGCAATTTTATTTTTTAAAAATTACGTTATCCAAATGATGTCTGGGCTTCTTGGGGGGCAGGTAATGTTACCCCTCCTTGAAATCCACTTTTGTGGAAACATGTCTTTCACTACACCAATGTTCTCGTTTGAAGTGAGACACGTGGCTCCATCCTGCTGGAACTACGTCTTCCTGTTGTAGCCTTGCGATTCTTGCAGTTTTGGAGCCAAGTAGGTCCTCAACATAGCCGTATATCGTTCTGAATTAACCGTAACTGTCCGGCCACGATTGTTTTCAAAGAAAAACGGCCCAATGATACCCCGTTTTGGCAATTGCCGCCCATACAGTAACTTTCGGTAAGTGGAGGGGCCTCTGATGTTTCAACCTGGGATTCTCTGCCGCCAATATCGACAATTTTATTTATTGACAAATCCGTTCAGGTTTCTTCATCCGAGAAAATGATGTTATTGAAGTGAGTGAAGGTGTCGAGCATTTCATTAGCGAAATTTAACCTCGATTCAAAGTCTGTTGGTTTCAATTCTTGAACTAGTTGAACTTTATAGGGATGCAATTTCATTTCAAACCATAAAATTCGCTGTAACGTCGATTTAGACACACCTAAAGCCGATAAACGTTTGCGAGTCGACATTCTTGGATTTGTGCGTAAAGATTCTCGAACTCACTCAATGATTTCGTTGGTGCGTGAGACTCTTGGGTGACCCCGTGGCCGAATTTTTTGCGTCGATCCTATTCTTTCGAATCTCTCGAGCCACTGCTTGATCAAATTAGTGCTAGGACACTCACTGATGCGCCGTAATTCGAATTTAACCCGAAAAAGTCGTCGAACAATTACATAAGATCGATTGTTCTCGAAAAACGCGCGAACACAGAACGCGCGCTGTTCTTCCGTGTAATGACTCATGGTGACTAAAATTACATAAGCCAAGCGATGCACTGACACCGCCCCGCGCCCCTTCCCTTTTCCGTTAAGAAATTATTAAGGATTTAAAAGTGCATTTCTTTTTGGACCACCCTGTATTTTGTGAAAATCGGGAATAAATTCACCAACACAATCAAATGTGTGCCAGTGTGTGACGTAGGCATATTCATTCTAAAAAACCGCTATGGGTGAGGAAGCGACGCTATTCACGTCTCACTCTCATTCTACTTCGGTATATGGGAACGCAAGAAATAAAATCTCAGTTCGCTCGTTTCTCTCCCTTCAGTAGTTCTCAGGCATTCGTTTGAGGTGGTCGCTTCGCCCATTTTGTGAGCGTCGGCCGATGTTTTTTTCACGTTTTCAGCAATCAAATTTCAAATATTATCACTTTTGATTTCAAATTAATTAATTTAAGCGATTGTCTATGAATATTCTTATTTTTTCGATTTTAAATCTCTCATTTTTACATGTGTATTGAATACACAGCACCGGAACGCGCGGATTTTTTTAGCACAGGAAGGGAAAGGTTAAACGAGGCATACACGACTCGATATATATATTAAACAACCAATGTAACATCACAGATCCTTGTTTTACATCTTTAGTAATTTTAAACTACTCAGAAAGTTCATCATCACTGTTGCAGGTGCACTTTTTTTTAAGTGTAACAAGGCAACTGATCATATTAATTTATCATGCATATAAAAAGTTTTCAATACTTCCCGCAATTTATCTCTTCTTCAGTCATATACTTGTTCGATGTCTAAAAATACACAAAAGACCTTGGTCCCTTCAAATATTTCTCAAATATGTTTCGTATCGCAAAAATCTGGTTTATGAATCCTGCACCCCCAAAAAAGCACCTCGCGCTTCCATATTTTCGTTTCAGTTATTTTCGTCACTCCCAATCAATCAGGGTTGTTAGCTAGCCACACTCAATGAATTGATGTGTCTTTAAGTATGATTGACTGGCTATACTCAATAAACTGATGTCTCTATAATTATTATTTTCCATTTTAGAACCCTTTTACTTGTACTTTATCATGCTTTTACTTGTATTGTAATAAAAATGTTTTTACTGAAACAGTTAACTATATTGAACCATATTAAAAAAAGTCTTAAAAATAAGGTCTCATCTCATCTCATCGGGCTAATTTATATTTTTTTTATCTTTTTCAGCTCAATATTTTTTACAAATATTTACTCAACAAAAAAAATAAGGGTTCCATGTTAGTGAATATAGGCACAAATATACGGAATTGAAAAATAAAATAACCCACCGATTAGCATAGTCCACAACCCTGTTGAGCTCTTTGATATAATTATTAATGAGGGGTCGCAGGTGACCCGCTGCTTTCAGAAACCAACTGGCTGGAAAATTTCCACTGAATTTCCACATTTTCAGGAGGGTAGAGACTGTTACGTCACCCTTCAACACGGTATTATCGGCAACTTTTCTGGGTCACCATAGAAAATAAATAATGACTCTCCTGAAATAAACCTACTGAAAGAGAGTTTCGGTTTATTTTTAGTTTTATTTCTTTTATTACACAATTTATGTCGGTCTCGTTAGTTCAAATATTTCGTATGCAAAAATATATATTTTAACACAAGTTATTTATTTGAATAATTCCCCGTTAAACATATAATATCCACTTCCTCATATTACATAATATATCAACCTTCGTGCAATCGATGGTAATAAATCTTCATTTTTACCCGGAAGTTGCGAGTTTCATTCTCGTCCGTACTTATTTTTTTTTTAATTTTGATACTGGTTTTTCACTTCAGGCCTCTTAAAAATGTTTCTAATTTGTGTTAAAAGATAGCCACATGGCAAGAAACCAACCAGGCTGGACTGCACATGGCGAAGCAGAATAATACAAAAAAAACGCGTTAATAACGACATCCGTGGTCTAATAAGTAAGACGCTGGTTTTTTATACAGAGATTTTGGGTTCTATTAGTGTTGGTACCCAAAAAAGGGGCACTGCTCTGTTTAAAGAGTTTGTCTAGTAACAATATGTAAATACGCTAGGCGTGTGTGAGTATAGTTGATTGTTCAGTATTAATATCTGGAAAAATTAAATCAGAAGACGACTCAAGTCGATGATACAAAAAAGGTTATTATTGAGATAAGTAGAGCTTATGACTAAAAAACTTGAGGTATGTAGGCAAAGATGCATGTTCGCATAAAAAACTTGAAGTATGTAGGCAAAGATGCATGTTCGCATAAAAAAGGCTAACTCTGAAAAATATGCAGAAATTATATTAGGGAAACTACGGGAACCTGGAGGAAAAATCGGGTTCACAATACGAAAGGGTGAAAAACTTTGAAGGAAGTCTCTCTTTTTCATGACCTAGTTACAAGACGCATGTTTTCTTCCTGAGGGATGCAGGTTTGATTCCCGATAATACCCGAAAAAAAAGTCTCAATCTGGTTAAACAGTTAGTCTAGTTACTATAATTGTGAGCAGATGATAGTAAAAAATATTTTTTCTCTTGTTTTACTAGTAATTGTATGATGTACGTATGTAATTTACTCGTAATATTTAAAAAAAATCATTGCGCATAACATGTTTGTTTATACGCTGCTTAAAGAAGAATTATATTTTAAAGTAGGTAAATACGTAAATAATATGTATTATTTATTAAAACTTACACTGTACAGCGTGCAATATGGTTATTTTATTGCCAAATAACAATCTCTTACAACCAATTATTCAATTGTTTAACAAATACTTGAGTGAAAGGTGGGAGATTTACACTATTTACGTATAGAAAAGAGCTTAGTAATACCAAAATAATTTAAAAAAATACAAATTCAACAAGATAATAGACAGTAAGTATTGTAGAAGGAAAGGTAGAATGGAAAAATGGGTTACGAAAAACTTAGAAAGCACTGCGTTATTGAAGGGAGATGTAACATTTTTAAATTCGCTTTTTAAGCACGTCAACGATGGTACGAATATTAAATTAGCCGGCAGCTATTTGTTACTCTCTGAAATCTTACGACTCGAAAAAAGAAAAACAACTGGAAAGTCTTTTTCTAAGAATTTTTTTCTTGTTACCACAGGGAAAAAATTGGTAGTTAAAGAAATTTCGAAGGAAGATAGATGTCATATCATAGACTGAAATGGAGTGAGGAGTGTAAGGGGGCTGATTTAACTAGCTTAAAACAGGGAAAATCTTACTTTGGTGCTCGTCAACGTTAGTGGAACCTAATGTAACACTAGAGGAAACATGTATTAAATAAATTAACCAGTTAAAAGAAAAGTCGATCAATCAATAATATTTAATATATAATATACCTATACTCATATGCGGTAAAGCTAGCGTAACAAAATCGATTAAAAAAAATCTAGACTACTGGTTTGAGTACTTACATCGCATGCAGGGCACTGACCCTGCAATGAAGACTTTGTTCTACGATCTGATGTGGCATTTGAGAGAAGGGAGACCAAAGCTCAGATGGTTGGGTGATGTTACAGAGAACTATCACACATTGGGTATAATTAATTGGAGGAGAGTGACCGAATGAGATAAATGGCCGAAAATCCTGCAAGCAATCCACCAACACCCAGTTTTTTTCAAATTTATTTTAATACTTTCATGGAAAAAAGTATATCGGATTTTTCTCATGAAAGTATTTTTTCCAATCAACCACTTTTTCGTTTCAAAAATATTTTCAGTATCCGTGACAGTTTCTTAAAACTAAATAAAATAATGTTTGAATAAAAGTAACAAAAATGATAACAAAATATTAATCTCAAGGAAAATAGGTATAAATATGATAATTATTAAGGAATTATCTAGATGACGAGAAATAATTTGAAATAAATAACGTTTTTTTAGGTTTTTTTTAAAGAACACAATTGATTGAGGTAGAAACATTGTTCC
This sequence comes from Odontocerum albicorne, assembly GCA_949825065.1. Classification (NCBI taxonomy): domain Eukaryota; kingdom Metazoa; phylum Arthropoda; class Insecta; order Trichoptera; family Odontoceridae; genus Odontocerum; species Odontocerum albicorne. Next base: position 19,430,913 of record OX463858.1, read on the forward strand.
AATGTCGAACTCAGTGAATCGCAAAAGATGGTGTGTAGAATGATGTATTGTGTTTTGGAATAAAAGGGATGTGTCCATCACCAGAGAGGAGAGATGGTCTATGCTCAAAGAGAAAATTGAATTTATCATGCAGATATTGTTGACAGCTTTGATCTTTGACAGTCGAAAAAGCCTTGATATTACATGGAGATTTATTTAATTTCATCTCACCCTAGGTTTTAGAACTGATGGCACAAAAAATCTTCAAGATTGTTTATTTTTTAAAGTTTTTTTTATAAACTTATTAATTTCAATACTAATTTCAAGTTCAAACATCACTTTAATAAACTCTTCGATGGGAAATTAAATTACACTGTCAAACTTTAAAAAAAATACATAATAATATTTCAAGTTTTGTTTTCAACATAATATCTTTCTCAAAGTAGTTAATTATACCAAGCAAAAAAATTCTCTAAATTTGAACAAAGTTTCTCAAGTGGTATATTGAAATCAATTATCCGTACTTCATGAAACTTTTCAAAAACTAAAGAACTTTAAAATCTCCAGATAAGAATTACTGAGAAAACATTAAACACTTGAATATTTATTTTTTTACAAAAGATTTCATCATGACTCATTGAACATGTATTATACTCGTATTTTACCTTTTTGAAGTTTGGAAAATGGATGAACTATCAAACAGTACAGCAGAGCTCCGATTATCCGACCTTTAAGAAATCTGTTTTGTTTTTTTCTTTTGATGTTTGGAATAAGGATGAACTATCAAACAGTACAGAGGAGCCCCGATTATCCGACCTTCAATAAATTTGTTTTATTTTCCCAATTAATGTTTGGCAAAAGGATGAACTATCAAACAGCACAGTAGAGCTCTGATTATATGAATTTTGATTATTCGATATTCTGGACAAACCAGTCAAATTAAAAATTGTGTGGTTCAACAAAGAAGCCTTTTATGCCAAGGTGACGTTATATTTTACTATTATTTTAAGAAACTATTTTCATTGTTTTTTTTTTGTTCATTATTTTTATTAACGCTTTGTATCCCGATCCCGTGTTTTAACGTGATAAACTAGATTTGCTTTGATTCACGGTCCCGTGTTTTTGCGTGATCAATACCTTTTCAAAAACAATAGTCTCCTGATTTCTAACATAGACAATAAATATCCTAGAAAATGAAAATATCCAAGAATGGCATTACGCGGCTCATTTTCTTAAACGAAATTATCAGTTTTTGAAGGCAACAATCCAAAAAATTATTGGTGTGCCAAATCTCGCTTTAATTTTGAACAGGGCCTCCAATTTATATCGCGCATGAAGTCATGTAAGTAAATTGATTATAATGAAGTAATATAATGGTAATTAAATAAATCTTCAATTTCTTAAAGATACATAAATATTTCTTTAACCCCCCCCCCCCCCCCTTGGTGAAAAATTCCTGTCAGTAGCATGCAGAGTGCCCTTACTAAAAAAAATTAGAGTAGCACTTCAGTGCATACGGGTTTGCGACCGCTGATATATACTCGTACATAAAAGTTGAAAAATTATTTGAAAAGACTCTTTTGAACTAATCTTGAATTAAAAATATTCACTGAACAGACGTGAATTTGCTCAATCGTGGCATTCTCACAATTGATGAATTTCAACGTACAACTGTCGTAAGGACACAATCGAATTAAAGAAAATCCGCGTGTTTCTAGCAAGAGTGAATTTATGTTGAAAACGTAATTTATATACTAAGAACTTAAGTGCATTTTCTGAATCGCCTTACTAGCGATGAAACTCAAATGTATGACAGAGATCAAATCGCTACCATTTATGATACGCACTCAATCTCGAACCTGTGTGGCGTAAAACCAGTGCCTGCCATCTCAAAAAATATGTCGTAACATAATGGAATAGATTTTTTACGTCACGTGTTAAAAACACGTTTTATTACGTAATAAATATTGTGACGCACACATTAAAAATGTTATCATCCTTTTTATATGTTCGCAAGCCTTACTCAGGGAGATATTTACCGAAAGTGGAACCTTTGATGGTCGTTTTTTCAGATAAATAAAAAATGAAAATTTATTAGTTTCATTTATTTTACATGATGGGTTAAAAATATATGAACAAAGGGAATTTTCACAAGTAAACAAGGGAATTTTCACAAGTATTTTACTGTTTTCATAGATACAAGACAAAAACTTTAATTAAAATGGATGATTATTTTAAGTGGTTTTGTTTTATATATGTTTTGACCCCTTGATATTATTCAGGAAGGTTGATACAAAGAGTATAGGAGGACGGTAAATTCAGGATAAAAACGTAAATGTCAGTTGACTAAAAATATTGTGATACTGGGAAGTATCTAATTAAATGGCTGCAGTCACCCCCTTCATATCCTTACACTCAACTTATAAACATTTATTTTGTAATATTTAACATATTTTTTTAAAAAGATAATAAAAAGATTGGTTGAAAAAGATTTCATAATTGCAATAAACCCTTATACTGTACAATGTATAACAAAGTTGTAAATAATTCACTGGTACGCATTGACATTAATCAAAATTAGATTGTTTATTGAATTTCATAATATTTTTGTCCAAAAACATCTGAATGAACACGTTATTTTTCTTGTGTTTCCGCAAGGATTTTATATATTGTTCGTTTATTTTCTGAAAGACATCAGATCTTGAGGCTATTATCCTTGACACTAAGTTTCCTTTATCACTGCTAAAAGCACTTAGCATTGTCATATCAAGTAACGCATCAACCAAACGCATATTCTTAGGAAAAATACTGTAAGAATAAAGTGTTTTATTTCTAGTGTTACTATACAAACATTTGGTTGTAAATATGAGGAAAGGAAGCAGTCCACAAAACATAAGTTTATTTATAATATGAAATAAAATCAATAAATAATGTATAGACGTATAGACAATAATGTACAGAAAAATAAGAATAAAATCCTTCCATGTTAGTCCTAACTCAAACATATGTGTTTTTACCTTATGTTTTGTAAAAAAAAAGAAAACCTAAAAGTATTATTTTTATCTGAATATTTCTTGTCCCTAACTTCTACTATACAATTCCCAACCTTATCCATAGTTTTCTTAACATTCATCTTATGTTTTTAATTTTGTTACCTATACTCAAGTATTGTATTATTTTATTTAAGTTTAAAACAAGCTCATGAATAAAGATTATTATTTTTAAACCAGAGTTTTGGAATAAATTAATTTTAATTTATAATCTACGAGATGTTTTTTTTTATGCAAAAGTGCTAAATAAATAAATAAGTCCATGTCAAACAATGTTATGTTTTCAAAAATATTTCAAAACACTAGGGTAGGGGCGGGGGGGGGGGGTGAATATTATCTGCATATTTAACTACGTTTGATGAGACTGGCTGAAAGTTTTTAAAGACTAAAACAGAAAATAGGAATTTAACAAAAAAGTCCAAATATTAAATGAAACTGCGAATTTAATTATGGAAAATAAATTAAGCATCAGAGAGTCTTGAAACTTTTCTCGTCTTTGATTTCTTGAGAAAAAATAATAATCCTTTAATAAGAGGCGCCGTTTTTGCATTTCAACTTAAACACAAGATATGCGAAATTCTTATTTAGCATGACATGTACACAAACATACAAACGGACGCTGACAGGTGAATACAAAGGACTATAATTTAGCATTACATGTACACAAACATACAAACGAACGCTGACAAGTGAATACAAAGGACTATAATTTAGCATGACATGTACACAAACATACAAACGGACGCTGACAGGTGAATACAAAGGACTATAATTTAGCATGACATGTACACAAACATACAAACGGACGCTGACAGGTGAATACAAAATACTATAACTTTTATACCAGTTTAATCATACTTTTTATGATAGTTTACAACAGTTTAAGTTATGACGAATGAACCTTGATGTCGGACATACTATACTTAATTTTCGAACCAATTTATTTAGCATTATCCACAAAACATAATTTAAAATATACATAGTTTTAATAGACAGATGAACCGTAGAGCAGAAGTTAATTAATTTGCTAAAAACCCTCCATTTTGTCCAGGGGTAGCAAACCTTTTTGTGTCACGTGCCAAAACCGGTATTGAGTAAAGCCTCGTGGGCCGCGAGGGTTTTTTTTTTATTAATAGGCATTTCAAAACTTGAATACCTGGAAACTAGGTAACGTGCTTCAATTTATCCTGATTTATTTAGCGCTGTTTTTTATTTTTCAATAACCTTATCACTATGCCCTCGACTTGCTTGTAGGCTGTTATAAAGTGCCACATATGAATATTTTAGGAATACTCGATGTTACCAGCCCGGAACCACACTGGAAAAAATTAAGGCACCACCGGGAATTCAACTCGGAACTTTTGGTTCGTGAGCCAAACGACATTACCATTGAACGATGAGGGTTGACAAGTTCTTGAATAGATCATTTTTTTCAATATGAATACTATTCTCATTATAACATATGGGTGTCATATTACATAAATACCTTAATTAATAAATATAAGTATTGTTCTATACACCAATTACACGTAAAAAAATTATGTATACCTATATTTAATTTTCTTTTTGTCTTTATAATTATATACTATTATATTTTTATCATTTGGTATAAACCTCACATTTAAACCAGATTTTTATATTTTGGTATAAACATTCTTCTTCGTTTCGCTAATCTCGTGTGTGTCTTAATTATAAAATAACTATGTTTTACCGTTGTTTGTTTCATGATTTATAAAAAGAGTTCGCGGACCGCACAAAACACGTTGACGGGCTGCGGGTTGGCTATACCTGATTCAATGAGTATGAAGAATAACTTTACTAAGCAGGGCATGTGACGAAGTGATCTCTTTTCTTAGGGACAAATTTTATATTTTTGTACTAAATACTATAACACTCAGCTGAATCATGTTCTTATATTCCATCCACAATTCATACAGCATCATAATCTTAACAACCTCATCAAAATCATATCTAACATATCCTTATCACGCACTATATAAGCATCAGTAATTTACTCATATACACATGTGGAGATCTCTAATAAATCCTAACTCTTTGCTTTCCCCTGCTAAAGAACCACCTTGTTTCATTTTTATAATTTGAAAGAGTGGCATTATAATATAAAGATCGCTAAACTCCCTCTAAAATATGTTTATAATATTTGGTGCAAGGAACTGCACGTTGTACTACCTAAATGATGTAAATAATTTATAGTCGAATTAACAAAAAAAATATTTATGGGATAAACAAAAACATGTTATTGATTCAAAAACATCATACGTAAATTGAAAATCTACTAAAAATTTGCTGAAATTTTACCAACCGAATTTGAAACTTTTCATCTACGAGTAACTCAAATTTCAAGAATTGCGTTAAAAAACATATTTGGTACCGCATATCTCAAGTGATACATCATGTATATTCCTTTGTGTGGGGTTTGAAATATTTTCAGGAGTGATTATAAAAAAAAATTATAAACTTTCAAGAATTACTGAGAAAAACCATATTAAGTATCCCACATATAATGTGATACGTCATGTATCTCCTTTGTGTGAAAATTCAATTATTTGAAAAAGTGGTTCTGAAATCTTTTTACAAACTTTCAAGAATTACGAAATGAACATACGTTTTATCCCACGTATTCTGTGATATATCATGTAAAGTTAAATCGACTTCTACTAGTTGAATTTCAAGCTAACTATAATTTAAATTTTAAGAGTTACTAAGAAAAACAAAGTTATATCTTACATATCTCGGGATACATAATACGAGTAAGTATCCTTTGTATGAGAGCTTTATTATTCATAGAAGTGATTCTCAACATTTTTATGCAACTTCGAGTTTACTAAATATAACCATATTGTGTACCCCATATATCATATATCGCGTTATTCATCACATATTCTCTTTATGTGGGAATATAATATTGTGTAAAAGTTATTTTCAACCTCTTTATACCCACTTTCAATAATAACTACGAAAAACCATATATATTTCACAAAACACATTATACATTTAATGAAATTTCATAATTATGTACGTGGAATAAACTTCGAAATAAATCTTCATAAACTACATTTTGCTTTATGTCTGATCATATTGTGTAATCATATAATGTGGTATATTTAATCACTTCTTTGTATAACACTTTTAAGATTACCAAGTAAAACCATATTTAATAAACAAAATATCTTATGGTACATCATATACTCCCGTGATCTATCATCCTTGAATCCAGGGTGAAGATTCATATATATAGATGAAGAGATAAGCTTTGATAAGTCACTCAAATAATTATCTTACAATGTGTAACACCAAAAATCACTTAAACAATACCTACACATTAACAATGAAATCTCTTCAAATCCTGCCGACGAAACAAATCATGAATATTAAACATGTTAACCTAGCATAAAAGCACGTTTCTGATTAGATCACCTTTGCTTACAAAGGGATCACTGTTTAGTCTTACATAGTAACATCTTCATACCGATTGAGTTTTCCAGTCTAACAGCAACAAAGGGTAGTTTGGCTACATTTGAGGTTATTTTTGGCGAATCCACCGAAAACTAGCTGGGCTGCTTGAATTCTAAGCCTTATACCGCTTTCTTAGTACATTTACAGCACTACGATGACTTTGTCTTTTCTCTGTACCGTCAGACCTAAAGTCCATTGTCACTGCTGTCCTTTTCACATTCGGTTTGATGCCACTGAAAAATGAGTCTCTTTGAGTTTTTTTTTCTTCATTATTTCGTAGCTTTAAGCTAAAAAATGATCTTTCAGTATAGATTATACCGAACGGTGATTTTTTGCTCCCTATAGGGTGGGGGTGGAATCGAGCTGATGTAACAGACAAACGTTCGAAAGAAGCGTTAATGTATTCCAAAACAAGGCTATCCTAAGCAATTAACTATTTTCTATTTTTTAAAATAACATCTGTACCAAATTTAGATTTCGTAAAATTATAATTAACAAAGAGGAGGAAACGCTTGAAAGATTAAATTGACAACCATAGTCACCCTATTAAATTAACAGGCATCAACGACATATTACTAAGTGATGTTAACCCATTATAGGGGAACCACACATTTTTAATTAAATTTAATCCGCCCGTCGTTATATTCAGTACCCTCTATCACGTCAAAACCTTCAGTTAGTTAATTAATTTTAAAACAAATTATTTATATAACAAACTTTAAGCGTGAGTTGTATAACTTATTTAAAGTAATGAAAATGTTAATTTTGAAACATTTGAATATGTTGTTCAAAACTAATTTATCCCGTCAATCTTTATCCAGATATTATTAAAGAACGCTTGGTTAAAAATTTATTAATCCAAAGCGAGATGTTTTCTGTTGAAAACTTCCGATACTCAAAGGGGAAACAAAGTTTGCAGAGGCGACAGAGTGACAGGTAAATAAATATCAAGTAATAAACTTCAACGCTTTATTCAGCACACTTGAAAACTTCAAATTGTCAAGTATCGACAAGCAAATGATGATGTTTACGAGTATTGTCAAAGTTACAAGGTATGTATGGACTTACTTAGGAAGAAGGAAGTTTGTCCTTAAAAGAGTCAACCATCTCCAGACATAAAAAGTGAACCAAAAACCAGCTTATTATAAATATGGGGGATCAGTTCAGCTTGATCTCACCAACATGCTTATGGGGGATAAAATAAGTATCCAAATATACTTATAGAGTGATTTATGGGTTGGATTTCAAATAGCCTGTACTTTCATAGAAAGCTTCGATTGCAGCAAAACTCTTTTTTGACGCCAGTAGATCGAAGTACAATAACTAATCGGTCCGAAGATGTACATATATAAAATACTTAATATAGGCTCCTGCGGAAGTTATTGGCTTAATTTTTATCACTTTACAAGAAAATGGGATCTAGTGTGTAAATCCAAATGTCCACAAGGTTGTCACTTTTTAAATGTTTAGTAAACTATTTATATCCATCCATGGTATATTTCTTAACATACCTGGATTAATGATTTGAACATATTGAAGAGCGCGGCCAGGAGACAAGTGTTTTTGACTACATTAATTGGATTTTCAGGTTTAAGAACGACTGGAACAGTCACGAAATTTGTACATGTTAGCACACTGCCCTATATTTCTAGCGCGTACTAATATCCTTACCATGTATACTCTCATACCTGTCTGGGATCCTTTTTTATATTTTTAATATCATTGAGATTTGAATCCGAAACTCTCGGGCTGGACAGACGGTCTATTCAGCCCGAGTAAACACTCGGGCTGGACAGACACAGAGATCATAACATTTTTACAGAAGCATTCTAGCCTTAAACACAACTCTGAGCCTGGAATCCAGGGTATTCACTTGATTTTGCTTGAACAGCACAGGCTATTGCAACGTTTGAAGTAGAAAATACTAAATATCCCAATTTATAGCTTAAAATCTCTAATAGAAGTTTCTTTTTAGCTTCTTGCTAGTTTGTTGCTGAAAAATTGTAACGATGTTCCCCAACCTTTGACAGAAGACAGCGTTAAATTTTTTTACTTATTCACAAATTTCAGTGGATTCCAATTGTTTTGTATTACACTTTCGTTGGATAAAACACAATCGAGCGGATTTACTACAAAAATCAATTTCAACTAACCGAAAAATATTAAACAGGATTTTTGAGGGGTATGGCCGCGCGGTAACACACTGGACTTCCGTGCGTAAGGTCGTCGGTTCGAACTCCGCGCTGTTAAAAAAAAAGCTAATTTTCTGTAAAAAAACGGTTTAAACCAGAATCGAACACGAAACCTCCAGGCTGAATGATTGTCAATATTCCGTATCAAACTGGATCAATTTCTTCTACAAAAGTATTCAGATATCATTGAGTATTGGAAAACATGTTACAGCTTGTTATATTTTATTATTAACTTCCGAAAAAAGGTCAAAATTTTAATCTTTAATAATAAGAACTAAGAAAATATTACCTCATACAATTTTATGTAAAAAACTATTTTTGAGTGGCATTAGCCACATATCGATTCTCTGACCGTGGGTTGAAATCCACGCCCCGTGAAATTTACACCAGCCTTTGATACAGCACTTCGGCACGATTCTTATTGTCCAGATCTGAGCTTTCAAAACAGAGGAGCGAGTTTCGAACTTTTTGGCAGCTCCGCCCATGAAAAAATATTTGACTAAATTAGAACAGCATGAACACGGCATTCAAACTTGTGGAAAAGTACTGATCAAGAATAGCAGCTTATTCATCTTAAGATTTTGCAGGCAAAACTGCGTAAGATATTACAAAGAAAGCAGTTCTAAGAGGTTCTAGGGGATGCTGTTAATATTTTATTTTATTTATTTATTTCCTCACTACAGGCTTAGCCCAATAACATTGAAAAATACAAAAATTGTTAAGATTTAAAATTTTAAAGAATTATATACGAGTATATACATACACACATACATGCACTTACACACATGTATACTCGTACACATACTTACACACGTATTTTTAGTCACTTAATACGTTAATGAGTGCTTTCTAACGCCCCCAATCTTAGAAGATAAATTTATTTTGCTTTTGGTAATGTGATATGAAATATGTCAATATTCGAAGCAGTCCCGTTTAAAAGAGTTAAGGCCCTTCTCACAAGTATAGCAGCTGGAAGACCCGTTCTTGTGTATGTGATTGAGAACAGTTCTTGCCGACGTAGTCTAGTGTAATTGTTAGGAACATTTAACGCTAATCTTTGTAGAAATGCTGAGCAGATCACAACTCCTCGAACGAGTCTGACAACGTATACCAGGAGACGCAGATCTATTCTTACGCTCACGGAGTTACACCCGAGCATACCCAGCAAAAACTGAGTAGGAAAAAGGCATGTGCATCATATGTTTAACAAAAATTGAAGTTTCTACAATGTTTTACCAGTCAAATCTAATTGAATAAGTATACTTATGTTGAAGCAACTTACTGTTAATTTCTTATACGTTCGTTACACTTAGAAAATTTTAGCAGTAACTCTACACTAGCAGTGACTTCTATATAATATCTACTCGTACATGCCCCCGACAGCCACAGTAGATGATGTGTGGAAGTTGCTGCAACATTTCATCGTCTCTCGTAGACGCAAGAAGAACATCATAACAATAATTTAAATATGGAGATTCAAAAAATTAAAGTCGAAAAAACAATCAAGTATGTCTATCATAATCATACCACTCGAATATACTGCTCAGTTCCAAAAGTTTCCGACCTCAAGTTAAATTGTGTAAAAATAGATTACCCATCGGTCATGTCCATCACATAGTCAGACAATATTGGAGCTGAAAATTGATAACTTTACCCTAAATAGTATGTCAACAAGAGTCGATAGAAGACGTGTTGTTTCGTTATATTCGGAAATGTTAAAAAATTAATATCGCACAATTATCAATTTCCTTTCACAAGAATGCAAAATTCCGGCAGAAATTAAATGACGTCAGTATCTAAAGGTCGTTTAATTTATGGTGAACATTTCTGTTGTTGACATACTATTGAACTTGATAATCATGCGATATTAAATATTTAACATGTCAAAATATAACAAAACAACACGTTTTCTATCGGCTCTAGTTGACAAAATACTGAAGGTAGAGATATCAATACATTTAAAGAGTAACATCGCCTGACCATGCAATGGGCGTGACTGGTGTAGTATCTGTCTATACACGCTTTGATTTGGTTAGGCCGAAAAATTTAGTCTATATTGGTATATCAAATTAAGATATAAATTTGGCTTTATATTATTTAAATATTCTTCATGTAGACATAAAACCAAAAATATTTTCAACCCACTTCATGAAGAGTCAGAGTTCTCGATCCACATGACAGTTGGGATTTACATGACACGTTGAATTATGACATTTAAAATCCCAGTCCGCCGATGGCACTTCGCTTCTGACAATATTAAACATCTCTTGTGATGCGATGTGACAGAGATTTTGCGAATAATAATTGTTGATGTCAATCCCAAACCAGCAGGGGGCGGTTTAGGAACGGGTTTTTCAAAATGATTTTATATCAACACACAACGCTCTGTTTATCTTTATATGTCAAATGTATTTGAAAAATCAACATCAACTTTTATGTTATCAAACAATATGAACCTTGGATAAACTGTTTTAAATATTATAACCATGGTGTTTTTGGAGCTCCCTACATTAATTCATTCATTTGTATGAAAACCCTTTAACATATCCGAATCATCCGATCATCAGTCGTGACACTTGTTTCCAGTAGAAGGCAATAGAGACCGCACTAACACGTATGTAGTCTTGATGTTCAGATAATCTAAAATGTGTAGTGAGTCCTGTACATCTATCCCCACAATCACATTCGGTGATATTAAGTCGTTCAAGAAACCCCATCTCTGAATGTTCAGCTTTTATCTAGTCCCCCCTGCTCGGAGTATGTTCCACATTCTCCAAATAGGCCAAGGCAGTTGGTCTCCATATACCATCTTTCCGAGAGCTCCATCCAGTCATCAGATGTTTTCTTTACATTTCAGAAAACGCGATTTTTCTGGCGGAATCGTCAGTTCTTTCGCACTCATCATGAAACTATTCATGGAGTTTGGTAACCATAAAAGGAATGTCTTGAGAATGAATCGAATATAATTAAGATATTCTTCCACTTCATCTAAAAATGGTGATCTTGATAGGCTAAAATTCTTATTTTGACAGCCTCTGTAATTAAGCGATGACAGAACCCTTTATTAGATTACTTTAGGGGATTAAACTCGTTCACGTGATCTGGTCCCTCGACTGCGCCCATCACCAGCAGTGTTATCATACTTCCAGACTGTCTCCGTGCAATATGCCCGGAAACTGCACTGTACGTCCTATATGTGGAGGAGACTATATCTTTAATCTAGAACTCCAGGATGAAAATATTGATACGCATGATTCATGAAATACGTAGCAAATAACGCCAGTACCACATATAATATCAAAGGCATCAATCCGTTGCTTCTCGGATTTCTTTTAGGAGACAATCCTGTATTCGGTCCCGTTATTCGAGCTTTGAAGTTTAAAAAGCACTGGAGAAGGCACAGAACTAGAGGTACTTAATGTTCACAGAAATATTGCCAACATGGGGCAGAAATGAGCAAGTAGAAATTAAGTGTTTCTAATTATAAAAAGACAGATCAAAAAATGAATTCCAGCGAAGCAAAATATGATGCACATTCAAATAATGACAATAATAGATCAATGCAAGTGTGTAAGAGTGCACAATGCAACACAAAGCATATTAAAAGTACTAAGACATAAAGAGCCTAGCATATATAAACACAATAATTATAATAAAACAAGTAAAAAAGTGATTATGGGTGCATGTGAACTTAAGTGTTAACATTAATCCATAATCACATTCATCCATAAGAACTTAAATGTTGGGGTTTTGAATGGTTGGTAGGGTCCTGGTGGTGCCTACTCTGCTGGAAGGCAGGTATCAATAAATGCCGGGAAACGCTATGTTGCATAACACCAACAACACTACCAGCAAGTCCGACTCTCTAGTGTCCACGTCGCGAACGCTGGGCAAAGTTACCGGTAAAGATCATAGCAGATAATTGAGAGGGCGATGGCGAGTCTTCGGCGCCATAAAACCGGAACCCACCAGCTAAGGGAAGGAAACCCCCTACAGAAAAATCATTGACCTCCAGTAGGGGATTGGCCTCTCGTCCAATCCCCTCTCATCTTAAAAAAGTCAAGATTACGAAACCAGACGCTGAGCCTCAGGGAGGCGAGGATTGATGGAGGCCAAGGCCCGGTATGAGCTGTAGAACCATCGAAGAAGAAGAATAAAAACTTAAGTGATGAGTACGGTGTATTGAGTAAGATGAATAATATCAATTTTAGATGATTTGGGATATAGAACGAATAAATAAAGAAACACTAAGAAAACAAATTTATTATATCAAAAATAAAAGAACTATTAATATAGATCCGTTTAGAGAGCAAAGACTCCTCAAGTACCCTGTAACTCAGGATTCTAATCCACTCATAAATATTGGTGAGATCTCTCAAAAAGGATTATCTTCAAGAAGTGCTTCCTAAAGTCACCCACGATCTCTGATACTAGGAGACAGACCATTCCATAACATAGATTCAGCAAACGGCAAAACTATCAGAATACCCCGCCCTATTGGATTGATTTGGATCAACCAATTTATTAGATGAAAAGTAAATCGTCCTTAAAATTCTACTTCTGTCTAAAGGAACATCCCTCAGACTCAGATTCAATGTAGACATTTCATTAAGGGACTTGAATACAAAGAGACAAAGTTTAATATAAATCCGTTCACGACACTTAAGCCAGTGTAGATTTTTTTAAAGCCTATTTATATGATAATATTTATAACTGCCTTAGTAGCCTTGCAGCTGCATTTAAAACAGACTGCAGTTTAGAAATTTGTGATATTTATAAATGCAATTATGTAAATACTGGTAATTATGAAAGGGCAATACAAAATGTGTATGACAGATGAGTTATTAATTTTATATTTTGTTAGGCCGTGGCGCGTTTTAAATAAATATAAATATGTTTTTTTTTCAAGTTGTCAAATATCACAATCACCTGTAGGTCAGGCTAGTTATAGCTTTATGTGTGTTTGTGTAATAATCTCACGAGTGAAAGTCGATTGTCTCAGAATGAGCAATGGGCCTAGTGAGACAGATGATCTAGATCAATTATCTAGTGTTCAGTAGAATTTGAATAAAATAAAAGTACATTAGAATCTTGCAAACTTATTGTCGTGTAGCAATTTGTACCAAATGACCAGAAAGTAAATATATACACCTTCGGTGAAAACCAGAAAAAATGTGTACCTAAAGGAATGGAACCTGCAACTCCTGGATAGATATACAGGCTTTGAATCTTCAGTCACAAAGAATTCAAAAAAAAAAATCGTGTACTGGAAGTCTGTCAAGACCTGATTTACTACACGGAACTGTAGAAAAACAGAAACTTGAAAATCTGACTTCAAAAAGCTGAAAAGACAAAATTTTAAATAATCACGAACCGTCCCGTCTCAGGTTAACACAAGATTATATTCCAATTCAGATATGAACTTTGGTTTATTGATTTTAACTTCAAGTATGTCGTATTTGTCAACAAGTTGCCTCCCAAAGGCGTATGGGCTCCCTCGAGATTTATAGGAGAGAGCTTAAACTCGAGTTTAATAACAGGCTTATTTCTAAGAACAATTTTGCCATCAGAGCTCGCTAACTGATAAGCTAAGACATAATAATTTCTGGATGAATAGTTCCAATTTAGCACTCTTCACTCAATAACAATAGGGATTAGTGTACACTCATTCCCAGCTTTCCGATAAGCTGCTAACATCATTATTTTCAATTTATTCACCATTGTTCCTCAAAACTTAAGTGGTTTTGTTGGGCAGACGCTTATATTCCGAAGTTTGCGAATTAGATTCCCGTTGGAACTTAGATTTAATTGAAAGAAGGTACAGTACAGCCTAGTGGGTATATTGCCATATGGCAAACAACCAGAAAAAATATTTAAGAAGCTTTTAGTGAAAATCTGACTGAAACTCTTTTTAAAATAATCGGGAAGCAACAAAAATTGAACCCGCATTCCCCCAGTCGGAGAACGGGCGTTTTACTAAGCAACAGAGGTTGTGAAAAATGTACCAGTCTTAGTTTCATCTCAGTTTAGCATCCTCCATTGTTGGTAATAAAGTCAGTAACCACTTCTAGCCCATGATTCACAATATTTGTTACTACGGTATATTATAATTAACTTGATTTCCAGGCCTAAAAGCTTGCTCTCGTGTTGCACTTTTTTAAGGAGCGTTGCCATTTCTTCTCACGTGTTGTGTGTTAACGTCGTATTAACGTAATAACGTCATAACGTGTTATGTATTAACGTCATAACGTCGTATATCTTCTTATATATTAACGTCGTGTCATTTGAAAATCTCAAATTTGAGAGCTTTATTTCACCGATAGCAATCAAGCCGTCCCAGTCTGCAATTGCTCACCTCATAATATGTTCTCCACATAAGTTAAACAAATCGGGAGGGAGAATATACCCTTGCTGTACACTATTTGGCACTTAAAACGGTTTGGACTGGATATTATTGATTTTGACTATCACAAAACGATGTTGGTACAATATCTAATAAAGTTCACAAGGTGTGCTGATACTCCTATCTCTAGAAGTGCCTGTCACAGTTTCTCCCATTTTACACAATCAAGAGCTTAATTATAATCTATGAAACATAATACTGCTGGAATCCGAAATTCATGGCGCTTTTCTTTTAACTGTCGGATATTGAGAATTTGCTGTCTTGTTCCTTTTCCTTAACAAACCCTGTCTGTTATTTTGGTATCTGCCAATTAATATAAGTTCTCAGACTGTTTTTGATGATACTAAGCAGTATTTTATTTGCATGAGCTACGAGAGATATGGTCCCGTATTTCTCACATTTCCTTGTTGACACTCAGTTTCGGAGCCAAATTATCGTCTTTCACACTTTGTTGCATACATCCTGAAATATTATGGTGCCATTTCCCTCCAAACTTTCGAGTGATTCTGCCGTTATGTGTCCGTTTCCATTTGTTGCTTTTAAGTTTGTTTATAGAATCGCTCACTTCGATTGAAAGATAACTCGTTTTCGGTCACTTGACCTAATTATACCAATCGAAGTCTCTACAACCGCTTGGTATAATTTTGCACAGCTTCATGTTTCCTCACTATGCCAATGCAATGCATGTTGTGGTATTTCCTCCTGCGTCCCTTTTACCGATATTTTTGAAGTTGATTCAGGTAAAAATATCTTATCTTTATTATAAACCTATTTGGGTTCGTTTCTGTTTCTACATAGATATAATTTATATATTAGTTTTTATCTTTATGGCAAAGTTTCATTTTTTTAACTAATTCAATTATATGCATTAGATTATTATTCTTGCTGTGTTTGAAAATCTCTTTCTTTCATTTGCTTCTTCTAATATATAAGACCAAATAAGCCATCAGATTTGCAAGATTTTCGTTGAGAAGTCAGTCAGTTTTAACATTTTTTCACAGTCTCAGAGATGATATTTTTTAGTTAATTCCTAGATGTTTCAGGACTTTCATCCGGATCCAAATTATAATTTACGAGATGAGTGCTGATCATACGTTTGCTCTCTCTCTCTCTTAAATGTTTGTAACGAAGAAACAATTATGTTGTATCCTGACAGGGAAATAGCGTAATAACATAGATATGTTGTCAGTCTTTTATAATTTTCTTCCTTGAAATAAATTTTGAAAATTATTTGAAATTATTAAACAAATGATAAAATGGACAACGAAAATAACTTATGAAACACACATTTTATGAGCGTAGTCGTAATTTATCTCAACTATTTATATAACATACGTAATACTGTATCAACTGAAACAATTCGATTCGGCACATTATACATGTTGTAACATCTTAATACGAGTACCAAGGGAACGCCACCTTTGTTATATCTATAGTATTGAACTTGAGTTATGTCGAATCAACTCGAAAAGCGTCATATGATAACAATGGGTTAAATAATTTATCTCTTGGATTTAGGAGACTAAAGAATAGTCAACCGTTGAACTTATGAACATTTAGTACTTCTGATAGGTCCATTTCATAGATACTATCACGCCGATATCCCTGTTGGAGTAGGTAAATAGGACAGGGCACCAGATTTTCATATCTTGACACGCATATTTTTCATATTTTACATCCATATACCTTCTCAAAGAGCTCTTTCGATTTCTCTTCCTTCTCACTTTTCTATCTCTCTAAATAAAATTCACATCTTATCATTAGATTTTCTCTACCACGTCTTCTACTCACGTTTGAACTGTGTATCGGTTTTGTTAGCCTTTCTTTATTAATTCGTTTCACATGCCCAAACCATCTCGGAAAGCTGTTCATCAACTTACTCAACATGTCAGTCTTAAGTTCTCATTCATTCCTGATCATTTTACTCCGTATTCTGTCATACATTGTCAGCCCACGTATACTTTTGTGCACACATTTCTACAGCATTTATTTGACCTTTTTCAGTATTTTACCACACCCACGTTTCACATCCATATATCAAAGATGGTAATAAAATATTGTTAAGAACTATCATCTTAGCTGATTTCCTTACTGTCCGGTTTGAGTATATACGTTTTAGTGCCACGTTATTTTTTTCCTACTAGATATTTCTCTTACCTGTTTCTATCAAATAAATAGCAGAGTTTTCCATCTTGTCCTTATCTTTCATTACTCACCTACATATCACATTTACTTTTCTATTCACACTTTCCTCTCACCATGACTTTAAATTTTGCAATAAATCTTCCCATTTACATTTTGTATGAAATTACTCGTAATTAATCATACTCTTCAATTCATTTTTATTCTTTGTTAACACTACAATATCATCAGCATACAGAAATCCGCACACATCCCCTTTCGTCATGTGGATGCCATCCATTGACCTCCGTAATTCCTTCACACATGAATCTACGTAAATATTTAACAACCAGGGACAAAGTGGTCCTTGACAAAGTGGTTTAATATTTCAAAAGGGGTAAATCAAGGATGTGTTATGTTCACTTCATTTAAATAAGTTATAGCTTTTTATTAGTTGTATGAACGTGTGTATTGCGGTAAACGTTGATTTTGGGTAATTATATTAAACATTGACTTCATTGATAACCCAGTTCAGAAGAAGCAAGGATTCTCACTACCAAGAAATTATACTGCTCTCTCAACAGGCTGAGGTGTAGAGAAAAGTACAGTGTTATTTCGAGGAGATTGTAACATGGCAATCAACCCACTAGATTGCATAATTATAGCATTACATTAAAAGCCTTCAGTGAACGTGAAAAACAACTAAAAGAAGCTGAATAAATACTGTAGAAATGGGGGCAATGAAAAATGCACATATTTATCTGCATTCACATATGATAACAATGTATGACAAAATACGGATTGAACTTAATAGGAATAAAAGTATTTTTAAGGCTCATGTATTGAGTAAAATGAAAAAAGGCACTGTGAGTTGGTTTAGTGAAATAGAACGAATTTATGAAGAAATACTACCAAACCAATACATAGTGCAAATTTGAGTAGAAGGCGTGATGGAGGAAAACAAAGGAAAATCTAATTGAATCAAATATCAACATATGGAGATGCAGGGAAGTTCCTAATCTAATGGTCATAGTCACCACCTTCCTATCCTTACACTCAACTTATTATTTTTTTTTTAATATTTTTATTCTGCCGTTAATAGCAAGTTTGTATCCCGAGTTACAACACCCTTAAAGATAGTCTTCTCTCTAAACGGCGCTACATAAATTGACTTTTTTTTTTATAATTATAAGTAATCTATGTATTGAAAGAAGGAAATGTTAAAATTCTGAAAAATCGTAGGAGTTGTATGAGAATGTGGTATGTATGGATGTAGAAGAACTGAAGGACGTGTATAGAGATAGGAAAGTTTGGCATTCTGTTCTCTCTGTCTACCCCGACAAGGGAAATGTCGTGAAGGTATGTATTTAAAGGCCTTCAGTTTACTGACGCAGTGACCAGGAATACATAGTGCACTCGCCGGGTTTCGACTTATTGTATTCCATTGTATTACATTAAATTTATTTACGATACAATCTGATGAGTTTAATATCAGTTAGAAGTTTCTTTCTACCAACTAGAATTTTCCCCAAAATGGATTGGTGTAGATGTAATTAGCTAAAATTAGACAAGAATGGAAGAGAAGATATGGTCTGTATCTGGAAGAGGTTAATTATATTATTCTCTTTAGTTGTATACAGTAAAAACTGGCGGGTTTACTGCTGTGTGGAAATATCTTTCAACCTACCATTGAAAAAAAATTATGACAAAGCCTGAAATTCAAACCCAGCAGGAACCCTTTTCAAAATAAGTTGTACTTTAGACGTTTTATTATTATGTTTGTGTGAGGTGTGTGATGATGATCCAAATGTCATTGTTCAGTTTTTGTTCTTATAATTAAATCCTTATGTAAAGAGTTTGTACAACCTTTGGCGTCATGTTAAAATACATCACCATGTTAATAAATAGTTTATTGTTGTCTGCTTTTTGTTAATAATAATTCATGAAATATCAACGCTCCGCTATTAACTTCATGCCTCAAAGCGCTTTGTAGGCATTTGATACACATAAAACTGTAGTGTTTTTGTCAACTTTTTCAGGTTCCTAGCGAACAAATTATAATACCGTCCACTAGTTTCGTGAACACAAAGTAAATGACTAACGCGTTCAAGTGTAAGGATATAGGGATATACGAGTTGTCAAATTCACGACATTTTTCCGTCGAGTGCACTGTAATGGACGCCAGGACTCGAGAGCTCTCAGCAGACGGATATTTACTATATCACAATATCCAATGCCAGGATACTTACTCACGGATGATACATTACTCCCAGATGGCAGGATAAAGGTCTTCCATATTCCATAATGTTTTATAAAAGCTTTCATTTTAAGCTATGAACATGGAAGTTTTTAAAGCAATCAAATAGTCGCTTTAGTCAAAATTGATATGTCTTTCAGAGATTTTAAATTTATAATACATAACTTCAGTGGCAAGTATTCAGTGGAATTTATCATAAGATCTAGTTTACCACAAGGATATAATGTAGGTCTTCTGTTTTTTTCTTGAAATTCATTACGATATACAAAATGCCAAAAGTCACTCGATATGTTCATGGTTTGTTAATGATTTTATTATTTTCACGAAAATAACTTCACTCCATGACTGCACAGTTACAATAAGACCTAGACTCTCTAGTTTCCTGTACTGAACCAAATCATCTTCTTTTAAAAAATGTGTATACCACAGTCATTCTCTTGAAATGTATGTTAATATATTATGTACATACTATGTTGCTTTCAATAAACCTGTATTTATTTATTCATTCAATTTTACCAACCCAACATTAATATAATACAATACAATACAGGGAGCATTAAAATAAGATTATACAATATATCAACAGTCTGGACTCCAAATCAGATCCAAATATATTTTTAACAACGAATTTTAAAAAAAATCCTCATAAATCTATGATACCAAAACAAAGGATGATTACCCAAAATATTCGCAACATATTAAACTTCTCATGGTGTGCAATTATAAAAACCTCAAAATACGAATTCAAGAATCCATCGCGTTATTTTGCAAGGTAGTTTTAACTATCCTGCGATATAAGAAGAGCTAATTTTGTATATATCTGGTAAATTAGGCCTTACAAGGAATCACAATTTATTCTAAATATCAACTTACAGACGAACTCTTAATAGAGATATTGAACCAACTGAGTGCCTAGCAGTATAAGAAAAATCTTGACTAATAGTCCTCCTTCCGAATAAATTTACTAGTAGCAAACTCTCTTTGTGGAACAGAAGAAATCCATGTAAAGTGGTTAATTTTTTTAATTTTTTTTTATTTTCTTATCATTATTGTCGCTTTTTTGTGCAGGAAATCTTCTTATCTGGTTATCGAAAAGGGTGATTGCAATGTATCGCCATCGTCGTTGTCGAGCATCAAAGTCGAGGATTTCCACATAATTATAAATCTACTCCCCATATATCGTGACATTTACTGTAGGAGAACTATAATCTGCTGCAGATATCACACTAAAATATACTCTGAGCCACTTTGTCATATTTTCAGCTTTCTGGTAGTTCAACTCTCGTCAAGCAACTGCAGCTGCATCAGCAAATCTTGCAAAAAGCAAACACCTCTTCACTTCACACAACCATTGCTGCATGCTATCAGTCTTCAAATAAAGCACACAAGTTCAACAATCCTTCAACATTTTGTTATTTGTAAACAATGAAAGACTTTAGCAAGTTGAAGAACTAAGAAATGTTTTTTCGAGAGATGGTGACATAAACGAAGATATTGGAAGAGATTATATATGTAACGTTGTTGTTCACTGTTTGGTGTTCTAACTTTTAATTTTATTTTCCACTTTAAGGTGGGTCCCCCTTTTAAAGCAATGGTACCTAATTATTTTTAAAGATCAACTTTTGTAATGCAAATTAAACATCGATTTACTTTAGTCTCCTCAGACATGGTGTTCATTATAATGGGCACAGAGTTCATATGCACTTTGTGAACAACTTTGTAGTATATTTCAGTTCCCATTAACAAATGAAGTGAAGTGAAGAAACTGTTTTATCGACTTTGAACGTTTTGGTCACCATCTAACTAAACTTATATGACATAAGTTGCATTTAGTGTAAATAATACACTCACAAAGAAGAATATATTTTTAAAACCTTAGAATTAATTCAAGTCAGAAGAGGTTTTAGAAATTTCAGCATTAAAAACAACGAACACTTCTTGCACTATAATCACTTGATATTGTATTACATAGGCTAAGTCTAGTAGCTAAATATTTTCCTCCTGATACTTGTATTCTTAACCCCTAAACAAAAATAAATGTATCGAATCTCTGAATCACTGACGAAATTTACCCATGCCTAATCACCTGACGCCAGTGTGTATAGTTCAGTGTGTCCGTCACAATCATTTTTTCTACTTGTATCTTACTAAAAGTCACCTGTAGAGACTTCTTGCTCGAATTGACGTTATAATCTTGAATAATATATTCATAATATATTTCATAAGTTTAAGCATGACATGCCTGTTGATAAATGATGATATGGTATGAAAGGGAGTTTTAAAACTCATAATCGTTACGTCAAAGTGAAAAAAACGTATTATTTTCATTTTCACTGGCGATTTAGCTTGAATCATTACTCAATCGACTGAGCATCACTGTAGTAGGGAAAATATTGAAAAGTTGAAATATTTAAAAAGAAAAATAAAAAATTATATGAAAAACCAAAATAAAGATAGTATGACTACAAAGGATACTCATTGTAAGACGAAAAAATTTCATACAGTAATTTGTTTTATAAAACACTGTATATTCCACTTTATGTAACGGTATAACCCTACCGGTTTCAAGGCTTTCACCTCATCATCGGGGAACACAAACAAGGCGGTTTTTAGACTTAAAACCATCTTGTTTGTGCTCCTCTGATGATGAGGGGAAAATCTTGAAACCAGTAGAGTTATACCGTTACATAAAGTGGAATATACAGTGTTTGATAAAAACAAATTACAATGTCTTTAAACCTCCACAATGTTAATGCTTTAACTATAAAAAAATATAGAAAAAACTTCGATGATAAAATGATATAAAAATTCATTAGGCTCCCTGTTTTCTCCAGCTGTCAAATCCCAAAGGAGCAAACTTGTAAATGACAGAAGAACTTTAAGAGAAGTTAATTAAGTATGAAGGTCAAGTACTAAAAAGACCCTAAAGCTACGGATGTATGTATTACAACTGTCCCAGAATATTAGAGGCACTTAGTTTTTATACCCCCAAAAAATCATTCTCTGTTCAGTCTATTCTATGTACCAACTTATATAAACAATGTGATGGCTTAACACTCAGTGACGTGCGGTTTCGAGATATGGAAACAATTGAGGGGCAATTCTGATTGGCTACAGCACTCCACTAGTGACCAATTCCCTACTTCGGCAGTTCATCGCAACTCCACGTATCCAACTTTTTTTTCGGTTAATGGTTCATTTTCATAGCAACGGTTTCAGTTAGTCATTCTTCATTTAGTCGTCAATTTGTTTTCTCCATTATTTTTTAGCCGACCTAACGTAGCGTCTGAGACTGAATAGTGTATGATGATTTCTTGCTATGTGAGTTCACTGCAAATTTTGAATCTTTAACGACAGTTACTGTTTCTATTTGGTCCAAAGAATATTGAACGTACGCGTGGTTTTCTTGACAATGGTATTCATTTAATTATCAATGTAGTTAATCAGGTAACCTCCATTATTTTTTAACTGACCTGACGTCTCTGATACTTGGAGTAGTTAATAATGATTTATTGCTCCTGAAGGACTCGAATTCATTGTTCCAAAGAAGGTTTGACGTATCCTTCACTCAAACTCTGCCTGTTTATTTTCTCTCCTCAGTTTTTATTTGATACAGGTTTAAACCAATGTCATCAAACAAAATGAATAATATTATATAAGAAAAATAGGAAGATAACATTTCAAATAATAGCAATATGACAAATGAAAACTTTTGCCTCCCTGTTAGACGTCTCAGTTTTATGCACAAGGATAATTTAAGAACTCAATCCTTAACTTATCTATCGAGATATGGTAGATATCAATATCAGAAAATACATTTATCAAGATCATTCCGTTTGTGAATGGTAACGCTTATATTAGCTCATTTTGTTTAAAACGCCACCGAAAACAATGTTAATTCACGATGACATCAATATTTGATAAATATATCAAACGAAAAATTGAAAATCAACAAAAGGTTCGTTGTTTTTTGCTGTGAGTTGTTTGTATTTATACAAACATGTCCCTCTGATCGGCGAATAATAGCGGACTTGATTATATTTTTCAAAGTCGTGAATGGACTGATCGATTATCCTAAACTACCTAGGCTAAACAGAAATGGAAATTAGTACGCTGCAGTCTTGGACATTTTTGGAGTTAGTTGGTTGGCCTATAACGAGTTCAGTTTATTTATAACTTCCGATTATCCGAGCTCTGAAATGGTATCCCGCGTATCTTTCGAGGACGTTTGAAGAACTTTTTTGAATTACTTTTTAATTGATTATGGTAGTTTTTTTCTATACTTGTGATTATGTCCTCGTGCTTTAGGAGATTTGTGAAGTTGAACCTGTTTTATTCGGCCTTTTGTATTTGGTTTTCAATTTGTTTTTCAATGATTTGCCTGTATATTTTTGCGCCGTACGAGTTGTGCGTCTGTGGACGACCCCGTAACATGTGATTTTGTACGATTCGATACGATACCTGTTTCTTTATGATTATTTTATTTTTATACATTCTATCCTTATTAATGTTTTAAGCCCTCACTACTGGCTCCATTATTTTTATACATTCTATCCTTCTTAAGGTTTTAAGCACTCGCTACTGGCTCCATTATGTTTATACATTCTATCCTTATTAATGTTTTAAGCACTCGCTACTGGCTCCATTATTTTTATACATTCTATCCTTATTAATGTTTTAAGCACTCGCTACTGGCTCCATTATTTTTATACATTCTATCCTTATTAAGGTTTTAAGCACTCGCTACTGGCTCCATTATGTTTATACATTCTATCCTTATTAATGTTTTAAGCACTCGCTACTGGTTCCATTATTTTTATACATTCTATCCTTATTAATGTTTTAAGCACTCGCTACTGGCTCCATTATTTTTATACATTCTATCCTTATTAATGTTTTAAGCACTCGCTACTGGCTCCATTATTTTTATACATTCTATCCTTATTAAGGTTTTAAGCACTCGCCACTGGCTCTATTATTATAGTTATCTAGTACATATATTAGAGAAATGTGGAATAGAGCTATAAATAAAATCCATAATCCCTGGAATAAATAAAGGTGTTGAAATCTTGCTCAATTATTAAGAAGTTCTGCATTCTTCTTGGGTTTTATATGATTGAGCCGCACTCCAATCAACTGCGAATTTGTGAATTATTATAGTAAAAGATCTCATAAGAACGCCAATACCAAATACTCTCGAGACTCTTGTTTCAAATTATTATAGTAAAAGATCTCATAAGAACGCCAATACCAAATACTCTCGAGACTCTTGTTTCAAATCACAGAATTTCATGGCAAATAAACACACACTCTTAATATGAGAACCAAAATTAAGTTTTCTGTTAAACATAGTGGTGAGATATTTGATAATACCATATAACAGTTTTGTAACTGTTTGCAGCGTATTTTTATTTTTCTTATCTCAATTGGTGTTTAAAGATAAAGTTAGATTTATTTCCACACATAATTAATAATGTCAAATCATAGATAAAGAGAGGTACTGATTGATAAATGAATTCAAATCAATTTATAAAAACAGTTTCGTTAATGGGTGATGGAACTTTGACCAGTTAACTAGTGCCAATGAATTCTAATCCCTGGAATAAATAAAGGTGTTGAAATCTTGCTCAATTATTAAGAAGTTCTGCTTTCTTCTTGGGTTTTATATGATTGAGCCGCACTCCAATCAACTGCGAATTTGTGAATTATTATAGTAAAAGATCTCATAAGAACGCCAATACCAAATACTCTCGAGACTCTTGTTTCAAATTATTATAGTAAAAGATCTCATAAGAACGCCAATACCAAATACTCTCGAGACTCTTGTTTCAAATTATTATAGTAAAAGATCTCATAAGAACGCCAATACCAAATACTCTCGAGACTCTTGTTTCAAATTATTATAGTAAAAGATCTCATAAGAACGCCAATACCAAATACTCTCGAGACTCTTGTTTCAAATTATTATAGTAAAAGATCTCATAAGAACGCCAATACCAAATACTCTCGAGACTCTTGTTTCAAATTATTATAGTAAAAGATCTCATAAGAACGCCAATACCAAATACTCTCGAGACTCTTGTTTCAAATTATTATAGTAAAAGATCTCATAAGAACGCCAATACCAAATACTCTCGAGACTCTTGTTTCAAATTATTATAGTAAAAGATCTCATAAGAACGCCAATACCAAATACTCTCGAGACTCTTGTTTCAAATTATTATAGTAAAAGATCTCATAAGAACGCCAATACCAAATACTCTCGAGACTCTTGTTTCAAATTATTATAGTAAAAGATCTCATAAGAACGCCAATACCAAATACTCTCGAGACTCTTGTTTCAAATTATTATAGTAAAAGATCTCATAAGAACGCCAATACCAAATACTCTCGAGACTCTTGTTTCAAATTATTATAGTAAAAGATCTCATAAGAACGCCAATACCAAATACTCTCGAGACTCTTGTTTCAAATTATTATAGTAAAAGATCTCATAAGAACGCCAATACCAAATACTCTCGAGACTCTTGTTTCAAATTATTATAGTAAAAGATCTCATAAGAACGCCAATACCAAATACTCTCGAGACTCTTGTTTCAAATCACAGAATTTCATGGCAAATAAACACACACTCTTAATATGAGAACCAAAATTAAGTTTTCTGTTAAACATAGTGGTGAGATATTTGATAATACCATATAACAGTTTTGTAACTGTTTGCAGCGTATTTTTATTTTTCTTATCTCAATTGGTGTTTAAAGATAAAGTTAGATTTATTTCCACACATAATTAATAATGTCAAATCATAGATAAAGAGAGGTACTGATTGATAAATGAATTCAAATCAATTTATAAAAACAGTTTCGTTAATGGGTGATGGAACTTTGACCAGTTAACTAGTGCCAATGAATTCTAATCAATTTCTCAACGCTTTAAATTTCTGTCAATCTGACCCCACACATGTACATACATTTATATCAAATTGATTGTTAAATTTAGAAATGGAAAGTTTTAATGATAAATAATGACGTTACTGAAATGAGGCAAATTATTTACATAATTTGAGTTCCTTGCAATAAAAATTGACAACACATTTCTGAGAGAGAATAGTTATTTTTACAATGTCGCACTTTCAAATTTAAAAAAAATTACATGGTGGCTCTTTGGCAGAAAAAAAGAAGATCCAGGAGCTTTTTGAAGTTGATACGAATATAGTGTGTGATGAGAAGATGTTGGACGTGATTTTTATGGGATTATTGGGATTGTGGTGAGGTTGGAATTGTATATGTGATAGCTTGAAATTAAAGTGTATGTAAGGATGTTAATGCAGAGTGTGAATGTTCCAGCTGATTATTTTAGTATTTAGAACAAATTTACGAAATTTCTGAAGGAATAAGGCCTCTTCGTAACAGATCAGTGATTCTCTATACCCACATTACAGTGTTTTATGCATTGTTATGTACTGTAACTTTGTTACTTCACCTTTCCATTAAATCGGTTAAAATTGTAAATGTTAAATTGTGGATAGCAAAATAATTTTATAAAAATGTATATTTTGGGCGTTTAGTGTTAGAGTCAGGGACATGTTAACTATTGGGCTAAAAGCGCTGCAACCCTAGGGCACCACACATCGAAGGGCAACAACCGCCCCATCTTTCAAGCGTGTTATATTAATTTATTTTTTGCTGTTATCTTTTACTTTTTTATAACTTTGTAAATTAATCCATTTTTTAAATTTTTTTCAGTATATATTATTATTTTTTAAATGAAGGTGTGTCCTTTTCAGTTTTTAAGCCGATAAAAAAGTATTTTTGTTTTTTATTAGAGCAGTGCAAGCTACATAATTTAAGCACTTTGGCGATAGATTTGGATGTGTAAAAATATATTTATTCTTACGCTTTAATTAATGAATTAACAGAAAAGAAAAGGAAAAAAGTTAGATAATTCGGTCATTAAGTTAAGCTTCTAAAAATAAACATTTTATTTTATACATAAATTTTGTAATAAATTAAGTTTAAAATTAAACGATAAGTAAAACAAAGTATCAAAAATAAAATTTTCATAAATAAATAAAAACATTGCCCTAATGTAAAATAAACATGAGTTTTTTTTTATTTGATAAAAGGTGACTGATATTGTTAGCCCAGGGCACTGACACGTAAAATGGCTGTCCTGGTCAGAGTAATGATGCCCATAAAACAGAACTGGAGACAATGTTGTATAGGCCGGAGAAAGTATAGAATAATAACATGGAGGATATAAAATGTTGAGAGACAATCTCCATGACCTAGTTGTTAAGATGCTTAACTTCCACTCGTGTGCTTCAGGTTCGATTCTCGAAAGTTCTTGAAAAAAAGAACAAGATACTAGTCTGGTCAAAGAGTTCGTCTGGTAACAATAATCACACTCGCTAGACGCGTAAGGTTATTGACACCTCTTCACGTATGAGGTAGTATTGCCAACATGTGCAACGTCAACCCGTGCCTACTCCAGTGGTTCTAAATCCGAAAGCTCGATTGATAGGGTCAAAAACATGTATCTATTTCACTCCATGAAATAATCAAGTTCTAGATTTTGTGAATTTTGTACATTGCATTTTGATTTTCTTTTTGTTGATGTTGCCCATTTATTTATAGATTGTTTTCATTTTGTATAAAATTTGTCATATCAAGTAACAAGAATTACTAAAGAAAGATTTATAAACAACTTTGTAAATTGTCTGTTTTAAAACCTGTATAGAACTTACAATATAACCATTAAAAAAATATACAAAGAATGTTGGTTTTCATGAACTGTCTTCCAGTCCGAGGGTTGGGGGTTTGATTCTCTTTAAAAAAAAAAGATTGCACTCTGTTGTCACTTAAGACCTCTTGACCACTTTCTAGTTGGTTGGTTGAGATCGACACATTAGGAAAACAACAGATTCATGGCCACGCGGTAATGCACTGGACTTCCACGCGGAAGGTCGTCGGTTCGAATCCCGCGCTGTGCTACTCCTCTCAAATGATACTAGCATTCTTTCCGCCCAGTATTTGGAGGTATAATATGACTTCGATCGTCTCATTTAGGTGTGCCATCGGACCCAGTACAGCGGTGTGGCCGGAGAGTTTGCTGGTGTGCAACAGAAAAAAATCCACGGCACAGCTTTGCTTTCCAACTGAATTGACATTGGGATGGCGAGGAGATCCTTGACTACGAGGCCCATCAATGACGTTTGAGGCAAACAACAAAAGTGTAATACAATACAATGATGTCTCCCAACCACACTTTTCAGTATATCTGAATCAACGATTCTGATATGTTGAATGGCTACCATACGAATGGATAAATAAAAGTTGTTCAGAGTTTAAAAAAAGTGTTATTATTTTTAAACCATCATTGAATAATTAAGTCCCCATCAAATACAAAGTTTGGAGAAAAAAACATCAAAATGATTTAAGAAAATATGCGTGACGTCACTGTATCGATTTATGCAAACGGAGAAAATGATATCGGATTTATTTTTAGACCGAGGCGTGGCAGACCCAAGGGGGTTGGGAAGATTAAGCGTGGAGAACGGAGTCAAAAGACGATATAATCTGCAATCTGAAATGGCTAATTGCTTTCCTATGCTTTGTTTTCAGTTTAAAATGGAAGCAGATCAATATCCATTCACTTTATTGTTGGTATCTTACAACAACAGTTTATTTTTTCAATACGGGAACTCTGAAATAACGAGTATATTTATTTATTTATTTGGTTCACGACACAACAGTGTCTTTTATATAGAATTAATAAACATTAACACAAAAGGCAAGTTAATTTAATTACCTCAAGTTACTGATAATCCAATTCCTCGTGTTCTACGTAAACGTCGTTTCGCTAATAACAAATCTCAGTACTTGACCAATGTAAAATATATATTCCACAGTAATAAACGAGGAAGTCTACTTTGCTAAATTTGGTAATATTTTGTAATATGAATGTATTAAATCTCAAAATACATATTAATATTAAATTTATATGAAAAAATACTTAGTAACATAATTATTACTGCTGCTTTTTGTATCTGCATGTTAGTTTAAGATAAATTGTTGTAATTTTGTCAATAATTTTAAGTATTTATATTAACTTATCTTCTGTGCAGTTGTGTGTAAAAGATAGTGTTGTGTTGTTAATTAAATGAATAAGTACATAAATATGCTGCAAAACTGAAGAAGAAAGTAGTCTTCACTTCAAGACTGGTTTAACTTTCAGGCAATTTGTCATCTTAATTATGTTTTTTTGTAGTTTATACGCTAGATCGTCAAATGCTGTTTTTTTTTTGTGACATTGGTATCGCTCAACATCGCGTATTTTTTTGTAGAGCTAATTATGTTATGATTCGCTCTTGAGGTGATCGTAATAATCAAAAATCATCGTTTAACCAAAAATTTGTTAAAGAGTTCGGTTTAATTGTTATTAAAAATTAAAAAATACCATGAGATGCTAAGATTTCAAGTCTCCTATGTCTATAATTAAGAACAAAAAGGGATACAAAGGGAAAAGTGTGTGGTTTAAACACTTAGCAGCAATGTTCACACTTTGAATTGCAAAGCCAATTATTGTATAAGTCATATATTTATTTGAAGCCAATTTCGACCATAATTAATTTTTACAAAATTTAGAATGAGAGTGAATATAGAAATACAAAATATTATTATAAAATATTATAATAAATATTCGTTGTCAGTAAAGATATTTTTTAGCGCCTCATCGACATTGTTTCCTATCGCTACACACCGTTCAATATCCCTCTTAACTCACCCATTAACTAAGAAAATTCTACCTAAATAGCAGAGATCTTACTAATTTTCTAAATAGCAAATTTTACCTTTATAGAGAAAATTCTACGTTCGATATCTCATGTAATTCTTCCATCATCTGACAAAATTCTACCTTTAAGCAGAACTTTTTTCTTCTCTTTTCTTACTCACCTTTATATAGCATCTACTTTTCCTTTTACACTTTTCCTTTATTACACGGACTTTTTGAAAACATATATTTTTATTCAGTTAAGTTTGAAATTTTATTCAGTTAAGTTAACCCTGAAAGTGTGTGAAATACAAAAGTTACTTTATTTCCACTTTTCATTGATTACACAAAAGACACAATAAAATAAAAAAAGAAGATTTTCGAAAAAAGGCAAAAAAATATGGTAACCGTAATATTATCTATAAAAAGCACAAACGTTTCTCGATCAAAATAGTTTTTCGTCCACGATTACGCTTTACGATATATTTTTATACATCCCATCATAAAAGTAAAAAAAAACTAACGGAAGACAGAATATACCGACATCTAAATCATCTTACAAGTTGGTCGAACGTGACGTAAAAAAATATATCCAACCATTCTGGTCATAACATTGTAACCACCATTAAGCCAAAATTAACAGCCAATAAACAATGTGGCAAAATTCACAATCTAAATACCTTGTTCAAAATTATATCATCTATAATATTCGTACAAAAATATCGATATCCTGAAAAAAAGTTCTCAGATCCCAATATGATAATTTTGAACTAGTTTTTTTCCATTTTCTTAGTAGTTTAAAATGTTTATCGGATTTTTTGTTGCCTCGTTGAGTTCGATTGAATGCTTGCCGACATTTTGAAAGCATTATAAAATTTTCAAAAATATTACCAAATATGATAAGCACTTGCCTAGCCCCTCACATTCGCTAAGGCAACATGAATACGTGCTTGCCACGCCAGTGACTCGCATTCACGTCCGTAATAAGAGCACGCTCGCGGTCTCCAACCTTAGACTCAGTGAGCGCATCATACATGCGCCCCTTAAAGAAATTTCAAAATTTTCTACTTGCGTTGTCTGAATCTTTTCTAAATCTAAAGTCTTGTAGGTTTAAGATGCACTATGCCAGTGGTAACTTTTTATGACTTCGTGCCAAAACCAACATTGATTTTAGACTCGCGAGTCACAACTGTATTTTTTAACATTAATATGTTTATCAAAATTTCAATGCCTGAAAACCAAGCAATGTGCTTCAAACAGTATTAAAACATCTAGTATTTTACTACATATGTTACCACCAACTCTTTATTGCAATTGCAATTACTATACCAATTTGACATAAAAATTCAATCATTAAGAATGATAATTTATTTCAAATTTTTTAAAAAGTCGGTTAAAAATATAAATAAATCTTCGACCGAGTTGCAGAGGGTTATGGCTGAGCCTTCATTCTCCCTGTAGCATGAAGAGTCACTCCCAGATTATAATGAAAAAAAAATGTACTTATCAAAGATGATTGAATAACTATGTATTTTTACTATTTATCCTTGATTTGTAAAAATCATTTGGTGGGTCACATGCGGTCCGCGGACCGTGGCTTGGACATGTTTGCATTATATCCTCTGTTGATGTTTATTTTATTTTTTTCAATATCGCAAGTTATTCCGTATCGCAAGGTATTTCTTAATACTCTGCAAACGGAGGTAGACATATTTATAATGTGCGTCGTCATATTAGTTGGCGTCGAGCTTTCCGCCAAAAGTAAATCTTCATGAAAGGTCGGATACGCATCATTGAGTGAGAATTCAAAGAGTTCATGTTTCAACGTTCCGTTACTAAGGCCACATTTGCACATGCTATTTTACGTTTAATGTTGCTTACAATATTTCCATAAGCTCGATATATAGGAAGTGAATAATAAATCAAACGCTTATCGATAGATTCCGTGTCTGAGATAAAGTCGTGACAAAAGGAAAGGGAAAAATAAAGTTATCTTTTAAAAAAATGCTATGTCAGGCAGCGAATTTCATTTAAATCCATTGATTACAAAATCGCTTTGAAGAATATGAGGAAGTCGAGAAAGGAAGTTTTTCTTCAAAAGTATACTGGAATTATTAAAATAGACGCACATTTGTTTGCTTATTTATTTTATCTTTCATACATTATATAACGGGTTTATTGATATAACAAAATTTCTTACTATCTCACAGCTTATTTCAGATAGGTAAAATACGTTTAAATTCGTGAGAAATCTTACAAAAAAAATATTAAAATTCAAGTAAAATAAATAATTATGGATCATTTTCATACACTAACATTATTTTTTTCACTCTCACAATGATGTTTCAATTTATCCATAACATTTTAAACGTGGCTGGAAGTAATTTAACGTACAGTACAAATGTGATTAGAAATCGAGATATTCAAAAACGGAGTAATGTGTGGTTGGATCAAGGGAATGATATTTTGAAAAAAGTCAAGAAAATTATGGAAAATGTATGGATGGCAAAGGGCGAAATATGTTTGCTATGATTGGACAGTCTGGCTTTCTATCCTTTCTACCGACACTAATAGGGAAATGGTATTTATGTATAAAAAACGAACGAAATTTAGATAAAATCGATTAACAGATGTTATACATATGATAAACGTCTAGCTGAAGGAGTTTGAACCGATCTTACATATTAACAAACCATCACACCATTTTCCTGTCATGGTAGGCAGAGAGATAAACTTTCCAATAATCACATATTTCCTACGTCTGCTCCATATTTTATCATACAGTTCTTTTACTTCTTTCAATTTCCTTCGTCCAAAATTGAATTCACTTCGGTCATCATCTACCACGGATTCTACTGTTGCGTGTATTAGAATTTTTTCAGTCATTCTTTCTTTGCTCATCCGTTCAATATGTTCAAACTACTTTTAAAAGTGCACTTTACCTCCCTACTTAACACATCAGTTTTTAGTTCACAAAAATCCTTAATTTCTTATTCTTTCATACGTCGAAACACCACGTATTATTTTCAGTGCACGCATTTCTAAGACATTCACTCGACTCTTTTCATTATTTTCCCCTCTCGTATATCAATGTTGACACTATTACGTTCTTTTCAACCATAATTTTAGCTTTGATATCGTATTACAATTTTGTTGTATATAGTACAACCTGGTGGGTATATTGTCATATGTCACTCTCTTCCAAATAACCGTTAAAAATTTAAAATTATGCTGTTGTTTATAGTTAAGGTATTAACGTTGTGGAGGTTAAAGACATTGTAATTTATTTTTATCAAACACTGTTTATTCCACTTTTTTGTGACGGTATAACCCTACCGGTTTCAAGGCTTTCACCTCGTCTTCAGGGGAGCACAAACAAGACGAAATGCTGTTCGAACTGGTACCGATATACACACTTCAACGGTTGAGGGCTGAGGGGTGAGGGAGGCATGGGACGATTTCGATGCCCTTAGTGAAAACTCGAATTGAATCATTTTTTTAAATAATTTGAATTCCAACAGGAATTGATTCTGCAACATATGGAAGATAGGCGTCTTACTAAATAGGTCACGGAATATCTACTTGCATTGTTTGATTTGAATAAATAGACAACCACTGTGGTTTAGTTCGTAAGATGCTTGTCTCCCAACCCGGAGGTTACGGTGTCGATTCGTGTTAAAACCCTTGATTTTTCAAGAAATATTCTAGTCTAGTTTTCACTAAAGGTTTCTTTTACATATTTTTTGTTGGTTGTAAGATATTGCCACTTGGCAATAAGCCCGCTAGGTTGTAACGAACATAACGGAAGTGTAATACAATACAATAAATGTATTTTAGTGCCCTACTGACTGCTATGATTAAATTGCAGCTCAGTGCAATTTTTTATTCTCTCTATTTATACATGCAAACGATTATATTTTAAAATAAACAAATTTGTAAAAATACTCGTTTATTAAAAAAAAAATATAAAAAAGTATAATTTTTTTTTAAATTATGAAAAAATCCAAATAATCAGTCAGCATCTACTTTCTAAGAATTATTCAGCTTACTATTAAATAGCGATCAAAATTACATAAAACTTAGAAAAAGCTTAACTTATTCTCTTAATATAATTTATTCATGAAATGCTAAACTCTTATTATTTCAAAAGGCACGCTGAAGGGGGTAGTTACTCCTTTGATGTGCCAGCTACATGACATTTTCAACAAAATCACTCGACTCAAACACGGCATCTTAAGTCATAAAACAGGAAGCATGTGTGTTAAGGGCACAATGCTACTTGAAATTCTCTTGAATTGTTTACTTTTAGGAAGGCCTTTTCTTTAGTTATAAAGGTCACGAAAATACTGTAAACATATTCACTGTCGGCTTAATAGTAGCAAAATATTCGCAAAGCCAAAATATTTGTATTAATTAGTGCTTGTATTATTATGTTATTTTATGTACGAGTATGAATAATAAAAAAATTTAATGTTGTGAAAGCTCATGTTGATAAAATTAAACGCATACAGTGGAAGTTTTTATGATTCATAAATTTTAAACTGCAGATCCCAATAACTAAGTTAGACTATAGTCTATTGTTGAAAGTGATGACTCTTCTCTTTTAAACTGCAGATCCCAATAACTAAGACTATGGTATATTGTTGAAAGTGTTATAACTCTACCTTTTTAATCGGCAGATCCCAATAACTAAGTTAGACTATGGTCCATTGTTGAAAGTGATGACTCTTCCAGCCTTGTCATATATAATTGACCTTTCAACATTATTTAAAATTTTCAGCTCGTAATTCAATAGCTTGGAACTAAATCAGTTGACATGTTACATGTTCCTTATAGGCTCACCCAGCAAAAATTTTAGTTCCAAAGTGAAACGGTTGCAACATTGTTTCTACAATTCAAAACAACAAGACTACACAGATTAAGTAATCAATATAGGCATTGCATGGAATAGCACGTGACTATAGATATTTACAGGAGTACAGGGAAAATTTTGTTCTTGCCGGGGGGAATTGTATACGATTACTTTGTTGTGCTGTTCGTCTTGTACTAGTGTTTTTTCTCTATTGCATAACACTGCTTACAGGTCAGTGTTAAAGTGTTCTTGTTTTTAAGCCTTTTGTATTAAAATTTAAAAAAAAATTATATCCTAAAAAATACGTATACGATTCATTGTATGGTCGATGATCGACTAACGCACTTCTTAAAAAAAAAAGAAAAACGGACGAAAAACATAAAAGCTATCATGGACAACGTAATTTTTTATGTTTAAAATCATATTTGGTTACATAATCAAATCCGACTCAATAAAATTTCGTCAGAAGTTGTTACATCACAAGCTACATACATTCAGACTTTCATATTTGACAGGAATCACTCCGGAGCTTTACTGGCTCATTCCAGTTACTTTGGACCAACACGCTACATCGCGTGAATGGCCACTTCCGTACCCTACGTAGTTTAGCGTGGTCAACAGGGAACATATTAAGAGGCATGCTAGAAGAAAAGCTTCTTTTTTACCATAATGGTTTCTTAAGCAGAATAAAATGTCAATATTTTTTACTTATTCATTCCATATCGCTTACGCTTACTGAAGAAAGCGGTTTAAAAACTATAGCAAGGTCCTCAAAAGCAACCCTTCGTCATCATATGACCGTTATATCAGTAATCTTCTTCTTCTTCTCAGTGTCATGTCAGGTCCCCCCAACGATGAATATCACTTGAGAGTAGATATCTTTGTCCCCGGCAGCCCGAAAAAGATCTCCAACGCCCCTTATGCCAGTCAAATCACGCATATTGCGGAGCCAGGAGATTTGCCTCCTGCCAACACCTCTTCGGCCTTCTATTTTGTCTTGGATGATCAGGTGCAGTAATTTGTACTTTGTTCCTCTAAGTACATGACCCAAGTAGGACACCTTTCGGATTTTAATATTAGTCAGCAACTCCCTATCAACTGTGCCTCTTTGAAGAACTCTTGTGTTGCTGACCATATCCGTCCAGCGTATCCGTAGCATTCTCCGGTGCATCCACATTTCGAATGGTTCCAGTCGGTTCATACTACTTACTTTGAGGGTCCATGATTCCACTCCATGCAATAACACTGACCAAACGTAGCATTTGACTAACCGTTGACGAAGTTTCAAGTTTAGATTGTCATTGCAGAATACGCTCCTTATTTTATTAAAAGTCGCACGAGATGATTCAATTCTGCACTTGATCAGTAATGGTTTAATCATCATCAAAAGCTGTATTGCTGATGTGGCATACTTTCCTTTTTATTATCAACTAACAGAAAAGCCCATCCAAGTGTTCGTCTTAGCTTATTGGTGACTCTCATTTTAGTTTGGCTGATCGACGTAGGAGATCCGTGATCTTCGATCCACGTTAAGATGTTGTTTTTGTTGAGCGTTTTTGGATTGTCGTCGTAGCCCTCGTTTTTCTGTTTTGTTTTCACTTTGCAGCAACACGCTCTTCTTCTGTCAATGTGGGTTTTTCAGGCATTTTAAAGCGTTTTTATTTCCATAAAGTTTAAAAGTTGACAGTCGCACTGAATTTTGCTAACTTTATGTGCTACATTCAACACGTCAAGAAAAAACTAGATTTTTTCGAATTTAATCACTTTAAAATATCATCAAATTGTGTTATATTTCACTTAAAAATTACTTAATTTTTCACAGCACGTGAATTACAGTGATGTGTTTTATATAATTTTGTAAAACAGTTCAAAATAAATGTTAAATTAAAAATAATAAGTCGAACTTAATGCCGCAAATATCTACATTCTAATTACCAACTCATTTTACTTTGATAGCGTGCATTTCAAAATTGGAATACTCACTTCACGCAGTAGCTTATGCATATGTATGTTTTATTTCATTTTCATTACAGAGTCACTGTGTGTTTTGTGTTTCATTTTCGGATTCTCGATATTCTGCAAATCAATTTTATGAACCATGTCAACGTTCCATTTATTTATTTAAATGTTCTTTCTTATATTTATACACAAGCAACGGACTATACAAGCCGTCTCCAATGACTCGTTATTCTGACTGACTATGTCATGATAAACATCCTCGAAATTCACATTTAAACACACATAAATTATCCAACAAGTCCAAGCTGCAGCCGTTGTCATGAGATTTGGCAAGTCTTTTAAAAAAAAACGTTGGCACAATTTTTTCGAGACATCCCAAAACTCCGCATATTTCATCAAATAAAAATATCAATGTGATGTTAACATTATTTTATTGGGATTTTTTTGTATGTACGTACTGTTAATTTAAAATTATATTTTATAAATATCAAAATGTTAAAAAATAAATATTCCGATTTCCATTTTTTTTATTTTCACTGGAATTTTCTTTTCACTGAAAAAACATCTAAGTGGTACTTAGCTGGGTTTTTTCATACATATATAAATAAAGTGTTTATGAAATGATATCATATCACAAGCACTTAACAAGTAGTTCGTTTGTTATTATTATTAATAATATACAAGAAAATGTATTTGAATATATTGAATGGGTAACTGATAAATTCAGTGTAACATACCAACGGGAATCGAGCCAAAAATCTTTGAACGGAAATTAAACATGTTGCTACTAAATAAAACACACAATTACATCAAAAAGCATAATTAACTACCTCCGTAGCCTAATAAGTAAGACGTCTATCTTATAACCCAGGGGATGCAAGTTCGATTCCTTTTAGAACCCAGAATTTTTAAAGGATTTCTGTCTAATATTCACTTAAAGCTTGTTTTAACACATTTCTGGTTGGTCGGAAGAAACTGGCACATAGAAACAAACGTGAAATTACAGTTCAGTCCGCCAACTTGTTCTGTATATGAAATAATAATTCAATACAATTTCCCAATCTTAAAATAAACAGGGTGTCAAAGCTCAAATAGTTAATTATATTTCGAGCATAGTCTAGTTGTCTAATTGTATAAGTCATAGTCTAGTTGTCTAATTGTATAAGTCATAGTCTAGTTGTCTAATTGTATAAGTCATAGTCTAGTTGTCTAATTGTATAAGTCATAGTCTAGTTGTCTAATTGTATAAGTCATAGTCTAGTTGTCTAATTGTATAAGTCATACGAGTATATTTAAAAATTGTGACAAAAGGAAGTACAGTACCCGGCGGTAAGTAATACGCATCGGGCTTAAGAAAGAGACTGTCAGCCATAATCGGCTAACTTCGACATTGTAGAGCGTCGTCTCTGTCATTCTTACATGTGTTCCGTCGCGATCTGTCAGTGTTGTCAATCGAGACGACGCTCTACAAAGTCGAAGTTAGACGATTATGGCCGACTGTCTCTTTCTTAATCCCGATGTATATTACTTACCGCCGGGTACTATACGAGTATTTCAATAAATACTTTTTTTATAATTATCTGGTAAAAAAATAATAGTAAAAAAGGATTCGATTTGTATTTATCTCAAATAAAACTTATTTTACTGTTACTGATTTTTTAAATTATTGATCAAAT
The DNA here is from genome assembly GCA_949825065.1 of Odontocerum albicorne. Lineage (NCBI taxonomy): Eukaryota > Metazoa > Arthropoda > Insecta > Trichoptera > Odontoceridae > Odontocerum > Odontocerum albicorne. The sequence continues at coordinate 19,469,652 of OX463858.1, forward strand.
AAATATAGGAGGAGAAAATGTATTTTAAATTTCTGAAGAAATATTCTCCCCTAGTGCCAAAAAATGTGCTGTCGAAATTGAGAGATTATTGGCCATACCCGACCCGAGACATAGTCAAATTATTACACGTCTTGTCTGTCGCACGTAACAAATTGGAGTATTCAATATAAAGATAAAAATTGTCGATACACAAAATTAAAACTTAAATCTTTTTAAAATCAAAACTTCTTTAATATTTAGTACTACAGTAGTTTATTGCATGTATTCTTTTTATTTTAACTTATAATAATGAGATGTATTTAAAAAAAATGTTAATCTTACAAAAGGCGTTTGTTTCACTTTGTGGTATCATGTTTGTAAATTTTTAATAAAATAAATAAAACACATTTTTTTTTATTTTGTATTTTTTATTATGAAATTGTTATAATTGTTGAAGGTAATTTCACAAAGTCATCCTTTTGACGCCTACCTACTCCCATCCCCTTATTAGCCACCTGTCCCCTCCCCCTCTTCTGTATGCATTATAATTAGATTTTTTTTTAAATTTTATATATAAGTTAGTTCATCTTCAACTGACGAGGAAGACGGCGGTCTTTGAAACTGGTTGTGAACTCAAATAAAACAGTGATGAACATAAAATAAAAAATAAGTGTTTGACTTATTTTATTAAAAAAATATATTAAAAATAACTCATAACGTAAAACCCCGAAGATTTTACTCTATCCTAGACAACCCTTGACAATAATTGAGAATGACCCAAGATTGACTGCTGAATTGATCTATAGTAGGTGTCTCCTTGACAATTAAAGAGACCGGTCGGGCAACCAAGCCACACTTGGGAATTACAGCTGAAAAAGTAGACTGAAAAGAAGCTAAACCGTCCCCGCGTATAAAAATAGCTGGTGGCGAATAATATACATGAATGGAAAAACCTTGTCTCAGCATTGATTCTTCGATCCATTCTGAGTGAAGCTGAAGAAGATGAACAAAACTAATAATATTCATTAAATTTAATGATTTTCAAAGCCTTACTTTTTAATTTAAATTTATTATTAACGTTCAAATTTCTCAAAAGAGCGTTTTAATCCTAAGGAAATATTCGTACTTAAATAGTTTTTCTGAGAATATTTTAATAAAATCTTTGATATTATTAAAACCTTTATATGAGACGAGTGTACTTTCAATAGAACATATTTCACGAAATTCGACGAATCCCAAAAAGTGTCTCAAATATTCAAAAGCTATTTCTTATCAGATCCTTATAAAGGTATACGAGTATATAAGGGGTTTCTCTCCCGAGATCCCGGTCTGTTTTGAATATTTTATGTTTCCCGGAAAATATTTTGTATCCCGGGAAATTAAAACAATATTATTTTCTGTAATTAAAATTTTCTGTAGCTATTTGTAATTATACCAAGAACCTGATTGAGTGACTTAAGAATCGATCAAATTTATTTTCTTAAATCATTGTACGAGTAATTATATATTTTTGTTCTTTAAATGTAACGAAAAGATATTTCTTAAATATATATTAATGTTACCTATATTTTTTTTATTTATACTAATCATGGAGCAAAATGTACTATTTCATATAACTTGTAGTTCAAAGTCATATAACTTGTAGTATTTCAAAGAACTTGCTACATCATTTTCTTCATTCAGTTTATTTTATTTAAAAACACTGACATAATTTATTAAATTTCAGGATCCCGAGAAATTGCAGGATGAAGGCCTTTTTCGAGATACGCAAAAGTATCCAATATGAAAAACCCTAGTTTATATTGTATTATGAATATTATTTATTTTACAAAGAGGCACATGATAAAGTTTATCAAATATTCGAGAGCTTGGTTTTTAGGTGAAAGATGACATTGGATTTTATAATAAAATGCTCGTTTTGTAACTATAGGGATACTGTTTCGATTCTCGTCGGAACCTCTGTGAGAACACCTCTGTGGGAACTTCTGTGAGAACATAGTCCGATCTTAGATGCACACTCCCTCCCTCAAATGTCACAGACATGTGGACCCTGCTGAGCCGCCTGGTCATGCTGACGCATGTACGCAGCGCGCTGACTGTTGGCAACATTTATATTTGTATTTTTAAATTCGACGAACATTACATTAATTGGTTCTTTTAATAATTCAAAGAATTCTCGGTTTCTCGAAAACGAAAATTGTTTCTAAGATAACTGTTTCGTAACACATTTTAAATAATTGATCTTAGGACAATAATAAGAGAAAGCATCTTTCGAAAAAATTAAACTTTCTGAGTTGTGGTATCAGAATTATTTTATAAATATCAAATCCAAAGGATAGTAGATTGTTATAAGTACCTAATCCTTGATTTCATTTTGTGATAATAAGCCCGCCTAACTATACAGTATTCAACCAAAGTATAATAAAATACAATAACTTCATATTGAAAAATATTATCCGGAGAAGGTAAATTTAATTGACTTCAAAATTCATATTGCTTTGAGAGTTTATCAGAGTTACTGTTATTTTTTTTTCTTATTTATTGTACAATTAGTCCTTTAAATTCTAAGATTGGTAACAAAAGGTCATGTTGATCAAAAGACTTTCATTTTCTGGATGTTGGAATTTCGACTATGAAATATTTGTTGAAGCACGAATAAACTCCATTGAGAATTTCTCTTTTTCTTTCATTGAAAACTTCTTACGAATTTCTCCTTTCTTGAAAATATCAGAGTACACCATAGCGAAAGTTAGTGAATTTTTTTGAAAGAGTACTCTCTCGGATGCTTTTACAATTTGACGTCGAATTTCCCCAATAGGAATTGTTAAATGTCAACTTCAGAAATTTTTGTTTAATGACATTTTATAGTTTAACGATTTCGCGAACATTTTTACCGTTGAAAGAAATTTATAAATTACTTCTCTTGAAGGAATAAAATCAATTCAACTCTTTGAAAAGGGATTTACGATTAACCTCTTCTATATTCATTTTAAGATTATCAACCTCTTTGAAAGGGGGATTTTATTTCAATTACAAAGCAAAAACATTAGGAAAATAAGGCTTTCGAAAATTATTTACTAACTAACATACTCTTTCGTACTGGCTGATCTTAGGGTTGTGAATAATAGATAAGGTGAGCTTGTATACTACTAAATGGAAAATAATGAACTGCAGAGTTCATTTGGCAATGTTTAGAAGGCATAACACTCAACATTATAACATAAAGATTATATTAAAAAAACATTGGCCCATGTAAAGAGAGAAGTAGCATGGAGAGATGATACATGGACGTGAAAGAAATGAAAAATATATTCAGTTGTATTATACTTTTGTTGTATACATTACAACCTAGCGAGTTTATTAGCGTATAGAAATTCCCCATCCTTGTTAAACTAGTCTTAAGTGAAAACCAGGCACGAACTCGGATTCTGCCTCGGAATAGGAAGTAGAAACACATGTCGCGGGGATGAAGAGTAATTTTTGAAATAACTAAATAAATTCTTATAAAATCAAATCAAATCTTTTTCAAGAGTTTCAAGACAAGTAAATGCGGAATCTAATGAAAAGTAATACTCCAATAGTAATAAGGATAAACCCCTCTCTTCTCTCCCTTATCTCGCCGCGTCTTTTCAGCGTCTTTTCAATCATGGACTTGAGCTACGGTCAAGCAGAGATTGTCTATTGGCTTTCCCAGTTCACCGCTCTTCTTTTTTACGTCGTCCTTTACTATTTATGCAGTGAGACTCTGGAACCAGTTACCAACTAATCTAAGACTCGCTCCGTCCTTGGCATGTTTTAAAAAGCGACTGAATAAACTTTTAATTTCAAGTCAGTAATGTAACGTGTTTCATTTCTAACTTTTATTTCCTCTACACCATCCTTTCCTTTTCCCTTTGATTGGTGATATCTCACTTTTATATTTACTATGTATAATATATTATATTGTTCATGAATATAAAAAAATAAATAAATGATCACAAAAACAAATAGATTTTTTTAAATATGAATTTCTTCTACTAAATTAATGTTTTTTGAGCGTGACCTTTATATGAGCGTGAGCGTGACCATATTTTGAATCTTTAAGTTCGTAAAAGTTCAATCTTTCTTTTCTTTTACAAAAAGAGTGATCCTAAATATTTTTTTTATGTAATACGTGTATGTTGGTAAAATCATTAAAATTCCTTGTACATCTCATGTCACACTTGATAACTCTTTTGTATACGTAATTTAATTATTCAAGTACAGAGGAATTTTAATCCTTAACGCAAATTAAGTTCAAATCTTCAATTTGATTAACACCATAAATCCCATCGTCATTCTTAATATAATTCGATACATATACCCAAAATAATTTTGCAAAGTTTATACAGTTCCGAGACGTAGATACTCGAGGAGCAAGCTAGAAAAATAATTGATACCTTAGAGATGTGGTGTTGGAGGCTCGATTATAGAAGTACTCGAGGTTGAGTCACGTCTTTTATAATGTGTGTAATGAATCTTAAGATACTTTGGAGACACAGTCTGACGGGAGAATGACAGCCTTGAGTGGTCAATTCTGATAAAAAATGTGAACGGCAAAAGGAGTAGAGGCCTATAACCTATCCGATGGAGTAAAAGCAAGAGATTGTACTGGAAAGATATGGTTGATCAAGAACCTTGGGATAGAGGGAGCAACCAAGAAGAATACAAAATTATCGTTATCATCATTGCTTGGGCTTGAAGTCGCGGATCCCCTTACCATTTCAACGTCATTTTAATTGGAAAGCGTAGTTGTGCCGTGGATTTTCGTTTGTTTCTACTTGTACCTTTATTTAAATTAGTGATCCTTTGAACACCAGCAAAATCTCCGACCACACCACTGGATTGGATCCCATGGCACACAGAAGTTAGAGGATGAGAATATTTTTCTCTTTTTCAAATGAATAGACCGGTCACATAGATGTCCTTATACCCCCAAATACTAGGCGGAAAATGACCTGTTTCATTCGAGGGGAGTAGTACAGCGCGGGGCTCAAAAAGGCAAATTTCCGCAAAGTTACTCCAGTGCTTTACCGCGCGGCCATGCACTTCAAATCAATGGTACATTGTACCTTATAGCAATATTTTAACCCTAAGCAGGGAGTGCTTTATTAATTATAAGAGAACAAAGAAACATTTTATAATCATAAAAAAATAAAACCATACAAACATAAGTGTGCAAATACAGACGTCAACACAAAAAAAAATAAGCTCTATGAACGAAAATTGAGATAAAAGTATTTATTTTATTTGATAAAATCACTGTTGCAGATGATAACATGTATCAAAATCTCTGACAATGTGACCCACCCTACGAGATTTTTTTAGTGCATTAGAGTATGTAGAGAAAAAAGAACACTACACTTTCCTATCGCGAGACATATCTTTACCTCTTCTACATCATTACACCTTCTCATAGAAGTCCTACGATTTCTCTAACTTTGTATATTTCCTTCCTTTCATTAATTTGATCCAACCATACTTTTCTTAGACTTCATCGACCATGCGTTTCACTCATATTTGTACTGTATACATGTTTTTTTAGTCTTTCTTCGTTCGTTCTCAATTCAATATTTAATACATCAGCTTTAAATTCACATTCATCCCTAATCACTTTTTCCATTTCAGTGTCTCGTCGATTTTGTTTTCGCTACACTACACCTTTCGATATATTTTGTAAGTCTCTCATCGCCTTAGAAAATACTACCTAAATACCAGAATTCGTTAACTTGCTCTTATATTGTATCGCTCATCCACACATTTTTATCGCCATGAGTAAGGATTACAGACATATTTATATAATATATTTGCATATTATTCAAACTGATTTAAATGGATAATCAACATCAGTTGTATTGCAGGCTATTTCTCAATCAGACCACAATAATTTTCTTCTTTAAAAATCATGATAAGAAGATATGTACAATAAATAAATAATTTCGGGATTTAAAGTGTCAGATTGATGGAAGCAATTTCTCAATAAAGTATACTTTAGTGCTAGGTATATCTCTTCATTTGAACATCCAGTAATTTATATATTTAAATCACTGAATGAATATCTTTCCATTTACAGTATAATGGGATTCAATTAAATTATAAATTAATTTGAAATGAATTTTTAATGTTTTTCCAATGATAACTGCGAACTTTTTAATTACTTTTTTGAAGGACTGCTATAATATTAATTGAAATTAAAATTTACCTTGAAATATTCAGATTTTTTAAATTGATTAGTATTTATAATTTGATTAAAGATATTTAAAAAATATATATCTGTATTACTTGTGGTAGTATCAAGCAGTAAATTTATGTTATTAATAAAAGTTCTCTAAAGGCAAAAGGAACAAAGATTATTTTGTAATAGAACGTAATTTATATAATCCTTAACCCTAAAAGCCTTAAACCAAATATAGGGTCTTTCAAATTGAGCGTTTTTTTTTTCTTTTTTTTTAATTATTGAATAAAACACACAATTTGCTTTGATTTCAAAAAAGCTTTTTATTGGCCATTGAAGTATAATGTATGACATTTAAACACAAAAAACAATATACGCCAAATGTCCACCTCTTGCAGTTCGACAGATGTCCACTCTTTTGTCAAAAATTTCGATGACATTTTGGCATAATTGCGATTCTAACTCATCAATTACGCGAATAAGTTCGTCCTTGAGCTCAGAAATTGATCGGGGATCATTATTATAGACCTGGTTTTTCACGTAACACCAGAGAAAATAGTCCAACGGTGTCAGATCACATGATCTCGGTGGCCAATTAACATCATAAAACAATTCAACAATTTAAACACGTTGTTGTATTGTATATGACTCTATTTTTTATAAATACCATACATTACACTTCTCAGATGTCACAAGACCCAGACAAGTTCGTGACTCCATCTGTGTTTTATCCAAGAATTAATAAAACCGCTCAATTTGAAAGACCCTATATATCCACATCCGAGTCAGGTGTCCTATTGTACACTTACACTGCTGGATTATAAAAGTCTGTATTATTTCTGAATGTAAGAATTTACGAATATGTATGTTACATAGGCTGAAGAAAGCAAGCAGGTCTTCTAAGAAAGTGTGAGGGATTACTTAAATCAATTTGTTTGATATTGGCAAGTGAGCATACGAAGGTAATTAAGGTTTTACCAAACAACACAAATCAAATATATTTATTTCTACTAGTCTCAAGCGATTAAAGATAAAAAAGATAGTCCATCACCATATGACCTAAGAACGAAGAGGTATATTCAATTTTATAATTTTAGTAATTAAAAGACAATTTACATAGCGCTGTTTAAAGAGCAAACTCTTAATCGGTAACTCATTATTATTGACGGATTAAAAATATCACAAAATAAATATATGAGTTGAGTGTAAGTATGGGACGGTAGTGGCTGCGGTCATTATATTTGGTACTCTTTCGCATCTGTATATGGTCAGAAAAACATATTTGGTAAGGAAACTGCAGAAAACTTACCAAGAGAAGACAAACAACAACGAAACCTTTGTAGATCTTCCGATACGTAATAGTAACATATTAGGCTTTAGGTGTAGTGTAGTTTTTGTGTGTAGTGTTCATATATCATCGTAATTTTAGTTTAATTTTCTTTAATGATAAAAACAATGATAATTGATCAAACAGATCACAAACAATGATTCTCAGTTGTCAACAATACTTCTTGTTTGTACTCCCCTGAAGATAAGGTGAACACCTTGAAACCGGTAGGGTTATACCGTTACATAAACTGGAATAAACAGTGTTTGATAAAACAAATGAAATTGTTGTTAAGCCTCCAGAATGTTAATGCCTTAACTATAAATAATATAATGATTCTCAATTTCTGAATAGAATTTCCACATTTTTTACTTGTATCAAAAATCAAAAGAGTGATAAATTAAGTCCAAACCATAAAGTGAATTATCTGAAATGTTTCTCTTAATAGAGACAAATGGTGGTCGTGCCATCGAGGAGTAGATTTTTAATCAGTCTGAAAGCCGATGACGCGGCTCACGCACGCAGTCCAATTAACCCGCACTAACTCTGGATGTCTGCTTGTCGTAAATATAGTTTGTCGTCACCACACCACTCCTTACACCATATTGGGCTATTTCTAATTACATATATTACTGAAATGTTCGCGCGTATTGTATATTCTGGACGATTTAGAGTGAAATAAGTATTTTGCAATACGCGAGAATCGTGTAAGTATAGGGTCATTCCGTCTAAAAGTCATCGTAATGTAAATAAAAAAGTCTTACCGCTTTAGACAATCATATATTTTGGGTGAATAATTCATACATTTGTATCTTCTTTAGTTGACAACCTATAAAGCAAGTCGACAGTTTCAAATATCTAGGAAATCTAATTACTCGTGCTTTGATAAAGAATTAAGATGCCGAATTGAAATGGTAAGTGCAGGATTTCTCAAGCTGAGATCAGTTTTCTGCATTGATAACTTGATACTTGAACTTTAGCAACGCATGATTCAGTGGTTTTTATGGTATTTTTTAATTTGTAGTGTTGAAACATGAACTATGAAGACTCCTAATTAAGCTAGACGCATTCGACATGTCGATTATTTGGAAAATGCTCCGAATTTCTTTGTATCTCAAACAACAAGGTTTGCGTTACACAAGTGTAAACCAAGAGCTCTTAAATATCATAAAATGCTGAAATAATGCCTATCTGGGGCATTTATTGAGAGCAGAAACATGCCACTCCGTAAAATTAATATTTATGAGTGAAATTGAGGGTCGACGCGCTATCGGTGGAAGGCGCTTGTCTAGGTTCCGGACTATTCGTGAATAAACAGATATCAGTCTTGATACTGTCTAGTTGAGGTGCTATTTTTTGCAACATATTTTCTCAAGACTGACCGCCAATGTCAGGCAGGCCAGTCACGGTACATGAAGAAGATAAATGTATAGGTACCTATGAAGTCATCAAATATTACATGAGCTTAAAATGAACTGTCAAATTATATGAAACTTGATAGGAACAAAGTTTTTCTTTTTGATATGAACAAAACCTGATATATTATATTTAATTTTTTTTTAATCAAAACGTTTTTTTTTGTACAGGTCTACCTAATTTTGTCTTGGGATAAGAATGGGTTGGTGACCTATGAAATACGTCAAGACACGCATTAAATTGAAAGGTTAAAATGTGAATTTTGGTCCCTTTCAAAAGTTACTACTTGCGTTAATCAACAAAATTCACGTTTTAACACTTCAATGATATGTGTGTTTTTACATTATATTTTAAGCTCCATGATCTCCATTCTCATCCCAAGACAAAACTAGGTATGAACAAAATATGAAATAATGCATATTATTTGAGAAAATCAAAAATGAAAATTTGGCTTTAATTTTTGAAAAAATAAATTATTCCTATAAATTAACAATCATTTTAAAGCCTATTTTAAGATCTAATGATCCCAATATAATTTCTCTGTCATACACCATTTAAAACATTTCAGCCATTATGTATATGCAAAACACGCTGATTTTTGTGATATTAGTGGTTTTTTTTTAAATTTAGGAAATAAGAGTATTTTCCGCATTTAAATAAAAAAAATACTTAGTTTATTAATAGCAATGTATTACACATGTATATTAAGGTAATGGGAAAAAAAATTGTGGAAAAAAATCATTCAAAAGTTCTGAGCCCATCTCATAACATCCTTAGAATCTAGACACACCCCCACCAAACAGTCCCAAGGACGCCCGATGTTTTTTAGCATATCATACAAGTACATTTTATCAGCATAAGTCAATAACCCCTTATTCTGCTTAAATATGTATATTTCATGCAAAATAATTCCAAAGACCTTTTTCAGCAGTTTTCAATTTATTGATTTGATAAAAAAAAAAATAAGAAGAAAATGTATTCATCACCAAGATGTTACATACGTCATTCACCCCCAGTATGCAAATCCTCTATGACTCTTTTGTCCTACGCCAAGATCTAAAGATACAACTTTATCTCCTTTTCTCCCTCAATCTATTATCCTGGAACAATACCTTCCAGAGTTATGCCTAATTCTACACTGGGAACACCTTATTATCCTGTCTCAAATCGAATACATTTAGCAAAAGAAATCCAGGCTCGTCTAGCATTCAATTTATAGAAAATATCACTTAACAATAATGTGAAAAGGAACGCTTTGGATTTTCGGTTTGATTCTTAACGGTTGAATGTTGAATATTGATTGTCTTTAGAACCAGGTTTTATCAATTTAAGGACTGAAATTATGTTCAGTAGAGTAATTATTATTCATTGATCTTATTATAACACGTGTTTTAAGTTTTTAATTTGAATTAAAAATATATTTTATCGAAAGTATTAGCTTTAACTTTGTGGAACTCCATATTAGGATATTAAGTTAAAAAATACTTTATTTTTCCACTAATCACATTAATCCTCACAACACGTCTTTCAACCTCTTATTTTGAGACGTCAAGCGGAGTAGGAGGTAGAATCACGTGTTGCGGAAATTGATGCAATTAGTGGAATAACAAAGTAATTTACTGTAAATATTCTAAAAATATATAGTATTGTATAGTTGTAATTACACTTACGTTGTACGCAATACAGCCTGACGGGGTTATGTAGTAATCCCATCCAACCAAACAGAACGGCGTTACAGAGCATTGCATTCACTGCACCCTCACGAACTGCCTGACCCATCATCATCCATCCGTCTTGTAGGTGGGCGTCACTGGCGCCAGTTTCGGACCCTTTTCATTAATTTCTCAGTTTCCATTTGTGCGACGTATCCTACCTCTTTATATTTAGCCAGACGATTATCTCAATTACATCCCTCATTTAGTCTGGTTTCGGATCCATTAATTTATATTTAGTCTTTTAATGAATTCCTCAACATGACTTTCTCCATTTTCCTCAACGTTATACGCAACCTTTTGCAGGATTCTTTAGTAAGAGTCGTTATTTCTGAGCTATATGTGAAGACAGGAAGAATGCATTAGACAAAAACCTGTATTTTAGTATATTTGGTATGTTGCTTTTAAATGTTAAGCTAAGCTTGTAGAAAGTTGCCCAAAAGAGATTTATTTTTCTTTCTATTTCAATAGTTTAATTATCTATATCAGCTTTTAATTTGTTACAGGAGCAAACGTAACTACTAACTCTCTTTACACGCAAGTTCCGATTTTATATATTATATATGCATTGCTCATTATTTTTGTTTTACCAAAATTTATTTTGAGATCAATTTAGACCGATTGTAATTTTAGTTTCTCAATCAAAAAATTCCCATCCTTCATATTGAACAAGTGTCAAGTCGATAAATCTTCGAAAACTGTCGAAGGTAGAAAGCAAATACGCCAAAAAACGGATTAACCCTCTCCAAGCATATTTACAGAAAAGGGATAAAAGTGAATTTATTTAGTTTTATCAAAATTATTTATATTCATTCTTTTCAACAAAATCATTCATGAAAATTAACATTTATTTTTTAAAGTAAAACAATATTTTGAGAGTATTTAGTCAATGACAGTTATGAAGTAGATCATTTTAAATACATAGCAAATGTTAAACGATATGAACTTGTCTTGAATACAGACCATTATCATTTTTTTCTGTTACAAAAAATAACGTTCAATGAAATCAAAAAAGATTACTTATACGCCTTAATTAACTGACGACGTTGTGATGTCATAACATCCGTCAAATTGCGCACTGGGTAACAGTATAGTGTTCATAGTGAGACCACTGAATCATTATTTTTCTTTTCATTGTAGTGCACCATTTTTTCTTCTTACTACTGATACACACACGTATGTTATTTGGTCAAGTAAAGGTTTTATTAATGCACTATAAAGTAGTTTTAATGTACTCATTTTTAGTGAAAATAAACAAACCGACGAAAAATCTAAAAATCGTTCCTGATAACGCAAGCACGCATGATTAAATACAATATTACATTAACGTATGATTAAAATGTTACATTAATGTATGATTAAAATATAACATTAATGTGTGATTAAAACATTACATAAATGCACATTGTGAATGTTTACATGTATTTAGAAAAATATATATGAAATTTTCAATAAAGGAATGACACCACTTCGTCACAAGCCTTGCCCAAGGTAATATGTATATAAATATATATATAAATATATATATATATATATATATATATATATATATATATATATATATATATATATATATATATATATATATATATATATATATATATATATATATATATATATATATATATATATATATATATATATATATATATATATATATATATATATATACGGACATGTAGCCAGAATGTCAGACTCCCGATGGACATCCGAAATAATCCAATGGTATCCAAGAGGCATAAAGAGGCCTAGAAGAAGACCGAAGGTACGCTGGATGGACGAAATCAGGAAGCATGGCAGCATCACGTGGCATCGGCGAGCAAAGGACCGAACTGTTTGGAGTCAACTTGGGGAGACCTTCATCCAGCAGTGGATCGACCCTGGTTGACAATGATGATGATGATGATGATATATATATATATATATATATATATATATATATATATATATATATATATATATATATATATATATATATATATATATATATATATATATATATATATATATATATATATATATATATATATATATATATATATATATATATATATATATATATATATATATATATATATATATATATATATATATATACTCGTATATATATAATATATAAAAAGTCTATCCTACAATGTCCCACACATAATCTCCAAAAATACACCACATTTACGTCCAAATGCTATACAATATTTTGCTTGCCATAAAAAATGTACTTTTATTTGCGTGCCACAAAAAATACACTTGGTTATTTGCTTGCCACAAAAAAATACACTGATATATCTACTTGCTACATAATATACTAAACACGTGTATTAGCTTGGCATAAAAATACGCTTGTGTTTTTCCTTACAACAAACAAATTCACTCGTATATTTGCGTGCCACAAAAAATACAATCGTGCATTTGCTTGCCACAGAAAATAGACTTGTTTATTTAATTATTACAAAACATACATTTTTTTGGTGCAACAAAAATACACGCTTTCGGCCCATTGTGTAAAAAAATTAAACTGCCCTTTTATTTTCCGGTATTCACCGTCCATTGTATAATATAAAGAGAACAGAATAATATAAGTAGGAAACAATCCACTCTGTTTGATTTTGTTCAATTTATTTTGTATTTCGTAGGCAGCAAGAATTAGGGTTCGGTGAGATACACAAACAAGGCATTGTGTGCTTGGCAGACTCAAGGGGATGAATTATCCCCAAGCATTGCTGAAAATCAGGTAGCCGAGGTTCTATTAGTTTACTTACCTTTCGATTTTTTGAATTGGCCATTAATGCTTGTGAAGCGGTTTTGGAGTATTTATTCTTGTCCAGGATCTGAACTGCTTTTAAATCAATTTAGTAACACAAAAAGGCCGTTGAGCTTCCCTTGGAGAGGAATATGATGATCTCTGTAACGTAGTTGGTAGAATGATTATTTTTCATCTGGAGGTAGAGTTTCCGAAAGTACCAAAAAATAAATAAAAAAATATTCCAGTCACCTAACATAAAGAGTGCTGGTTCCAATCCCGTTGAAACCCATTTAAAAAAAAGGATTCTAGTCCGGTTTTCACTTAAGGCCTCTTTAACATCTTTCCGATTAATAAGAAGAAATTGTCACATGGCAATAATCTCTCCAGGTTGTACCCTGCACAACGAAAGTGTAATATAATATACTGTAATACAATACAATATTATCTTCTGATGTCATCATTCAACATATCCTCATCACCAATTTAAATATGTTAAGGACTATAATAAGAATGAGTAGTGAAGCAGAAAAACGTATTGTTTTCGTTTTTGAAAATTCAACACAGCGACCATCGTTTTGTTTTTAACAATCTGCACATTTCAATATGGAGTCCACTATCTAGTATTTGTTTTCCACTTTGCTCTTACCTGAACATGTTATTAAAAAAAATCTTAAGTTATTATTTCGTTTCTCACTACGTTTGAATAAACCTCTAAGATCAGAGACGTTGAAATACATTTTTTAAGTATATCTTATTTTGTTAACGACAAAGGGTATTTTTTGGCATAATATATTAAAAAATAACAAGAAGAATAATCTGAAAACAAAATTATAGAATACAATGAAAAAAAAAACCTATAGATTTGCTATGTTATTGTGTTGTGTACGATATGACCAATTAATTTCATTGTGTACATTTTAATTAGTTCATTCTGGCAAGAACAACTTCATCACTTTTGTCTTAGAAGTAGTCACATAATAGTCCATATAATATCCATATTGACTATCCAACATGAACAGTCTTTTTACACGAAAGTTGCACAAATAATTAAATAAACAACTACTTAACCAAGGAAAAAAACATTTTTTCCGGGTAAACCTACAAAGAACGTGTAACACTGCAAGCCAAAGTTACTTCCAATTATGCATTAATAATGCTTATTATTTGTTTTGTAATAAATTTTTTGTTTTTTGTATTTTCTAACTTATTCAGTATTTAAATTTTAAAAATATTTTGACTCTCTCATCGTTTCAAAATAAGTTTTATTTAATTTATTTAATGGATTAAAATAAAAGATGGATTAAAATAAAAGAAAACTGGTACATGAACATATAACGTATGAGAAGCTCTGTCTTAGAATTGCAGTTTGGTTTATTTATATTTTTAAATATTACCTTCTTAATTAAACATAAAACAAAATAAGAATAAAAAACCACCATCAAAGCCTATCAGTCATTATTAAAGCTGTTAAAAAGAAGGAAATTGTCTCGAGTATTGACACACTTCCGCAACACCCTGGAGGACTTGGTATTGATTACAATTTATCTCGTACCCTTCACTTAAAAGGGAGGAAATTGGAATTCAGTATCCGGGGACTACTTGCTTAGTTTTGAACCAATAGTTTAATTATTTGGTCTTCGGTAGATTATGCGAATGTAATTTTTATTATTTTTAGAAGTCTGAGGCCATGGTGTAATGGTCAGAATTAACACCTAGCAAGCGGGCGTCCATCACTCATTTTCTGACGGATTGATATTTTTATATAACATTATACATACATCAATTGGATAACCCGATATATTGATTGGAGGATATTCTAATAAAAGGTTGTTAAGTTTAGGAGGATCCGTTTCCGGCATTTCCTCAATCTTAGGTCTTAACTGGGAGACTTGTTATTATATTATCTCATAAGAATTTATTTAATTGGACTTACAATTTAGTATTATCTTTGCCCTTGAGAGATATTTTATACTCAAATCTTGTATCGTTGATTGAATTGAATTAATTGAGTGAAAATTTATTTGAATATGCCGAGTGAAATTTTATTTCTTGAGTAACACGTGTTACTCGTTTTTTCGGGCAGCCAGGCGATATATACGATCAAATGAACGAAGTAATTGGTATATTAGTATTATTGGGTATAACAGTGATTCCCAACCGCCGATCCGCAGAATTTTCCAGCCAGTCCACGAAAGAGTTATTGTTGCCTAACATATGATACTCCTAGGTCTTGTAGCTAAGTGGATCAGGTATAAGCACTTTATAACGTTATATTATCGTGTAACTCATGACCGAGCATCGTGTTTCCTATGATAGTCTCTGACGACTCCTCTCCAACCATTCCTGCACTCCGTGACTGGAAGAGCAGTTGTTAAGGGTAGTCCAGTTGCGTTTCTCACTACGTCAGTCAAACACATTGGGATTCTTTCCCTTGTGCGTCGTCCTTCCACGCCTCCCGTAACCACAAACCTCTATAAACTGTCTTCTTGGCCACAAGCAATGTGTCCAAGGAATCGGAGGACTCGTCAAAGGAATATTGTCGACAATCTGTCGGTGATTCTCAGTTCTTCGAGAATGGAGGCATTTTTCTGTTATAATGTTAAAATAAAATAACGCAATAAGATATATAATAGGTAATGTAATGATAATGACGTTAGCGTCTCCGTTTCAAGAAAGTATGTAAATAGGACCTCGAGGATTCGAAATGAACGCTGACAAGTGGAAGTGTCTCACTAAAGGAAAGTTTTTCTACGATACCAACTGGTTAAAGGAGCTGAAAAGGAGGAGAACGTGCGAGAGGTCGATCTCAGACGGTCCATTTTGGATGTGCGATGTACGAGTATGTGCTCAATCATGCAAAACAGGAAAACCGCCCGAGGCTCAGAAGGAATGCTTGATTTCTATCGTATTTCGTAGATAAATGGTTACCACAGAGACATATTAATTTATTTGAATAAAATATATTTTATACTCTTTTCTCCGATATCGGTTGCCCGGCATAAAAATAATGTAAAAATATTTTTATGATTTATAAAAAAAATACTTATTTTGATGGCATCCGTTGCCTAGTTGGCAAGTTACAATTTATACTATAAAGTTAAGGCATTAAAGTTGTGGAGGTTTAAAGACATTATAATTTATTTTATCAAACACTGTTTATTCCACTTTTTCGTAACGGTATAACCCTACCGGTTTCAAAGCTTTCACCTCATCTTCAGGGGAGCACATACAAGACTAAATTCTGTTCGAACTGGCACCGATATACAAGCTTCAGCGGCTGGGGACATTCGGGCTGGGGACTGAGGATTACCCCTCAGTCCTTAACAAAGAAGTGGAATAAACAGTGTTTGATAAAATAAATTACAAAAACAATTTATACTGTTTTTCACTAAAAGCTTCATAAATATATATCTGATTGGTAGGAAGAGATTGCCACGTGGCAATAATTTATACGACTGTACTGTACACAAAGAAAGTACAATACATGATTTTATTAAAGTGTAATACATGAATTACGTGATTATTTTAATATAAGTGGATTCAAGTGCCGCGTTAGAGCGCCCTCGAGGAGAGTTTTCTCTCTAAACGGCGCAATAAAAGGTTATTCTTTGAATATAATAAGGTTTTTAAAAAACTGGTCAAATACCGAAAATAGTGGCCTAGTTAAAAAGACTTAGTTTCCCAGCTCACGAGTTGGTGGTTCGATTTCCGTTGGTACCGAATGTTTTTTTAAATGGTTTCAGTCTGGTTTTAATTTAGGGATTGTTTAATATCTTTGTGGTTGGTTATTGTACAATAGACCATAAGTGTTATACAATATAATACCAAGAAAACTTGTTAAAAATAAAGAAAAAACAAATTTGATTGTCAATCCATTATAGAAACAATTGTTTGATAATATTATCGTGCAAAAGACGATAATATTGTCGTGTAAATCATTTTATATTTAATACTGTTTTCTAAATCTACGTAATCTAGATGATATTATATTAACAATAGACGAAGTCTTTCAATTCATTTATGTTTCCCCTTTATGAAATATACGATTAATAAAAGCTATTGTATATCACTCAAAGGGGTTAAAACGATTATGTATACAAGTAATTCACTAATGAATTTATTATTGTATAAGGAAGAAAAAAATATTGTTAATGATGTTTTCATATTCTTTTCAGTGGTATGAGTACGTAATTGATACATTTGCAAATGTCACCAAATAATAAATAAGGTAAAGAAAGATGGGAAGAACAAGAAAAGACGAGTTGTGGAAAAACACATTTCATCATTGAAGAAAGATGTAAGGTTTTTTTTTAACTCACTGTTCAAAATAAGTCAACGAGGGCGAGAATGTTACAGCTGCCGGTAACTGATATCGGAGGCTGATGGCATTGCAAGTAAAGGAAAACGTGAAAAAGGAGAATCAAAGAACTGAAGATGCCAAAATACAATCTGTACTTGATGGTAGTGTAAGTCCACGATCAACGAGATGCTTTTATTATTAAGCAACCTTTTAATTTTAGAGGAAAGTATTCTCCGTTTATACTCCTTTTTATTGATAAAACAAATTACAATGTCTTTAAACCTCCACAATGTTAATGCCTTAACTATAAACAAAACATTATTTATGTTTTTTTAATTGTTTATATCAGCAGTTCTCAAACTTTTTTTCATTCATACCCTCAAAACAAAAAAAGGTCTTGTTTATAAATATTAAGTCGATCCTATACACTAAACGGTCATTCGTTCGTTGCTAGGCCTCGTAGTCGGGGATTCCTTCGATATTCCAACGTCGATTCAGTTGAAAAGCGAAGCTGTGCCGCGGAGTTTGTTTTTTTTTTTAGTTAGAGTCGTTGCACACTAGCAAACTCACCGGCCATACCGCTGTACTGGATCGAACACCGAAGCGAAACGATCGAAGCACACCGGCATGCTTTCTTTCTATTTTTTAAATAATAGTTATGACCTAAGTTTTACGTATCCTTATACCTCCGAATACTAGGCGGAAAAAAATACCTGTGCCATTCGAAGGGAGTAGCACAGCGCGGAATTCGAACCGACGACCTTATACACTAAAAGAAGTCATATATTTTTATTTCGCTTGTAATAAAAATAATAAATATTACAACAATGCGATTCAAGATATGATTGACAAAATTATTAAATGTGATACGTGTAAATTATTAAATGTGATACGTGTAAATTATTAAATGTGATATGTGTAATTAAATGTGATACGTGTAATTAAATGTGATACGTGTAATAAAATGTGATACGTGTAAATTAATAAATATGATACGTGAAATTAAATGTGATCCGTGTAAATTATTAAATGTCATACGTGTAATTAAATGTGATACGTGTAAATTATTAAATATGATACGTGTAATTTTTTACTTTGACTTTATATCTGGTTATATTTTACTTAAATTAAAACGAAAATTTGGTTTGAAGTCGAATTTCGTTCTATATTTCTTATTTAAGTACAGCATTGAAGAAAATCCTGCTTTACTATACATATAGCACCCAGCGGTAAGTAATACACATCGGGCTGAAACTCAAAATGTATGAATGACAGAGACGACGCTCTACAAAGCTGAAGTTAGCCGATTATGGCAGACAGTCTCTTTCATTTAAACCTAAACCCTTAATGCATAATTTTCATAATTTCTACATGAAATAAGTTATATTAATGAATCAATAATATATTAATTCTTTATATATAAAATGTAATTTTTGTAACTTTTATTTTTAGTTGTATAATAAAAATCAATTACATGGGTCCCAGTATAGTTCATATGGTATAAATATTTCGACTAGAAGTGTACGAGTAGTATTGCCCCTTGACGTGCGATAGCATTATCAACACGTACCATGACCGATTGTGAGCTCCGTGATTTATCCAGTGGTTCCAACCACAAATGCTCAATTGATGGGGCCGAAGACAATGTAGTCTCCCGGCCTCCCCATAATCAGTTCGTATGTGTTAAAGTGTGTCATACAAATTAACGAATAAATTTATATTATAAGTGCTCTTGAAATAATATCCTGTAACAAACAGTACTTTACAAGTCATTCATTTGCCAATTTTAAAATTAAAAGAAGAATCATGATATGACAGTGTTCGTCGGCTAACGACTCTCGCATATTCTAGAATGCAATTATTGTGACATTTTCACATGCGCTAGAATTACCAACATCCCATAACGAACTACTTACTCCAATGGTTTCAAACTCGAAGACGCAATCAACGGGGTCAAAGTCTTTTCGCAGGCGAGTATTTGATCGCAATCTATCACTGAAAACCATAACGACCTTTTATAAAACTGTTATCATCCCATCTCTGACCCTATACAAATCATGGGTTCTCTATAGATGACTTTCGGAAAATGTTAGCAGCAACACCTCAGGTAAAATGAAGATTCATCGGTACCATAGAGTATCAAACAATTGGGTTTTGGGGAGATTACGCTGAAGTACATGGTGTCAAGTGCTCGCCTGATTTGGTCAGCACATTAAGCTCGCATGTCTAACTCCATAAAATATTAAAATACGAGTAATACAACTGAGATCGAACAGCAGCAGATCGAGCCAAGTGGCATAGAACGGTGCTAGCTAGTTATCATGGACTCAATGGAGAAAGAAAACGCAGATAAGCTACATATATGCAATAGAATATGTATGTCACAAATTGTCTTACATAGTCATATCTGGTAGCACCAACGACAGATTCTCTAACCCTCCACTTTATTTTGTCTTTTATTCATTCGTTTGTCTGATAACAATACTCGCATCCACTAAACTCTTTTTTGCGTGAGTATTGTTGCCTCTTCACATGCAGAACCATTATCAACATGTGCCATGACGGAATACGAATTTTGAACGTACTTCAGTGGTTCCAAGCTCGAAGTAGCGATTAATGGGGTTTAAGGCAATATTATAGAAGAGTGAAAACTATACAAAAAAATTAAAGTTTATAAACAAATAATAATCCACGATACGATTTACTCCCTAAGAAATAAAATTAGAATCATTTGTAAGGCTGCAAATCGACTTAAATATATTAAGGTGCAGTTATCCCTTCCCCATAATACATTTGGATCAAGTATGCTAGAGAATAACACCATCCATAAAATTGTACAAAATAAACAATAACAAACCTTTTTATGTGTTATATATATAACGTGTATCCAAGCGTACTGCGCCTGCTCCGTAAATCCACATTTAACAATAACATTTCAAAACAAACATCAAACTGTTCCAAAAGTATATTTTTACAGTCTTAAAATAACATTCCACATAAACCACAGAAGCATTTAAATAAAAACCACATAAAAAATCTGTTTATTAAATTTTATAAAGGAAATTAATACTAGAAAGGCGACACGAAGTCATTCGTTTCTCAACCACACGCGCCGCACCGTTTCAAATAAATTCATTAACTTCGTATTACATTTTTATAAATTAAATACGAATAATTCGTTTATTTTTCGATTTATTTTGGTATTATTGGGATAGATTTTGAGTTTTTCATAATTTTCACTCGCGTTTAGAACGAAAAACTGTGAAAAATGGGATAAATGCACGACTTTCCGTTCCCGTTTCAAGAGGGCGACTGATAAATTAAAGCCTATTCACAGACAGGGTCGTATCTATGGAAACCCAATACATGGCGGTAGGTTAAACGCGGGAACGCGGGAACTCGGTACTTTACCATAATTTCCTTATTTTATTATCTCTCTGATAAAAATTTATATTCTGGGAATGTGTCAAATTATATGATAATATTTTTTCACTTTTCTCATTTGAGTTTTTATGATTTCAAGCTTCGTTATTGAGATAATGAAAACGCGATGTCTTTAAAATACCTTCGAGTGGATATTATTAGCCAATATGATTTATTAAGTTAAATTACAAGACAATTATCAATTATTGTACTACACTTTCGTTGTATGAGTACATTTTGGGTGGGTTTATTGCTATGTAGAAATATCTTCCTAACAACCAGAAATAGGCTTTAAGTGAAAACCAGACAAGAACCCTTTTTATATTTAAATAAATTGTACCGAGAATCAAACCGGTATCACCATGATATACGTCATGCCAATAAAGCAACGAAGGTCGTCTGATCTATGTCTAGATGCTAAGATAGTTTGGTTTTCTTCTTCATTGCATCGGAATTGTTAATCTTCACTAAAGGACGTCTCCCCAATGCTTGATGGAAGCAACTGGACTATCGCTCGTTCATAGGATGTCTAACCCACGTTTAATTGGACAGCTACCACACGTGAAGAGGTGGTCGATATTTTGCAACTCGACACAGGCGCAGGTAGGGTCATCCGAAATCCCCCATTTGACTAGGTTGTCCCCGATCTCAGAATATAAAAACTCAGAGTTCCTTACTACCAAACTGTAGAGGACTCTTAAAACGTTTCTCACAGCTCTTATGTTGTGGGACATTGAATGTTCAGCTAGTCTTAGAGAAAGAAGTTATTCACTAGTATTGTAGTACACAGGATGCAATATATTCATTATCAGAACCACATCTCTTATCAGCACTGCTGAAGAAATCCTTATAATATGATTATTAACACGCCTGTCACAATTTCAGCCTACTTTTGGTTTACTGAAGGCCTTGATCTTTCATAATATTCTCTATTCCTCGCAGTTTTCTACATTGTTCATTCACAGACCTCCGGTATACCGCTTGAGATCATCAATCTGTATTATAGACGTATTATGGTATTTTGGCGGTTCATGGCCTAGATTATAATACATGCTTGGTCCATCTATTATTTCATATCCGAGCAATCCATCGCATTACATCCCACATACTAGTTTGGCAACGATTCCATTTGTATAGCTATTTCCTTCCTTCTACGTGTACCTTGTAGTTTGTATTGTATTACACTTTCGTTGTGTACAGTATAACCGGGTGGCCTTATTGCTACGCGGTAATCTCTTCCGACCAACCAGAAATATATAAAAGAGGTCTCAAGTGAACCCTTAAGGGTCCGAGCGGGATTTCAACCCGCAACCTCCGGGCTGAGAGACAGGTGTCTTACCAACTAGGCCACGAAGGTCATCATCTTGACATGTAAATCCCATCTTTACAAGTAGTTTGTAGGAGTGCTTAGTATGTGTCATTATTTGAAAGTATGAATGCCCATTTCCCTTAGCAAATTTAATAATAGGCACAGTGCTAAGTAGAGGTTTAGGGTTGTTGAAGGTCGTGCCACCGGAAATGACTGTTTAAGTCATTTCATGAAAGGTTTATTGCACTATGGCAAATATTGGTACTTTTGCAAATAGGACAAAGAAATTCAGCATTTACGTGCAAATTGTTTGTGTCTTCTTTCTTCTCTATGTCCCTGATAACTAGGAACCATTCTACGCTAGTTGGATTGATCTAATGTTTTTTTAGCATAGCATTCAGTTCATCCTTATATCTCTTGCAATACCTACCGTACTTTGTTCTTCCTTCCGGCTGCTCACCAAAAAGGATATATCTTGAAAGTCAAACATGCAAGATACATATCCAAACCAACACAAGTGAGCACGTGATTATGGAATCTCGAAGCTACAGCAATTCGCTCTGCTCCAAACTGTATTGTTTGATACACAATGGTACCATCGAATCTTCATCATTTACTTATTTTTTATCCACCGAGTAACGACGATTCAGTTTGATAAAATATATAAAATTTATAATAACTATTATTTATTTAATGGACAACATGTGTTATAGCCCCTTTTCAAATTGGGTCGATGACCCAATTACGTGTTACGTTTTATGATAAGGTCAACGATTGAGGCGTTTTATTGATGTAGAGGTCAGAAAATACTTTTCAGTTTGTGTGCCCATACTCTGGTTATACTGGAATGTTTCTTGTGCTAACATACGTCACAATACAAACGATAGGATATCTGCGATATTATATATGTAAAATCAAATATAATAATATTCAAATGCATTTATTACATGATAAAATATAAATACTTGACAAATGTACGATCTTCAATCACATGTAAGCTTTTTAATTCTATATTCAATGAAATTGCGCAAATATATCATATGTTATTTCTAAGATTTCCAATGTTGGTGTATGACGCTAAAATATAGACAAAAAAAAACGTTTAAAAACCGAGAACGTTCATAAATCAATTCCTTTAAGATGTGGTGTTGGTGTGGAATACTGAGAATCCCGTTGACCACCATAAGAACGAATGTTTCCATAATCCAGGAGTTAAATGTAATGGTACGATTTTCCTCAATATATCCTGCGCTTCTTCGGACACATTTCCAGAGGTAAGCCAGATACCTTGGAAAGTACAAAGTCTACGTCTTCCAAAAATAATACACATGACTAAACATTCATCTTCGTGTCCGGCTCATTAATTATGCCACGTGTTTCCAGTAAGAGGCAATAGAGATCGCCCTATCGTTCACTACAATCAGGTCCTACCTAGAGCATGTAGTCCTAGTGTTCTGACAAACTAGCATATGTTGTGAGTTCTGTATATCTCCACAAACACCATTCAGTGCTACTTCCGTTTGAGAAACCCCATATTTACATGTTCACCTTAGATTTAGTCACTCCTACTTGGAGTCCGTTCAGTTGGTCTCCAGATTCCATATTTTCCAATAGCTTTATCCAATCAGTGTCATCTTTCCATTTCAGAAAACAAGCTTTATCCAAATGAATCGTGGGGTCTTGCGTTCTCTTCATGATACTAGTCCTAAATTTCCATCTCCATATTGCTGGTTGGTGACCATATACGGAGTGTAATGAGTTGTTCTTTCCATGTCAGCTGCTTAGATAAATAAATAAATAGAGCACTTCTACGGATATCAGATTAGGCGATACCGATCAATTAGTATGTTTTCTTCAGTGGTAATGCTTTCAAGCATTCTATTATGTTATTATCCTTTCCGTTTCGTTCATAGCGACATCAAATTATATGAGTATAGCATGTGAGGAGCCACTTCGAACTGAAGCTGCATTTTCCGCTGCTGATCAGCAAAGTTCAAGAGCTGACACTCTTAACATGTGTAGTTATACTCCATATTACGTCCCAGTGAGATTGATCATGTCGATATTCAATTTATACAGCTTCAAAATTAAAAACGTTGGTAGTTCTATATCCTTCTTTATTTAATTAACGACAGCTGTTTTGGCAAAACAAAGCCTTGCCAAATCGAAAAAGTGAAACTTAGCATCGTGGTCATATGGTATATGTACCCAAAAACGATTTTTTTTTAACTCAAAATGGTGCGACTCCGGAACTTTTTTTTCCACGCAAATCTGATTTTAGTTTTGAAAATAAAAATAATAATCACTGCCAAGTCGTGACTATAGACGAGTAATTGAATTCTTGGAAACCAATGTTAAATTTTTCCAACTTTGCAACAGCAAAAATGTGCACTAGCGTATTTTTGCACAAAAATTTCACTCATTGACAATTTCCTCGGCGTTTTGTTTTTTTATGGCATCTTTTATTTTTGTACTTTCCAGTCACTATAGTGTTTCTCTCTTTAAAGCCAACCATTGGAATTCTAACAATTGTAAAAAAAAACATGATCTTTTTTGGGCTTGTTTCAACTTAGCTGTTTTAGGCGTGTAGATCCCGGACGATGCCACTTCTTCGAATCCCTTTTTGACTGAGGATCATGGAACAAAACCATATTTTTATTCTCCATGATAATTGACCGAATTATTGTATATTATTTTGCATTAAAAATAAATTTCAAAAAGTCGTTGCCTTTGGCCAGCACTCAAAAGTTTTGGCACCCATCTTGCGCATTTGTTTTATGCCAAGATGGTCGTGCAGAATACGATGCACTGTGGTTTTAGAAACTTTGCTGAGATTTCTTTTGATTTCAGTGTTCTATCTGGTAACTCTTGCTCTTTCACTAATGCAACTGTTTCTGGAGTGAGTGCTTCTGCTGATCTGCCTTGATGAGGATAATCTTCAATCGATTATCTACCTAAGTGAAACTGTTTAGCCCAATATTTAACTATGGAATATGACGTAGAATTTTTTTCGTACACAGCGTTTAAACGGTTTCCCCGTGTTTTTAAAGAAACTAGATAACAGCGCAATATTCAAATATCAACATTTTAGTATATAACGAAACAACACGTCTTCTATCGGCTCTATTGTTGATATATTACTAAGTGTTAGGGTATCAAAATTCCTCTATAATATTGTTTGACTATGTGGAACACGCGGCCGGTGTGGTATATTTCTAACTTACTCAGGTCGGAAACTTTTAGACATCATTGTTAAATACTATGTAATCATTGAATATAGTTTTTGAGAATTTATAACCATATTGCTGAGCTTAATCCAAAGTTTGACGAGGCCATTTTATTACTTTCCATTACTTAAATAAAAAAATATTAAGAATTATCAAAGCGTTTCATTTTGATTATCTTAAATGTGTTTTAAAAATTGAAAATCAACAGCATCAATAATAAATAAAGTATATTGAACTTGAACATGAAATTTATTCAAAAATATAAAGTTATCCGGAGTTTACAGTGGAATCAAATTCGCGACTTACCACTAAACAAGGAACTCTAACAATAAAGCATAGCCTTATTTTAATAATGAAATTACTAGCGATAAAAACTTTCATCAACATTATGTTAGCAATATATCCATGATAATATAAAAGACGACGGGTGGAATCCTTAGATAAACTTATTCCCGTATTCCTGCCTTTACTTGTCCTTAGTAAAATTAAAAGGAAGATCGTTAAAGTCTGAAACACTTCAACAAGATTGATGAGACATCCTGGAGAGTGTGTTGAAATAAGAAAATCAAAATCCTTTTTGCAACCTTTTAAGCCCACCAATTCATCTAAAACAAGACGCAGCAAAATCTTGCGTTAGATTTTTTTGCGTTTGTAAATAAGTCTTTATCACACACAATCTTAATCTCACACTGTTACAAGTCATTTTTTTTAAGATGGCCGAGTTAATACAACAAAAATCAATGCTTAATAATATGGTCGAATGAAACCAAATATTTGAATAAAAGTTGTCTTAATAATACAAACGCCGCTGACATGAGCTATCGTATCCCTTTGAGTGTAGTCACATTGCCCAACTATGGTTGATTCGATTCAAATCTAAAGAAAACTAGAGAAAACAAAGGCTCATCGAGCCTAAAAATAAAACAGAGATTATCACACAAATACTTAATATAAGTATACACATATAAATAACACTGCACACACATATGACACAACAGTGGAAAAGGTATTCCCTCAAATCACTGACAAAAGATCGACGGCGCAGTAAAATGCGCACGTTTAAAAATTGAATATAAGCTTAAGAACTCGTTTCTCTCTCTCTCTCAAACATAAATTTGTTGATACCATCACACAATTTTACTGTCGCGGTAGGTAAATATGACAGAGCGCCAGACTTTCCTATCTCGACACGTATATGATATCTTCTATAATACATGTGATTTTATTTCAGAATGTCATCCACTTGATTCAACCATACTTTTCTAAATCTTCTTCTATGATGCTTTCCTCTCAAATAAGCATTATATATTTACTTTTTCCTTCACACTTCTCTATTACCAATTTTAAAAAGATATAAATTATATAACACCGTTTAGAGAGCAAACCCTCCTCAATATGACTCGGCAGTCGGCCCACTCTTATTAATATATCACAAAATATAAATAAATAAGTTGAACATGAGGATAGGAAGATGGTGAGCGCGATCATAAGATTGGAAACTTCCCCTTCTTATTACGTTTTTTTTTTCATATATATTTTGGTACTTTGTTGGACAAAATTATAACTGAGCGAGTAATATTCCTGCGACAATATCTTCCAACCAAACAGAGTTACAGAATTTGTGCAAATTAGAAAGACAAATTAAAAAAATAGGAAGGAATGTCAAAACAAACTTATTTTTCTTTAAAGTTCGTCTTATCTTTAGAGGGGGGCGATCATCATGACTATCTTGTTCTTTGAGGCAGCTACTCTAAACAAAGATATGATACCACAATAAAACCTCTTCCTTGAGTTATTCAACCAGGAAATGCATCTTCTTCCCGCATTTCTTCAGTCCTGATTTATCCCTTGCAATATTAGTTGATTGACTTACTTTATTTTTTGATGGTGGATAATACATCTATATCTTTATTGATCCGTTTCAAGATGTCATCATTATGGATTTTCTCAACTCATGAAACTCGCAGTATACTTCGATAGCACCACATTAAAACAAAATGTAGTTTCTTTGTGATGACCTATTTCATTATCCATGATTCAACAACTCAAAGAAATACGAAAAATATATAGCAACACAAAATTTTAAAACTTTTGTCCAGATTTAAATCATTGTTGCAGAGGAGATTTTGCATTTTGATGAAGCAGCTTCGAGGGATCTCCAATCTTACTTTGATCTCTTGAGATTGATCCCATTGATCATTTGTCCAGGTGGCAGAATTATCTTGCTTCTAATGAGAATAATATATTTTGTCTTTGATAAGTTCATTCTCAA
Source organism: Odontocerum albicorne (assembly GCA_949825065.1). Taxonomy (NCBI): domain Eukaryota; kingdom Metazoa; phylum Arthropoda; class Insecta; order Trichoptera; family Odontoceridae; genus Odontocerum; species Odontocerum albicorne. The sequence continues at coordinate 19,497,550 of OX463858.1, forward strand.
GCCTTTTCATTACAAGCCGTGTCATTTTAAACATATTGTTATTTAAACAGTAAAACTTGTAGACTACAAATCCACATGAATAACAGTATGACCAACTCAGACTGCTCAATAAGAGTGGGTAATAAAGAGATGATGTATGAGATTTTGCATTTAAATCTTAAATAAAATCAAAATATTCATCTGTGGGCAGTAGTTAAACATTTTTGTTAATTACTAAATTTCAAAATGTGACGTGTTTGAACCGTTTTCCTAGTTGATATATATATATATATATATATATATATATATATATATATATATATATATATATATATATATATATATATATATATATATATATATATATATATATATATATATATATATATCAAATTTTGACATTATTTCATTAGAAATAAAGTATTTACATGTCAATTGTATTTTAGTTAATAACTGAATTATTGATGAAACATTTTTTGAATTTTTAAATTCATAATAAATTTTTCGAAAAGTTTCGACTTATGACACTGTTGCATTAAAATATGATATAAACATCTAAAAAATATTTCAAGTAAATACGTTTTAAGTAAAAATAAAATGAGATTCATTGAAAATTAGCAGAGGTTTTTGAAAAAACTTATTTTTAAGCCACATGTTACACATATAACTAGCTTTGATTGCGATTTTATTTCAATGGCAGTTAAGCAAAGGACCGATAAACACTTCGCTGTTAATCTCTTTACTTAATTATCCTTTAACAATAATACTCTCGTAAGTATAAGTAGGAAGGGATTTTGTTAGATGGGCAACTATAAGTAGTAAGGGATTTTGTTACCAGAGGTAACTACGAGTATAAGAAATAAGGGGTTATTCAACGCTCTTGATGATTTTCTTTAGAATAAATTTGAAGGTTTTGCCAATATTCAACGCTACGTCTAGTGTTTTTAAATTAAATGAGCAGTAAAAAAGAAAAAAGATTCTTGTGGTGAATTATTTATTAGGTTTCATGATTTCTGACTTTGTTTTTATATAAATAATTAAAGGTTTTAATTTTAAACATATTGTTTTTATATATCGCTGGTAGATTAACCAATGAATACTCGTACAATATCAAGACAGCATTTTTTTGTGTAACCACTAACCCACAGCTCCTTTGTTGAAATCCAGGCACAATTTTATTAAGACTATAAATATAATAGTATAGTATAGCCTTAATACTAAATACTAATTTCCAACCTAAAATAGTTGTGATTTGTATCTAGAGTTGGACCTCATATACATACTCCAAACTTTATAGTGAGTCAATGAAACCACGTTATTACATTATTTGAGGGAATTATGCTAAATTACTAAGACATTTAACTCGAAATACTATTTTTGTATGCGAGAAAAGATATTGAAATCCTTCAACTGATATTTCACAGTAATACTCAGGGCAGAAAAAGTGTGGGATGAAAAAACATATATAGGTTATAAAACTTACGTGAGTGGTTTCACTGTGGTACCATACCTTTATTTGTAGCCATGGTAATCGACAAACTGCAAAAAACATACAAGAATAACTTTAAAAAGGAATCATATTCATGTTTTTTTTTCCAAAAAATGTTTCTAACTATTATCCAGTAATTGACAGCAACTGCGTAACTCTTGTTCGGTTGGTTGGCAGAGATTGCCGTATAGCAAGAAACTCGGCATTTTTATACTCTAAAATAAAGTGTCGTGCATAAATACAATCACACAGTTGCCCTGTTACGATAGGAAGAGAAGACAACGCGCCCGACTTTCCTATCATGACATTCGCCTTTCGTCTTCTCAAACTCCATACTCATTTTTATACATCTCATGTACTCTTCTTCATATTTCTTAATACATCAGCATTAAGTTCATATTCACCCCTAATCACTCCGTATTATTTCCTACAACGTACCCTCATATATTATTATCCGTACACACACTTCTACAGCTTTTATTTGGCTCCTTTCAGTATTTTCCATGTCCACGTTTCACTTCTTTACGTCAAATTAAGTACTAAAATTATATATTATTTATAGTTAAGGCATTAACACTGTGGAGGTTTAAAGACATTCTAATTTTTTATCAAACACATTGTTTATTCCGCTTTTTGTAACGGTGTAATCCTACTGGTTTCAAGGCTTTCACCTCATCATCAGGGGAGCACAAAAAAGACTTGAAACCGGTAGGGTTATACCGTTACTAAAAGTGGAATAAACAGTTTTTGATAAAAACAAATTACAATACTACAATATTATAAAATTATATTGTAGACTATCATTTTGTAGACTATTCAACTTGAGTATAAATATTGTAGTGCCGCATTGACTTTTCTTATTACTACGATTAATATTCCTCGTCTGAGAAATTTATCAAGTTTCTCTAAATAAGCAAATAAAATTAACTCAAACACAAAGCGGGTTTTTTTTTGTAAACTTATTTTCCCATAGATGTGTGTTAAAGATCACATCAATATCACTTAACAGACATATTGCTTAAGATACCCTCACATGCCTAGTCCTTACAACATACATAAAATAAATTTAGCTCTGCCCGCAGGGATCCCGGTATGCACGCGGCGTCTTGTTGATCAAATTTGTCCCAGTTTAAGGGCATCATTGATTGTAGCCGAAGTAGGGCACGGCGTGCAAGCGCGGTACTAGAAATAGGTCACGTTCACGGCATTGATCCTGAGGGAAGTCCACAGGTACTGTACACAGCCACTGGAAGTATAAAAGTTTTTTATTCGTTTTTTTTTATCCCAAAAGTTTGGTGATTGGAGTGTTTTTGAGGAATTTCAGGTATAAATACGCTTTATTTTGTGGATTTTCTTATCTCGACACGTATCTTTCGCCATTTTTACATCCATAAGCAATATAAAACTCGTATGATTTATCTGCCTTTTTACAATTTATTCTTTCAAATCATTATTCACTTGATCCAACCATACTTTCCTTGGTCTTCCTTTTCCACGCCTACCACGGTTTGGACATGAGGAGAGAATCAATGCTGAAAAAATGACTAGGCAAGTATTCAATTCAGAAGTGCAACGAGTGTTTGTAAGAAGTAGGCTGAAGAAGCCATAGCTGGATCAAATGAACCAGATTTTAAAAGAAGGTAAAGTGGGAAGTATGTGCTTAACGAGCTGTATGAATGTATAAAAGGCGAAAGTTGTGAGCAAGGATTTAGAAATGTGGTGAACTGTTTTCTCTGCCTATCATGCATAAGCAAATGCCGCAATATGTACACGATATGTACATGCATAAGCAAATGCCGCGATATTTACACATATGTTTGAGAGCTTTATAGCTCATAAAAAACACTTGTCGGTAAAATTTGGAAAGAATTTTATTTATTTTTTATTATTTATTTATTATTACACATGACAAGAAATATACATCATTTGCGAAAAAAACAACAGGTCATTTAATTTGGACATACAATTTTAATGGATCTGGGTTTGTTGCCTTTCATTTGTCGTATCCCCAGTAAACTAGGATTTTGCCTGTATCTCACTGAGGATAATAGACCAAGGAAAACATGGCTGAACCAAATGGACTAGATTTTGAAAGAATATAAAATGAGAAATATGAATAACAGAATATTATTCATGACGCAATGTATGAATTTGGAAGAGACGAAAGTTGTTAGCTTGGATAGCAAAAAATTGGAGATCTGTTCTCTTTGTCTACCCCGCAAGGAACACCGCGTGATGATATGTATTTATTATAACAATAACACTGACAATGTGTTCACACGTCACTCTCTTTATATTGTTGCTGAGTAAATAAATAAATTTGATTATCAATATATTTAATATAAAGTTTTCTTTTTGTTTAATTGAAATGAAATTATGGTTTTTTTTTCGTACAGGCTGCGGCTATAACTTTTTTTTAAATCAATTATTATATGAATCATAAAGGGCTGGTAAATTAAAGCCCAAAGTTAATATTAAAGAAGCGTTTACTCTTAAAAATATATGTAACTGAATAAATCATTTCTAATTATTTTATGTTAAAAGAAAATTATTTATTTGCCAACCCTTGAACTCGGGGAGAAAATCTAATTTCGGCAAAAAGGGCGAACTTTGTTCTTTTTGTTGGGCAGTATCTCATGAAATAATTCGGTCACAATGACCGGTCCCCAACGAGGTTTATCCTCAGCGCACGTCTAATAAAATACTTTATTCTCTCCTCTCACAGGATAAAATCTTCAATGTCTACAGATTCTCTAACAAATCTGTCATATCTAGATGTTATGTTGACGAGAAATTCGGCATGATAGAAATATTTCATACAGACAAAATTCATATAGACAAAATTCATATAGACCAAATTCTAATAATACCCACGTTTGTCAATCTTTTATTTTACTAAATCCACAAATAATTTATTAAATTAAATGAATATAGTTTTTTTAATAGTAAAACTAAAAAAATGTTAAAGTTCTAAGTTTTCTCAGTGAAATCAACTCCTGCTCCATGCCCTAGTTAGTAAAACATTTGTCTTCTAGCCCGGGGGCTAGGGATTCAATTCGTGTTGAATGCATTTTTTTTAAATGATTTCAGTCTGGTTTACACTGATATTTTTAATATCCTTATTTATTTTTTTACTTACTTTTATTATTTTGTGCACATGTTTATAAATACGTACATCTGGAAGAGGGCTTATTGCTACATTGAAATTTCTTCCAGCCAACCAGCATATGTTGGATGCATTAAACTGTTTTAATCCTTGACTGATTTTACATAAAAAAATATTCGTTTAAATTTAAGTAAGAAAACAAACTATATGACCAATTTCTAAGCAATTATGGAAGAAGTAAAAGGAATTAACTTTTTCAAGGATAAAGAAGGGAAACAAAGGAAAATAAAGATTAAAGGATATTCTGAGTAATTGGATATGCTTACAGTTATCTCTAAATGTAAATAATGACGACCTCCATGGCCTAGTTGTTAAGATGCCTGTCTCCAAACATGAAGGTGGCGGGTTCAAATCCCACTGGAACTTTTCACTTAAGGCCTTTTAACATATTTTTGTTTGGTCGGTAGAGATGGTCACATGGCAAAAACCCGTCAGGTTGTACTATATGCAACTAAAGTTGTATACAACACAAGGATGGCGCACATCTGATAACTCTTGAAATTTATTTTCTCAGTCGTGCTGAGTGAGCCGCGAATGAAGATGTATAAAATAAAATGTGTTGTGCGAAGAAATCTCTCATCGCATGATGGAACACAAGTCGATAAAATATGTTTTCAATTTGTATTATATTATATTACACTTCTGTTATATACGACGACCTCCGAAGCCTAGTTTAGTTATGACCAAACTACGATCCACGAGCCAGTTTCGGTCCACAAATTCCTTTTTTGTGGTCTGTATAGACATACAGCGAGATGCTCGTATCACGTGATATACTATAAACTACTATACATAAATGTAACCTTGAAATGTAATTTGTTAGTTACATTAAAAGTTAAAGTGTCTTTGAGGAATGTGTGCTCTCTAAACGACACTACACAAACTGTCATTTTATTATTATTGTTATATATTAGGTTATGCCTTCTGGATGTGTTCTGCGAGCTAGCCTCAGGGCGGCAGAATGAAAGTGGAACCCATCCGCTATGATTCCGAAGTAAACTCGTTTGCCTGGTAAGACAGCATCGGACGCCAGGAGTTCCACCAGCCCATGGTCTCGATGATGGAACTGGAATGAATTATTTGACGTTTTTAAATATTGCTAAGTTATGTATCCCCATCGAATAGTCTATTACCTACCAAGCTCACGTGCCAGCATCAGCTATTCCATTACAGTTACTGTAATTCAATACTAGTTAGGCTACATAGCTCGGATCAAAATCTAATCGAACAGAGATTTTGTGAATGTTTTCAAAATCCCTCTGAACCTATAAAAATCATTTTGACAGTATTTTTTAGATTTCAATATTACCGTAGATGTTACATAATGATTCTTGTTCTTTTCTGGTTTGATTATTGATTTACACTTTTGTTTCGTACAGTAAAACTTGGCTGATTTATTACCATGTGGCGATTTCTTTCAATTTCCCAGAAATATGTGTAATATAATAGGAGAGAAAAAGTTAGTTACATCGATGCGTTAACTAATTAAATAAAATAAAGATTTGAGTGTTTTCGAGACCCCTTTTCATTAAATGTTGATTCTGTTTAATTTAATATTCAATTAGAAACAATTGATTCGCGATGCGATGAAATTCGACGTGAAATAAACAGTAAAAAGATGTTCATTTTTTATAAAATAAAAATATATTATTTTGTAAGAATAAGCAATGAAAATCCTTGTAATATGGTTCAACTTATGTATGTGGAAAAACTTTCTCAATAACAATATACATCCATAAAAATCCAATAAAATTACGATAAACTGAGACCCATTCGGAAGCGATATAAAGGGTCTCAACAACAAGCCTTAGGAAAAATGATTGATGATACAAAGGAATTTTCTTTTTCTCACTGAATATTTTGAAATATTTGTAATTGATTTATATACTTATAATTGGAAATGTAATAATTGGTTTTTAGTAAATATATCAATCAGTTCATTTTTATGTACATTTATCATTTTCTTTATTCTCTGGCCCGCTACGGCTTCTGTCAGACAAAACGTGGCTTACCTAGGTAAAAGTTTGGACATGCCTGACCTAGTTATCTTCGTATGGGCATGAATGTGTTACTATCACATATATGCCAATTCCTGGAAGTACCCAATATATGATAATGGCTGCAACCATTAACGTCTTATCCTTACATTCAACTTTCTTAATATTTTCAACGATAGTGGGCTCGATTCCCTAATTAGAGCGATCTTGAAGAGAGACTGTGATCTCTATATGGCGCTTTATAAATTATATTTTTATTGTTAATATAAATTCCAGTTGGTACTCGTTTTCTTAATAAGATTTTCATTTCAGTTATCACTCAAGGTCTCGTTAACACAGTTATTTATGCATTTATTATATTGTAAACATGGTTATACGTAATACATTTGGTGAACTTATTGCTTGAAAGCAATTGATCTGCGTGTACTTTAAACGTATAGTATTAGAGTTAGCTTGTATTGTATATCTAAATTTCTTTAAGTTGAAGTATTTCATTAAGAATACTGACTTTCGACATATTATTTTGTTCTTCATTACCTCACAAAGAAAACAGGAATCTTTGAAATAAATAGTCAATACAAAGAAAAAATAGTTTTAAGTTTATTTTATCAAACTAAAAAAGCAATTAATATGACACAACAAAGTATATTTATGAATATTAAGATTACAATATAAAGATTTAATTATTTATAAAATAAATTAAAGTAATTGTTAAGTGGAAGAGTGAACCATGTGAAAGTAAACCCACTAATTAGCACTGTAGACAACCAAACTGTAATACAGTACCCCATACCGAGTCCACACCCATTTGACATTTTGTTCCAAGTAACAAAAATAGATGTACCAGCTTCTTCTATTTTATCTTGCTTTTTAATAACAATCGAATCATCATTTGTAAGTTCTTCGAAGTCTGCTTACATCAGAGCAGAGACTTCCTAGAAACTTCTCTAAATGTCTAAAACTGTTAACTCGGAACGCGACAAATACCTGTATTTATTTAATACCCCATTTTTTACTTTTTTTTTACCACGATTAATTTATTAGAGAGCATCGTTATATATTTATTTGTATAAAACTATACCGTGCATAATACCATATGGCAGGCTTATTGTCAAGGAGCAATCTTTTCAAACCAACCACACAATTGTTTCATAAAGTTTTTAGTGAAAATTGGAGGATGTTCTTGCTGGTTTAACTTATGTATTTTAAATAATATTAAAACAATATATTTCACTATCGTGTACAATACAGCCTAGCTTGCTTATTACTATGAGGCAGTATTTTATTAATAACCAAAAATATGTCAAAGAGGTCTTAAGTGAAAACCAGGCTGGAATAATACGTAAAACGAACCGGCGTTTTACCAACTTGACAACCAAAATCTTTAGACAGAAGGAAAAATGTTTAATCCTCCTGGCAAAATAATTTGTTCCACAATTATGTGGTTTCAACTAAGTTTAAGTAAAACGCCTGCAACAAACAAAAATAAGACTTAACAGGATGGGCAATAAGTATGTATGGACTATCATATGAGTAATGTATGGACTATCATATGACTTTGACTACTTGAAAGAGAAAGGTACAGACATTGTTCTTGCAGGGTTGAATTAATTTAATAAAATGGGTGTGTTTTTTTACTGTATTGGATACGTCTTATAATGTTTATTTTTCTATTGTACAGCTCTAATGTTGCGAAATCCAAAGTCATGATTATAGAATTTGTGAAAGGAAAAGTAAACGTAATATCCAGTGAATAATGATAGATTAGAGACAGTTAAAGAATTTTGATATAAAGATGATGGTCGACAACAGCAGTTCAAATTTAGATGTATGAAAGTATAATGTAGACGTGAAAGAAGACTGAAAGGAGCCAAATAAATCCTGTAGAAATGCGTGTATTAAGAAATGAATGTATTATTTTATAACTTAAGTTTTTTTACTTAAAAAGTTTTTAACTAATCATTTAAATGCACCAAGTCCTGGCTACAGCTCTGCTTGGACAAAGATGAGGCTGTAGTATAAATGTAAGAATGTCTAATATTGCGTATATCTGCAAGCGGTTACAGCACAGGGCGCCTTATAATCAAATTCCAAAGCCTTCCATAAACCACCCCACTCTTCGCTGCGCAGAGTTGAATTTCGATTCTTAGCAATGGAAAAATAGATTTTTTGTTCTCTAAGGAAAAACTTTTACGAGATGTAGGTATGAAATACATGTTGTGAATTCATATTGTGGTGAAATTTTGTTCGAGTTGAGTGCTTTTGTTACATACCCGCAATCAAAAATGGAAAATTCTCTTTGGGAAAATGAATTTTTACCGTCGGTGAAATGCTTTTATCCAAAAATTTAAAAAGTTCGTTACGGTTTTCGTTGGATGATATTATTACAGATATTTTGTATAAAAATACAATGAGGTTATAAATGGTGATTTAAAAAAACAATTGGATATTGTTTTGAATATGACATAATAGTTTTTTTGACATATATAATTTATTATTGTAAATGCCAATGCCATCTTTACCAGGTTCATGCCACATCTTTACCAGATTTATACCATATATTTACCAGGTTTATGAACAACTTTCCAATTAAAGATCGACTGTCATTTTTTAAGTTTAATAAGTTGAAGCTTTAAATCATCTAAAAAATAATTATTTATTATATTGACTCATTTCATTGCAATTCGGGTTTAACAATGTTGGCACAAATCTTGCTAATGGGGGGAGGGACTGCTTATGTGTTAAAATATCAATGAATGGAATTTTAATTCGCAGATAAATTATCCGACAAAAAAAATTGTATTGACTAAAACGAAAAAATATTCCATTTTTTATTTCTATGGGGTGGCGCAACAAAAACTGGAATTTAAATTGATTTAAATAAAGTTCTGCAATCGTGTACTGCTGCATAATTACTTGATAAGATACATAATTTATAAAATTTATAGGTTATGTAGATGATTTATGTATGTCCATTATAAATACGAGTATTATGCGTTTAACAGCTAAAAAATGGCGGCAAATTTAAAATTGCAGTTCTTGTTGCGCTACCCCATATTTGATTGCACTTGCTATATATAAAGAATATCTTGGCCGGGAATTTCTACCAGCCAACCAGACTGGAACTCTTTTTAAAATCCGGTTACTAACGGAAATCGAATATGAAACTTCCAGGTGAGAAGACAATCTTACCACCTAGGCTACATGCCTCATCATATTGGATGTTGATTTATTTTTAAAGCTTTTTATTTCAAAGTCTTTATATTGTGTATCTCATTTTATCAGAAAAATATAAGAAATCTCCTACAGATCACGTATAGTAACTTTTATATTATATCCTTAACTACCCCGCCGTTCCACAATGTCGCGTCGAAAAATTTATGCACCTATTTGATTATAGACTTACGATACCCTCAAGTAAAGATTACCTTTTAGTATTTCCAGTTCATCATTCCTCTTTATTCAGAACATTATTTACTGTCCATATCGTTCAACTCTGAAAATCGTTTCCTACTGTCGGAAGAATATCGTCACCCTCGTTGGATTGCTTCAAACCGCGACAGAATAGTACTTCGCTTAATAATAATAGTATTATTCAATGATTGAATATAATTTTCCATAACTTTTCTAAAAATCACGCTTGATGATATACGAGTATTTATAACAGGTAAATGTTGAGGCTATTAATTGTATTCAATTTCCCATAACTTGGAAAATAAAATAGAAAAATAACTCTCTACATAACATATATATTAAAATATAAAAAACTTTAAAGAGTTTTGCTTTAATGATAATAAAAATAGTTCTATCATCAAAAACGTGTTGATACTGTCGCAGAACACAACTTGAAAATATCAAATCTAACGAATTATTAAAATTATTATAAACATCGACGCTAGATGGCAGCACTACCACCAGGGAAATGCATTCTGCATTAGTTTCGTGTTGAGTAGAAAAACAGCTCTCTGTACGCACTCGGTTAACATTAAATTTAATTTATACAATATGAATGAAACAGCTTAGTTTCAGTTTATATTCAATTATATTCTTGGGTATAAATAAAGCGTTATGTCAGTTCGTACTCGGTGTAAAATGCAATAGTATGCTAGTTTACACGCGCCATAAAATGCAATAATTGTGCGTTAAGTGTAAAATCAGCGTTATTTTTTTTATTTCTCAGTGTCAACTGCAAATTTATTTATATATTGGCTGGAAGAAATCTTATGTTAGTTTGTACTCGGTAAAAAATGCAATATTTATTGTGCCCTGGGTTTTTAAAAACATTGGTGTTTCTATTCTATCTTAGTTTAAATGAAATTATATTCGTTGTGAAGGAAAAAAACGTTATGTTACTTTAAACTCTGTGTGAACAGAAGTTTATGTGTTGGATATCAAAATATTCTTTATTACCCACATGTTACAAGGTACCCACTCCCATACTCGAAAACTGCTTCCATCGACAGAAATTAACATATGTTAGGTTACAAAGTACTCTCTTCTATAGATTCTCATCCCCTGAAGATGAGGTGAAAGCCTTGAAACCGGTAGAGTTATACCGTTACAAAAAGTGGAATAAACAGTGTTTGATAAAACAAATTACAACGTCTTTAAACCTCCACAATGTTAATGCCTTAACTATAAATCATGTACTGTAAAACTGCTGCAATCCACAGAAATTAACATAGGTTACAAGGTACTCTCTTCAATACTCTAAAATGTTACAGCACATGTTACAAAGCACTCTCTTCTATTCTCTAAAACTGCTTCCATCCACAGAAAATAACATAGGATGCAAGGTACTCTCTTCAATACTCTTAAATGTTACAGCACATGTTACAAGGCACTCTCTTCTATATTCTAAAACTGCTTCCATCCACAGAAATTAACAAAGAAAAATAATAATATTGCTTCAGAAAAGTTCTGAAGTACAATAAATATTTTTTCTCCATAAAATATGTAATTTAAATCATTCATTTAGGTTATGTTAGAATACTCATTGGATATTTTGGGTGTTATGTTGACTTCAAGCACACCTATGATAATGTGCATAAAGAAAGTCTATGCCATATAATAAGACAATTCGGTTTCCAGTATAAGTAAATAAAAATGAACCGATTGTGCATTCAAATGTAGTTGTAAGGATCGATGAACCCTGCCCAATACATTTAATGTCAAGATAGGATTGCGACAGAGTAATCTGCTGTCACCAGTTGTATTAGCAATAGAAACCCTACTGTATCGAATCCCAATATAGATAGATATGTGAATTGCTTATGATACTACTACGAAAGATACTATGCCCAAAATGTTGCCCTTGATATTCCTACTAAAGATTTTCCAAGGTTGCTTTAACTGTCCCGCGATTCTAGAAGCACTAAGTTTATATGTACCTAATAAATATAGCCGTGCAAGAAATCACCCTCTGTTCTACATACCACTAATGTCGATTAATAATAAAAATATGAACATAAAGCGCAATGAATGAGATATTTAAATCACCACAATTAAACTCATAATTTCAATAATCTAATAAGGAGAAATAAATCGTTTTGGTAATTTCCAATCGAATTTTGCCAATTGTTTTGATTATTTTCCGTAAGAAACCATAAAAGCTCCAGCAGAAGCCCCGAATCACAACGTCATTGATGATCTGCTAATACGTCACTGTAACATTTGGGTTTTGATAAAGTTAAAATGTAACATAAGCGTATGGTTCCATGAAAAATTAGGACTCGTTCCCTAGCATTTTGGAAAATAGTAAACATTACACAACAAACAAAAAATAAAGCATGGCATGTATTGATTAAACCCAACATAACATATATTACAAAACATCATGTAGAATTAATTTATCCACTGTTAATCAGAGGAACCTTCTGTTATTATGCATCATCTCTAAAAAAGTGCCAAATCAAAAAGATACTTCAAGGTTTTTGAGCTGTCAACTACAACACAGAACTAAATCTTATGCTAGAACATTTTCTTTGTATTAGCTTCATAAATTTACGGAAGATAAAATATATTTAAAAATGTTGAAAAACCCGCACCCCGCCTTATTATTCAACTTTGTTTTCCACTCAAAATAATGCTGGGCTATTCTCGGAGACAGCAGTCCAATACAATCAATAATCTGAATTATTTATTAGAGTTCGCGTATTATTGAAGTGGTAAGCAGGCGAGACGTCTATTTCCTCGAGAAACAGACCTCCGAAGATATTTACATAAGGTTCTATATTTATTGCTTTAATAAAATCGATATAATAATGCCTGAGAAGAGAAACTGAATTCTTGGTTATCCTTCAATTACTGACAATTTTACAATCAAGAAATAAAGTAATTAAAAGTAATGACAAAAAATCACCCATCAACAAGTACTACGTAATTGAGTAAAACAGTAATCTGCACGAACATGGTTCAATTTTTCAATGACTGACATACAAAAAAACTTCAAAATATTACACATAGATGTCATCAATACATTACAATACCGGATGAAAAGAAAATCAAGGTTCACTATATAGCATTCCTTCTTACAGTAAGTCATCTTAACTATGAAGTATTGCGTCGTCACCGTCATTGTTGGGTCTCGTAGTTGAAAATCCTCTCACCATTTCAACGTCAAATCAGTTGTAAAGCAAAGCTGTGCCATGGTATTTTTTTTTCAAGTGAGTGAGCCGTTGTACACTACAAGCCACAAACTCACCAGCCACACCGATGTACTGGATCCGATGGCACATCGAAGTGAGACGATCGGATCACACCGACACATTTTATTTTTCTTTTTTTAAGAATGTATATGATGGAAGTCATAGGTATTCTTATACCGTCAAATGCTAAGCGGAAAAAATGGCTATTCCATTCAAGGGGAGTACCACAACGCGGGGCTCGAACCGGCGACCTTCTGCACGGAAGTCCAATGCATTACTGCGTGATTATGCACCTCATGACGTTTTATACCACTAAAGCTTAGTAGTGCTATAATAAGTTAAGATAAGTAGCATATACTCGTAAGCTACATAAAACATAATTTCTGATGTAAAATGGTGTAAGAATAAAACTAGTCCAAAAGTGAATCCGCCAAAAATCGAACCAAGGGCACCCGTTTGCTTAGCGTGAATGCTAACTGTTTGACCATGGTTGCCAATAATTTTAATACAATCACAAAAAACTCGAAATATTTGAAAAGTCAAAATATTTGTAACCACTGCCCCGTATAAAAAATGTTTGAGGTCTTCGGTATTGAAACGGACCTCGTGAAAAAATCGATATCATCATTGTTTCAGATATGCTTGACTTGAAATACCCGCATGAAAGTTAGAATGTAACTAAATGCCACGTGTGTGTAATTATAAGGTAAGAACTACAGCCGTAGGCAACACCAATACTATTGCCTTAAATTATGGCGTCTAAAATGAATAAAATAAATAAAAAAGCTTTTTCGTACAACGATGACAGTGCCACATATAAAAATATATTAACATAGAAGAGGAAATATTTAGCTGATAACTGTATATATGATATATGGCGCATAAATAATTTCACGCCGATAACTGCGTATAAACATACATGCCGATAACTGCGTATAAACACATGCCGATAAGATATACACACTATCACGTCATTTGTCTGCTGAGGTAGGTAGAGAGCGCCAATTTTTTGTATCTCGACAAACACTCTTCTGTAACTTTTACATTTCCTTTTTTCAAAATATCGTTCACTTGATCCAACCACAATTTCCTTGATCTTCCTCTATCACGCCGTCTAATCACATTCACACTATATATTTGTTTTGTTAGTCTTTCTTCATTCAATCGTTTTACATGTCCAAACCATCTCACAGTGCTCCTCTTCATCTTACACAATACGCCTTAAGTTTACATTCATCCCTTATCACTTCAATTTAATGTGATATGTCATTACTCTAGTTTAATTTCGTATTGGACTTACACTATTAAAGTAATTTAAAATTCACCAGGGTAGAAATGCGTGTCTTTCTCTCTGAAACGTTGGGGTCGATTTCCTATTTTTTTACATTTATCATAAGTCTCTGAGAGCAACCGACAGATATAGAATAGATGCATTTGAAATGTGATGCTCGAGAAGGATGTTACAAATTCCGTGAACGGCAAGACAAACTAATGCTTTCATCCCCGGAGAACTCCGAATCACCGACAGATTGTCGACAATATCCCTACGAAGAGTCCTCGTCGATTTTTTGGACACATTGTGGTCATTAGAAGTATGAAAGGACAATCCATAAGAGAAAGAGCCCCAATGCATTGGATTGATCAAGTGAGAGACGAAACAGCTACCTACTGCCCTTAACAACCGTTCTTTGAACATGAATCGTCAAGGGCTATCACGGGAGTCACGATGTTTAGTAATGAGCTACACGACAGGATGATGAAGTCTCAAATATGTTTATGATTGATTCTTATTTTTATTGGCGTGTTAATGATCTAAGTAATTTCTGCCTTCAGACCCTTTCCATGCTGTATATTGTCAAATCCACGGCATTAGAAGCGGCCTTACAAAGAACATGTTGGCATCTCAACGCACTCGTTACTCTCGCATTCAGGCGTTAATGATGGTCATCTTAACATACTCTGTTTATATATGATAATAATACATACTACCGTTTCCTCATTGGGGTAGGCTAAGAGGAGAGCGTCAGACGTTTCTATCGCAATTCACGTCTTTCGCCTCTTCAATGTCCATACACCTTCCTAAACGACATTTACAATTTATCCTGCCTTTAAATTTCCTTCTTTCAAAATATCGTTAATTTGATCCAACTATACTTTTTTGGTCTTCCTCTCTACGCCTTCCACTCACATATGCATTGTGTATTTATCTTTCATCATGCATTCTTTCTTCATGTCTAAACTACTTATTCTATTCGATTATTCTATATTCACAACATAGTAATGAACCCATCAGACGACATTGTTTTAATCACCATCACGCCATGTTCCTATAGGGGTAGGCAAAGAGAACAGATCCTCACTTCTTTCTATCCTAGTATACACATTTAATTATTGTCATGTCGATACACCTCGCCATGTATACTATCCTAGTTTAAAGGTTTTTCATGCAGGAACATATTGGGATGATAATAACAAACATCGACGCGGCCCGCGAGGCACTAAAGACTCTCGCATATTACCACTCCACATACCCAAATCCGCAAAGGTAGGCGCCAATTTGTATCAAGAGCACAAATTTATGCCCCATATTTATTAATTTAAAATACTTATCTTATAAGGCAGCGTTATCCCCTACCCCCTCTTTATAGTGAAATATAACATAAAATAATTGCAAGTGTATATGTAACATATATCTATATCCTTTCTCTCTGTATACATATATATAAACGCTTGTGACATAAAACATCAATATATGTACAAAATCCTATCCTTTCTTCTCTTATACAGTTGTTACACCACCACCCAAATAGCCCAAGTCCGTTTCACAATATCCGATGAAGGAGTAAGGTGTCCTTGAATCGGACCGATACTCCGAGTATAAATTATAATTCAATAATTATTAATAATACTAGATGAAGTAAATATGATAAAAATGAGTTCCATTTTCTCTTAGATTTTTTACGCTTTTCAAAGAAACTGTAGAAAATGTATTTTATTAAATAACAACCTAACACCTATGCCCTTGCTCTGCCCCTATGGCATGTTAAAATTAAATATTTATCTCTTTCTAAAAGTATTATACATATATACTCAGGGCCAATATGAGGTGTTTTATCACCTGAGTACAATACTATATAAATATTGCACATTGAATATAGTTCTTGACATCAAAATACATATTTTATATTATATGTTAATATAATATATGTATTTTGAGAGAGGAAAAAATAAAATTAAGATTTAAAATCCTGATTATTATTTAATACAGGATGTCGCAGAAAAATGCATCCACAATGTTAATGATTATAGCCTGTATTTATTAGTATACAGTTCCCTTTCAACGTTCAAAATGAACTAATGTACCCGGCGGTAAGTAATACACATCGGGCTTAAGAAAGAGACTTCGACTTTGTAGAGCGTCGTCTCTGTCGCACGACAAATCGCGACGGAACACGTGTATGAATGACAGAAACGACGTTCTACAAAGCCGAAGTCTCTTTCTTAAGCCCGATTTGTATTACTTACCGCCGGGTACTGTACATGAATGTATTTTTTTTATTTAGCGCCTGTTTTCAAACGGACTGTCGGCCATAATCATTTATACACGTGTTCAGTCGCGATTTGTCAGTCGTTGTCAAGCGACAGCTACGACGCTCTACAAAGCCGATTATGGCCGACAGTCTCTTTCTTAAGCCCGATGTGTATTACTTACCGCCGGATACTGTACGTGATTTATTCTAGAACTAATTAATATCTATATTCACGTAAATTGTTGTTGCATGCATTATTTTTTTTATAATTTCATATTTCCCTTATGTTGAAACCTGAATTCAGTGCATTCTTAGCAAACGAATTTAAACAGCCCTGATCTGTTGAAATCCATTACAATCAGTCAATTACATATTTTTGGCAACGCAGGTCCATTATCTCACAATATTACGACATCACAATAACGATTTTATATAAGCCCACATTAAAGTATATACAACCGCCAGTGATAAGTTTCAACCGCTAAAGTAAATACTGCTTTAATTTAATATTTACAACATTTTGAAAATAAATTAATATTAGAAATATACGAAACGTATTATTTTCTCTATAAGTTATTACCCAGTGTAAACTTTGATTTGTAAACATACTGAATCGAATTTCAATTATTCATGTTTTGTTTCACAAATAAACTGAGGAATAAATAAGATTTTTTCATACAAATGTTGAAGTGAATTGATTTAACATAATGAAGGAAAATATTTTTGTTTTGGTAAGATGTAAAAATATTTTTATTTTATTTTTGTTACCCTATTTATTTTTAATGGACAATCCACCCAAACTAGGATGATTTGTGCCATGAAATTCAAGTAATTATACAATTATATGTGTCAACAAAAAATAAAAAATTTAAATGGTGATACTATACTATCTAAAGTTTCAGCTGATTAAGCATCAAAAATTTAACAATCGATCTATAAGTGGAAAAAATCCTCGAAGAAAAAAGAAACGCAACATTCATGGACGCAGCAAAGATACGGCCTTAAGTAAATCAAATATGTCTCGCAAAGAAGAACCGAAAAGTTCATCGTCTATAGTTTCATCATCCAAATCACACTCAAAGGGATTGTTTGTTGTATGGATTTATATCTAGAGCCATTATATACACGTCACCCTGATTATTCAATATATATAAACTTATGTGATTTTTTAAACACAATTCATCCGAATTTGGAGGTTTTCGACTTGTAAAGAATGATGAACATGTTCAATGAGTATACAGAATAGACAAGAGAAGCAAAAACACAGGAAACTCTTACATTAAAAATTCTAAAAAATATCCCAGATACCTAATTCAAATGACAATCTTATAAAACGGCGCTTAGAGAGCAAACTCTCCACAAGAATGCTCTAGCTCAGGACTCTAGCCCACTATTACGAAACAAACCACGTCTGGCAGTTATAGCAGCGCCTTAGCGAATCATATATAACACCTGACACCCTATATGATTACTGCTATGTGACCACTTCTTCCATCAAACAAAAAAAAAATATTAGGCCTTAAGTGAAAGCCAGGCTAATAACCCTTAGTTTTTTTTAAATCTGGGTTCCAGTGGTAATCGAACCCGCAACCTCCGAATCATAAGACAGGCATCTTACCAACTAGGCCACAGAAGTCGTCAAATATAAATTAAAAATACTTATTTTATTTATTTATTAAAAGTCGATTTCAACCAACCTTATTTTTTACAAAATACAGTTAAAATTCAGAGTACGAATGAATACAGAAATACGAGATGTAACAGTCACTTGAAAATATCACAGTACTAACATGCTTCGTACAATTTGCAGTCAAAAAGCAAATTCATAATTTCATTACAAACTATAAACTTGTTTAACACTGCAAACGGTGGCAGACAAAACCATTTAAAGATCTCCGAAAATTGTATGCAACGTCTAACAGGAATATACTATTATTGTATGTGAATTGTTGTATGCTAATGACTTGGTAGTGTTTGCGGAGAACGAAAATAAATTACAAAGTATGATAAGTAACTTGTACGTAAAATATGAAGAAAGATCTGAGATGAGTGCTGCAAAATTAAGGTAAACCCGGAAGTTGCGAGTTTGCATATTTTTTTTATCTGGTTTTTCTTAAGGTCTCAGAAACATATTTTGATTAAAAGCTGGAAACAATTTCCACTTGAATAATTGCACAAGAT
Source organism: Odontocerum albicorne (assembly GCA_949825065.1). Taxonomy (NCBI): domain Eukaryota; kingdom Metazoa; phylum Arthropoda; class Insecta; order Trichoptera; family Odontoceridae; genus Odontocerum; species Odontocerum albicorne. The sequence goes on from OX463858.1 coordinate 19,516,539, forward strand.
TGTACTGTACACAAAGAAAGTGTATACGTGATTCGTTCGGGCGCTACTATAGCTGTCAGACGTGATTTGTTTAGTAATGTGGATTTGACTCCTGAGTTACAGCGCCTTTGAGAAGAGTTTACTCTCTAAATGGCGCTATATAAAATTGTCCTTTGAATTGAATTATTGTGAAGAGTTGTTTGATTAGTTAACAAAACCTTTTTAATGTATAAACAAGAAGGAATAATATGTATTGACGTATATGTTATAAAAATGTCAATTGAAATGTGTCAAGTTTATATTATATTTTCCTTCCACGACATACGGCCCTGGGCGCTCTTATACCTGGCTTTTTATTTGCAGTAATACGTGTGTACTTATTTTTGGCTGTGCAGCAGTACGTGTGTATTTCATTTTGGCTGTACAGTAGTAGTACATCTGTATTTATTTTTGGCTGTGCAGTAGTAACATACGTGTGTATTTCTTTTTGACTGTGCAGTAGTACGTGTATACTTATTTTTGACTGTGCAGTAGTACGTGTGTACTTCTTTTTGGCTGTGCAGTAGTACGTGTACACTTCTTTCTGGCTGTACAGTAGTACGTGTGTACTTCTTTTTGGATGTACAGTAGTACGTGTGTACTTCTTTTGAAATTATATACATCCTGTTGGTGTTTTATAATTTATATTTTCATTGTAATATCTTATATTTCAGCATTCACTCACACTTGTAGATTTCATTTGTATTTTGTTAAAATATAAATGTTCGAAAAATAATTAAATAAATAATTTAAATTCAAAGTCATTGAAATTGATACTGGATAAATGACAATTACATGCGATATTTAGGTGAGCGCTGAAAGGTTGAAACGAGTTGAAGAGTTTTGATATTTGGGAATTATGTTCTCAGACGACGAAGCGATGGAAATAAATATGGAATGGAGAGTGGAAACAAAGTTAATGAAGGGCTTAACCGCATTTATTCAAACAAACAATAGCAGTATTTGCGAAAATGATGGTTCTCAACAGCATAGCGTATCAATTCAACATTGACGCATGGGAGTGAAACGTGGCCGTGAAAAATTAATGAAAAGAGTCGAGTAAATGTTATTGAAATATGTGCATCGATAGTAATATGTGATGTGTTGATATATACATATGACAGAATCAAAAATGTAATACATAATTCCCAAATATCAGATTCATTTAACTTTCATATTTCATTGTTCAACCAAATTATAGCATATAATTTTCTTTCACATTTTTCAGTTACCATGACTTTAGAGTCGACTTTTACCATTAAAAATGTTTACAAAATAAAATTAAAATGTTGAATATGAGTGAATACAAGATGTTAAAATTAATGAAGAAAGACTAACAAAACAAATATACAACACAAATGGGATTGTAAGGTGTGGTAGAAGAAGATCAAGTGAATAAAATATTTAATGAAAGAAACGTAAAAAAGCCAGAGAAGTTATATGAGTTATATGAAAAAGTGTATCTATGTGATAGAATAGTCTGGCGCTATATCCTCTCTGCTTACCTCGACAAAGAAACGGCATTATGACATGTATGAACATAAGAAATTTCATTATTACGGATGGATGTGAGCTACAAACTGATGAGTTGACGCAGAATGAAAACGAGCACTATATATTATTTGGACATGTTGAACAGATGGGTAACAAAAAATTTCCTGAAAAAATTAACAGTGCAAGCACGCGTGAAAATCGTGGTAGAGTGAGTGACCTAGAAAGTATGGTTGGGCCAAGTGAATGAAATTTTGGATGCAGGAAATATTAAGAATAATAAAAACAGAAATGGGAAGATGTTTGAATGTGAAGGAAGCAAAATGAATGTGTCATGGTAGTTAAGTATGTTGATATGTCTTCTCTGCCTACTCCAGTAGGGACATGGCCGTTAAAGTTATCCGTTTACGAATATTTTTTTACTATATCAAACATAAAAATATCACATATTTTAACATAACCGCCTATTTCTACCTCATTAATTCTGATCTTATTACTTCCTTTCAGTACCCAGGTTTCGCTCCTATAAATTAAGGTTGGCACTAGTACACCACTGTTCACAATATTTTTTGTACAATTCAACGATTTATTTTTTTACAATGCCGTTGATCATGTTCTTTTCAAAATTAAAAATGGTCTTCAAAGGGAAGACGTGGAGTACCGGGCTGTCGACCAACATGAATGAAGGCGTTTCATTGATATCCTTGTATTCTTGATAGAACATTAAGAGTGATGTTTATAATAATGAACACCATTCTGAATGCTTATCAACTAAAACTTTTTTTCTTCAATTAAAGTATTTTCTTATCTCGATCACTTTCTTGATTTGGTATTTTTTGCATCAAAACATTAATTTAATTTTTTATTTTTAGATTTTACATTTATTCATATTAGTCAACTATACAGTACAAGTTAGTCCAATTGAATTTGAAATGATGACTTATGATGAAAATTCTTCGGAACAATATTATCAACATTCAAACAACGAACAAATCAAAGTAAAAGGGGCAATGGAAGATATTTATAAAAATAAATTTAAAACTAGCCAACCAGAAGATGAAAGAAGGGTAACAAATGGAGCAGAGGGAAAAATAAATGCGTATCAAGTACAAGAACCGATTTTGGAGAATAAAATATCCAATGAAGAAGAAATTCAAACGAATGACAGTGGAGTAACAGAAAATATTTCAATTATAAATACAACTCCTCAAATATTTACATCGACGACAAATAGAGATTCTCTAAATCCATTCACAACACAAAAGGCATCCGTCATCTATGTTCCAATACAAGTCCCAACCAAACGACCATCAAATACAAAAACCTTTGATTTATACATCAATTCAGAAACTTATTTCAAGAATTTTCTATCAAGATTTCAATTGCAGTTCGACGGAACTTTAAATCATTGGTTTTACAAGCCATACCAGTGGAATCCTCGGCCCAAAATATCAGCATTAATAAGAATTCCAGCGTTTCTCGTGGATAAAATAAAACAGAAAGGAACAGCTTTTTTCGGTGGAGGTGGAGGATTTTATGGCGAAGGTTATTTCCAGTAATTATCCATATTTTAGCAAGAACGGATAGGGGAGATCAGGGCCCTTGCTCGCTTTTACACAACTTGCTGAAGTATGGGGAATATGCATAATGCAAAAGTTATTTGTAAAACAAAAGAAAAGCATTTCATCGGCAAGCTTTTGTTTAATGTATTAACTATATAAATTATGGTAAAACAACGACATATATAAGCTTATAGCTGTTTTACTTGCATCATTGATTTTAAGTATATTAATGAAACTATAGTTTTGGTCTTTTGGAGCTTTATTGGGGATTAATAATAGTAAAAAGATAATTTTTATAGAGCCATTTAGTGAGCAGACTCTCCAAAAGAGTGTTTCAATTTTGTATTCGAACCCACTATTTTTGTCAGATTAAAAATATTACTTAATAAACGTATATAAGTAGAGTATACAGATAGGAAGGTGGTAGCTGCGGTCATTAGATAAGATACTTCCCCACATCTGCATATATTTAGAAAAACATATTTGGTAAGAAAATTTACCAAGGGAAAATGAACTATAATACAAAGAAATCTTTAAAGATCGTCCGATATGTCATACAAAACCATTCGGCTTAAGGTGGAGTATAGTTTTCATTTATAATCGTAAATTTTGATAAGACTTTCCAAAATGGGGTTATTTCCAAGTGCTTCCTTAAGCTGCACATACCACGCATATTTCTGAGACAGATAGATTATTCCGCGCAATTGGATTCAGCAACGATAAAATCTCTATCACAATAGTATTGAATTATATTACACTTTCGTTATATATAAAACAACCTGGCGGGCTTATTACCATGGGGCAACATCTTCCAGCCAACCAGAAAGACGACATACGTGACCTGGTGGTAAGACGCTTGTCTGTTGATCTGGAGGTTGCGGGTTCGATCCCCGATGAAAACCAGATTATAAAAAATTGGATTCCAGTCTAGTTTTCACTTAGGGTCCATTAAAACGTATTTCTAGTTGGTTGGAAGAAGTTGCCACATGGCAATATGCTCGCTAGGTGAAATAAAAGAAGGTTGAAGAGGCCTAAAGGGAAAACCAGACTAGATTTTTTTTTTTTAATCTGGGTTACAACGGTAATTGAACCCGCAATCCCTGGTTGAGAGTCAAGCGTCTGACCAACTAGAAATCGATCTCCAAGTTCTACTCTCCTCCAAAAGAACATCTCTCAATCACGGATTCGAAAGGTATAATGGAGACATCACAAAAAAGTGCAAACCTTGATTTCTTTGATAGTCTTGCTTGTCTAAGGACTATTTTGATTAAGTTAGTACATATAAATTGTATATTTCCAATTATATTAAGATAAAACCATTTATTATTTTTACTATCTACAACAAAACCTTTACAATTAACTTAACGTTGATGACCTGGCGAACCGTTGAGTAGACTAAACTTGTATGTGAAGTGGTCTCATTCCTTTATCACGAATTTCATACATTTGTCCTAAACACTATACTTGAGAAAATGTAGGATGGCCCCTGTGACATTTGAAATGTCATGTCTCAAAGGGATGGGGTAAAATCGTTTTTTTTGCAAGTCGAATAGTTTTTTATAAATCGAAAATTGTTTTTCACTAAACTGACGTTTTAATTCCTAATTTTCATTATACTGACTTTCTAATGTATTGTATGATTTGTATCTACCTTTAAATAGGCCAAGATCCACTATGAATTAATACTAATTACGAACATTTAATTTTAGGTATAAAAAATCGAAAATCCAATCATCGTATACCCCATCCCTAGCCAATGCAGACTAACGTAGTGACTTTTAACAAACGTCACCAAATATTATTTGATTTTAACAAACTGCCATATTTTTGCTAATTTGAAACAAGATATATTAATTTGTCATTATTGTTAGTTTTATGTAATGTATTTACCTAAATATCTTCCTATTTATTAGAATCGAGGCTTATATTAAAGTTGATAAAATAATTAAAATTACTGAACGTCGTTACAAGGTTGTATTGGGGCAAATTTGTGAACTGTCACAAGGACCGTGCTATTTTTTCTCAAGTATAAAACACTTATCTGAAACATGAATACGCTGTATTCACATCCTTACCCAAACTTAAGTCCCAAGATATCACATACCATACATTCCAATTCCAATCCTTTCAATTATCTCAACAACCACATCAAAATCATGTCCAACAACTACACATCACATGCTCTACGAGTACATCGCATGAGCCATTCAACCACATACTATGTTATATCATATATGTGTTTTAATTTAATTTTAACGCTATACTTCGTTATGTCTTTAAATTTATATTTAACCCTATACTTCGATACGTTTTTTTATTTATTTTTAACCCTATGTTATACTTCGATATGTCTTTTAATTTATTTTTAACCCTATGTTATACTTTGATATGTCTTTTAATTTATTTTTAACCCTATATGGTACTTCGATATGTCTTTTAATTTATTTTAAACCCTGTACTTCGATATGTTTTTAATTTAATTTTTAGCCCTATACTTCCGACATTTATTTTAATTTATTTTAAACCCTATACTTCGATATGTGTTTTTATTTATTTTTAACCCTATACTTCGATACGCCTTTTAATTTATTTTAACACTATACTTCGATATGTCTTTGAATTTATGTTTAACCCTATACTTCGATATGTCTTTTAATTTATTTTTAACCTAACACTTCGATATGTATTTTTATTTATTTAAAGTTTACATTACTTTTAACAATGAAAAATACAAAACATTCTGTTGCCTAACTAGCATTCTGTTGCCTAACGCATTTCACAAAGAAATTTAAAGAAAACATTTATAGATTAGTCTTAAATGTAAAAATCGACATTAAACCAAAAAAGAGCGTACAATCATTAACTGATTTGTATAGACACAAAATAGCACACATAAATTCGTAAGAATCAAGGAAAATTGAATTGCACATGAAATAAATACTTTTCCATTGCATGACTTGATTTGAGTTTTCATCTTTGACGTTATCACTTACTAAATCTGAAATGTACGAGTAGATCGATTATATTAATAAATGCGTTATACTCCTACAATAAACTTAGCTTATTTTTATGTTTAATGGAAAAATCTAATAAAATTTTTGATGTGGTAGAAAAAGGAGACTCATAATTCTATAATAACTTTGACATTTCAAGATTTTGTCGTGTTATTAAAAAAAACGGTATAAATCCAATATACGCCCTGAATTAATATAAAGGGTAAAAGAAAAATATTTGTTTATTTTTAAACTTTTGACATTTTAACTGTCAACCTCCATGGTCTACTTGGTAGGACGCCCGTCTGTTGACCTGGGGGTTGCGGGTTCGATTTCGTTGCAGCCCAAATTTTATTTTAAATCATCCGGTATGGTTTTCATTTATTTATTTATTTAACACTTTTATCGCAAATATAATCTGGTGGGCTTATTGCCTGGCGGTAATCTCTTCCAACCAACCAGACAAAAGTAAATGAAGCAAGTTACATGGTTGCATAACTCATTCAGATGACTATCCATCCCCAAGAAATCCATAAACACATTAGTGAGCATATTCCCACGAACCCCTCAAAGACGGGAAATTTATCAAAAAGAAACGGAACCATCTTTGAAAAATAAGTAGTTCATTCGATAAGCCATGTTTTTATGGATTATTTGAGCGTTTAAATTTTTTATTATTTTACACGTGTTATTATTTTACAAATTTAAACGTTTCAGTAATAGAAAAACATGACATTATTTCTATGAAGATGTTCTTTTGTTTCATATTATTTGTAACGAAATTTCTTTGGTTTAATATACTGAATTTGTTTTTGTATTAGATAAAATGTTTACTGTTTCCCTTGATATAAAGCATTATACTTCTTTCATTGGAGTATTCGTGTTATCTTTATAGGATAACCAGAGCAATTTAATAATTTACCGATCCATTATTTTTCTTTATGATAGAGTTATGTATTTATTTCCCATTTAGTGAACATTGTGCAAAAATGGCGTGTTGAAGGGGAAAGTTGGAAAACATCGTCAAGTAAAGAAATACCATAGCTCTTCTCCACAATTTTAAATGGCTATATTTGTAAATATAGCAAATATCTCCAAATCGTGGCCCACGGGCCACATGTGGCCCAATTTAAAATTTTGTATGGCCCTTTCGAGATTTCTATACATTTTGCATTTTGGTTTTGATAAAATAAAAAACAAATTCTGTGCACGTTAATTATAATAATTTTCACATGTTATTAATTTTGGGAGTGACGGATTTATTACCTGGGTGTCGCATGCCGGTGCCAGACCAAATATGCTAATGAAGTCACAAAATTAATTAAAGCATTCGACGACAGATTTTCATACATGCAAAAGCATGAGGAAAATTTCACAATTTTCTGAACCCCAAAAAAATGTCATATTATTATTAAGTTATTAAATATTTATATGTGAAGCCCATCAAAGATTTACAATGTTTTATTTGGCCCAACAAATGATTTCAGTTGGACACCCCTGCCTTAAGCGTTAGGAGAGATTCAAGTACATGTTTTTTTAAAGACCTCCGTCGAATAATTCTGGTTGGTTGAAAGAAATGGCATACAAGAATCTATCAACCATGTTGCATTGTAACATATACAACAAAAGTGATACACAATAATGCAATACAATTAATAGTGATTGTATATAATTATATTTATGACAATAATAATAATCATAAAATTACATTTTAACTCCGTTTAGAGAAAAGGCTCTCCTCAGGAGCGTTCTTACTCATAATCCATACACTAAATAATTGACATTTAAAAAATATGAGTATTACAAAACAAAAATATTATAAAACAAATATGTTATATGTATGTTAGTAAGGATGGGAAAGTGATGGCTGCTACCAATACAAAAGGTGCTTCCCTGCATCTGGATATGTTATGTTTAGAAAAACATATTTGGTGTGAAAACCACAGAAAACTTACCATGGGTAAACTAACTATAAAGAAACATTTGTAGATCTTCTCATATATGAAAGTAATACATACGGTTTTAAGTTTAATATAGTGTATGTGTATAGTGTTCATTAATGTAGCGTATGTGTATGGTGTTCATTAATGTAGCGTATGTGTATAGTGTTCATTAATCATCAATTTTGATAAGATGTCCCAAAAGAGGGTATCTTCAATTCCTTTCTGAAGCTATAAACGTTACAATTAAGTAACTCTAATAACATGCTTTTTTACCAAATATCACTTATTTTTTTGTTAAGTAGGTACTGTACGTTAAGGAAACAATAGTCAGATGAATAATCGTCTGATGAATAAAAATAATGTAGCATTTACTCAGATAATGGAACAGTTCAGAGATATATCGAACGGCGTTTATCGATTGGAAACATAGTCAATGAGATCAAACAATAAAATATTTATACTTGAACCAGACAGTATAAAAATCTGCTAAGATACTTGAAGTTCACAGCAGTTTGGTAATGCTTACTTTGATCTATGTGAGTAAAACTCGGATAGGAAAAAAAGTGATTGAAACCAAATAAATGTTGTAGAAATACGTGCAATGATAAGAATATATAAAATGATAATGTGTGACATAATACGGGATGGAGGGATACGGGATGAATGTGAACTTTGGGCTGATGTATTAAGGAAGATGATAAAGTGTAAGCGGAGATGGTTTGCACATGTGGAACGAATTAATTAAGAAAGACTAACAAGACAGATATATAGTGCAAATGTGAGTGAAAAGCGTGTGAGAGGAAGACCAAGGAATATATCTAGTGAATAGTGTTTCGAAAGATGGAAGCGTAGAAAGACAGATATATTACACATAAGAGTTATATGAAAAGATGTATGGATGTGAAGAGTTTAAGAATTTGTAACGAGATAAGAGTGGATAAGTCTGGTGCTCGGTCCTCTCTGCCTACTCCGACAATGAAATGGCACGATGATATGTATGCTTTTATGAATAAAAAATGATACAGAATCCAAAGAGAGCTTTTCAACCCCTCTAACGCTAGTGAGGAATTACTTTAGGAGGCGTTCTCAAATTATATTTATATCTGTTTAAATAATTTTACAAATTATGAAATATTGTTCATAACGAGATGTATGAATGTAAAGAAGGCGAAAGTTGAGTGCATGGTTAGAAAAAAAAGGAAGATCTTTGCTCTCAGTCTGCCCCACGATGGACATTAGTCATGATATGTATTTATTGTCAGTTTTTTTAGAATTTTGACTGGTGTACTTGTATACCTTTTTATGGTATATATCTGTTTATTTTAATTTAATATAATTTTTGTATTGTTATTTTTTAATACGTATCTTTTGTAATGAATAAAACATCTTTTTAATAATAGTATGAGGTACGTTAAACCGTTAATAAATTATTAATAAATTTAATTTTAAATATACGAAAGTATGGTTATTCTAGAAGCGAGGAAGCAAATACGTAAAATATTCTCTTAAACAACTTGCTAAGAAAAGTGTAAACAAGGAATATTTGTGGTGATGGAGCAAGTTTTGTTTATGGTACTTCTAAATAAGGGAAGAAAAGAGGTTAACTCGGGAGCAGTTCGTTTACATAACTCAAAAGGTTAATATTGTAAGCAATAAAGTATACAATTCGAGGAAGATTCACAAACATTTTTATTGTTTTCTTATTTTCATTGAAGCTTACACTCCTTTAAAACTAATCATGCCAAGAACAAAGGTTATAATGAAATTTAAGGGATCATCGAAAAGTTTTCATTAAATTTAATATGTCAATATCATGTTACTACAGTTTTTTTTGTCTTCCATATGGTACCCTTCAACATTTTTGAATTGGTAATTTGAACACATCTAAATGCGTTGCCAGGAGATCATACAGGAACAGTATCGCATGTGAAGATACGACAATACTCGCACGCGTCGAGTGTGCAACAATACTTGCCCACGCACTCGACGCGTGCGAGTATTGTTACCTGATGAACTATTTTACAAGATAAGAACCTTTTTTTTGCTAGCATCGAAAATCGAACCTGAAACACCCGGATGAATGTCAAGAGTCTTACCGACTAGGCCACAGAGGTTACCGTTAATAATTTTACTAAATAAAAATCCCAA